>JAACNH010000196.1:0-47499 GCA_019447015.1 Hymenochirus boettgeri | reverse complement strand
AAGCAACCACGCCAGGCAGAGACTGCCAGGGGAGATATTTATATCATTATATATAAACACAGGGGTGTAGGGATCCCTCCTCCATATCCCCACTCCAGATAGACTTCCCTTATATATTATATCATTATATTACACCACAGGGTGTAGGGAGTCCCTCCCCCATATCACCCACTCCAGATAGACTTCCCCTTAATATTTATATCATTATATTACACACAGGTGTAGGGATCCCTCCCCCATATACCCACTCCAGATAGACTTCCCCGTATATATTTATATCATTATATACACACCGGGTGTAGGGATCCCTTCCCCATATCACCCACCCCAGATAGACTTCCTTATTATATTTATATCATTATATTACACACAGGGTGAGGGATCCCTCCCCATATCACCACTCCAGAAGATTCCCTTATCATATTATATAATAGACACACGGGTGTAGGGATCCCTCCCCCATATCACCCACTCCGATGAGACCCTTTTTATATTATATTATATTACACACAGGGTGTAGGGATCCTCCCCCATATCACCCACTCATATAGACTCCCCTAATTTATATCATATATTACACACAGGGTGTAGGATCCCTCCCCATATCACCCACTCCAATAGACTTCCCCTTATATATTTATACATTATATACAAACAGGGTGTGGGATCCTCCCCATATCACCACTCAGAAGACTTCCCTTTATATATTTATATCATTATATTACACACAGGGGTGTAGGGATCCCTCCCCATATCACCCACTCCAGATAGACTTCCCTTTAATATTTTATATCATTATATTACACACAGGGTGTAGGGATCCCCCCCCCATATCACCCACTCCATATGACTTCCCCTTTATATATTTATATCATATATTACACACAGGGTGTAGGGATCCCTCCCCCATATCACCCACTCCAGATAGACTTCCCCTTTATATATTTATATCATTATATTACACACAGGGTGTAGGGATCCCTCCCCATATCACCCCACTCCAGATAGACTTCCCCTTATATATTTATATCATTATATTACACACAGGGTGTAGGGATCCCTCCCCCACATATCACCCACTCCATATAGACTTCCCCTTTATATATTTATATCATTATATTACACACAGGGTGTAGGGATCCTCCCCCATATCACCCACTCCAGATAGACTTCCCTTTATATAATTTATCATTATATTACACACAGGGTGTAGGGATCCCTCCCCATATCACCCACTCCAGATAGACTTCCCTTTATATATTTATATCATTATATTACACACAGGGTGTAGGGATCCCTCCCCATATCACCCACTCCAGATAGACTTCCCCTTATATATATTTATATCAATATTACACACAGGGTGGAGGATCCCTCCCCCCATATACCACTCCAATAGACTTCCCCTTTATATATTTATATCATTATATTACACACAGGGTGTAGGGATCCCTCCCCATATCACCCACTCCAGATAGACTTCCCCTTTATATATTTATATCATTATATTACACACAGGGTGTAGGGATCCCTCCCCATATCACCCACCAAAGTGGAGATCCCCAATAATATAGCAATATGTACACACAGGGGGAGGGGGACCCGAACAACAATCCAAGAGACCTAAAAATCAAATAACACAGGGAGTGGTCCATCCCCCACAAAGACGTCCCCTTTATATATTTTATATAATATATTAACACAGGGTGTAGGGATCCCTCCCCATATCACCCACTCCAGATAGATTCCCTTTATTATATTCATTATATTACACACAGGTGTAGGGATCCCTCCCCATATCAACCACTTCAAAGAACTTCCCCTTATATATTTATTATCATTATATTACACGCCAGTGTAGGGATCCCTCCCCCATTATCACCCACTCCAGATAGACTCCCCTTTAATATTTATATCATTATTTACACACAGGGTGTAGGGATCCCTCCCCATACACCACCCGAGAGAATGAACACCAAGAGAGATGACCTACTATTACACACAGGGTGTAGGATCCCTCCCCATATACCCAATCCAGATAGACTTCCCCTTTATATTATTATATCATTATATTACACAACAGGGTGTAGGGATCCCCCCATATCACCCACTCCAGATAGAATTCCCCTTTATATTTATATATTATATTACACAGGGGTAGATCCCTCCCCCTATCACACACTCCAGATAGACTTCCCCTTTATATATTATATCATTAATTACCAACAGGGTGTAGGGATCCCTCCCCAATCACCCACTCCAGATAGACTTCCCCTTATATATTATTTATTATATTATACACCAGGTGTAGGGATCCCTCCCCATATCACCCACTCCAGATAGACTTCCCCTTTAATTTTTATATCATTATATTACAACAGGGTGTAGGGATCCTCCCCCATATCACCCACTCCAGATAGACTTCCCCTTTATATTTATATCATTATATACACACAGGTGTAGGGATCCCCCTCCCATATCACCCACTCCAGATAGACTTCCCTTATATATTTATTCATTTAATTACACACAGGGGGTAGGGATCCCTCCCCCATCACCCACTCCAGATAGACTCCCCTTTATATATTTATTATATTATATTACAACAGGGTGTAGGGATCCCTCCCCCATATCACCCACTCCAGATAGACTTCCCTTTATATATTAATCATTATATTACACACAGGGTGTAGGGATCCTCCCCCATATCACCCACTCCAGATAGACTTCCCTTTTATATTTATATCTTATATTACAACAGGGTGTAGGGATCCCTCCTCCATATCACCCACTCCAGATAGACTTCCCCTTTATATTATATCATTATATTACACACCAGGGTGTAGGGATCCCTCCCCCATATCACCCACTCCAGATAGACTTCCCCTTTATATATTTATAATCTATATACAACCAAGGGTGTAGGGATCCTCCCCCCATATCACCCACTCCAGATAGACTTCCCTTATATATTATATATCATTATATTACAACAGGGTGTAGGGATCCCTCCCCCATATCACCCACTCCAGATAGACTCCCCTTTATTATTTATATCTAATATTACACACAGGGTGTAGGGATCCCTCCCCCATATCACCCACTCAGAAGACTTCACTTCTATATATTTATATCATATATTATTTTAACACAGGGTGTAGGGATCCCTCCCCCATATCACCCACTCCAGATAGACTTCCCCTTTAATTTATATCATTATATACACACAGGGTGTAGGGATCCCTCCCCCATATCACCCACTCCAGATAGACTTCCCCTTATATATTTATCAAAACACACAGGGGAGGGAGTCCCCCCCATATCACCCCCATCTGATAGACCCCAAAATATCATATATACACCACAGGGTGGGGTCCACCCGCCATACAACCCACGCCGAGAGACGCCTGTTAATAATATTCATAATTACACACAGGGCTGTGGGGAGCCCTCCCCCATATCACCCACTCCAGATAGACTTCCCCTCTTTATATTAATCATTTATCATACACACAGGGTGTAGGGATCCCTCCCCATATCACCCACTCCAGATAGACTTCCCTTTATATATTTATTAATTTATATAAACACACAGGGTGTAGGGATCCCTCCCCAATCACCATCCAGATTAGACTTCCCCTTTTATATATATCTTATATTACACACAGGGTGTAGGGATCCCTCCCCATTATCACCCCATCCACGATTAGACTTCCCCTATAATTATAATTTATATATTAATCACACAGGGTGTAGGGATCCTCCCCCATATCACCCACTCCAGATAGACTTCCCCTTTATATATTTATATCATTATATTACACACAGGGTGTAGGGATCCCTCCCCATATCACCCACTCCAGATAGACTTCCCCTTTATATATTTATATCATTATATACACACAGGGTGTAGGGATCCCTCCCCATATCACCAACCAGATAGACTTCCCCTATATATTTATATCATTATATTACACACAGGGTGTAGGGATCCCTCCTCCATATCACCCACTCCAGATAGACTTCCCCTTTATATATTTATATCATTATATTACACACAGGGTGTAGGGATCCCCCCCCATATCACCACTCCATATAGATTCCCCTTATATAATCAATCATAGTACATACAAAGGGTGTAGGGATCCCTCCCCCATATCACCACTCCAGATAGACTTCCCTTTATATATTTATAATTATATTACACACAGGGTGTAGGGATCCCTCCCCCTATCACCCATCCAGATAGACTTCCCCTTTATATATTTATATCATTATATTACACACAGGGTGTAGGGATCCCTCCCCCATATCCCACCCACTCCAGATAGACTTCCCCTTTCTATATTATATCATTATATTACAACACAGGTGTAGGGAGCCTCCCCCATATCACCCACTCCAGATAGACTTCCCCTTTATATATTTATATCATTATATTACACACAGGGTGTAGGGATCCCTCCCATATCACCCACTCCAATAGACTTCCCCTTATATATTATATCATTATATACACACAGGGTGTAGGGATCCTCCCCCATATCACCCACTCCAGATAGACTTCCCCTTTATATTTATATCATTAATTCACACAGGGTGTAGGGATCCCTCCCCCATATCACCCACTCCAGATAGACTTCCCTTATATATTTATTATATATTACACACAGGGTGTAGGGATCCCTCCCCCAATCACCCACTCCAGATAGACTTCCCTTTATATATTATATCATAATATTACACACAGGTGGTAGGGATCCCTCCCCATATACCCACTCCAGATAGACTCCCCTTTATATATTTAATCATATATATACCACACAGGTGTAGGGATCCCTCCCCCATATCACCCACTCCAGATGACTTCCCTTTATATATTTTATATTATTATTACACACAGGGTTAGGATCCCTCCCTATCACCCACTCCACAATAGACTTCCCTTTATATATTACATATTAATTACACACAGGGGTGTAGGGATCCCTCCCCAATATCACCCACTCCAGATAGACTTCCCCTTTATATATTATATATATTATATTACACACAGGGTGTAGGGATCCCTCCCCCATATCACCCACTCCAGATAGGACTTCCCCTTTATATATTTATCATTATATACACAAGGGGTAGGATCCCTCCCCATATCACCCACTCCGAATAGACTTCCCCGTTATATATTTATATCATTATATTACACACAGGGTGTAGGGATCCCTCCCCCATATCACCCACTCCAGATAGACTTCCATTTATTATTTATATCATTATATACACACAGGGTGTAGGGATCCCTCCTCCATATCACCCACTCAGATAGACTTCCCTTTAAAATATACATTATATGCACACAGGGTGTAGGGATCCTCCCCCATATACACCCACTCAGATAGACTCCCTTATATATTTATATCATTATACACACAGGGTGTAGGGATCCCTCCCCCATATCACCCAGCCATGATGAGACTTCCCCTTTATATATATACAGAAATTACACACAGGGTGTAGGGGTCCCTCCCATATCACCCCACTCCATATAGGACTTCCCTTTATATATTTATATCAATTTACATAAAGGGTTGTAGGATCCCTCCCCATATCGCCCACTCCAGATAGACTGACAGTTTTCACTACAATGGTGACAATCGGTACAAGGTTTGGCAATGCCGATGGGTTCAAAGACCTTATTATTCTTTCAGTAAACGTGACCATTTGTTTATTTAGCTCCAGGTTAACTTGTAGTATTATATCATTATAATCACCACATACAGGTTTATCTCTTACAGTCTAAAGGTTTAGTCCATAGTTGTTGGTGATTGGTGGCTCTGGGGTGTGTCAGGCCTCCATCAAACTGGAGTGGGGATAAGCTAGAGACAGAACAGCAAATTAGTGAGTCAGACAGGAAGCTGTGCAGTCAGATTGAGACCAGACATGATGGATTATACGGGGGTGTAAACGAGGTGGATGGTAGATTATACGGGGGTATAACGAGGCGGATGGTGAGTATACGGGTGGTAACGAGGCGGAGTGTAGATTATACGGGGGTAACGGGCGGATGGTGATTAGATACGGGGGTACGAGGCTGGAGGTTAGATTATAACGGGGTCGGGTAACGAGGGGATGGTAGATTATACGGGGGGACGACGGGATGGTAGATGAACTGTTGGGGTGGGTAACGGGCGGATGGTAGATTTACGGGGGGGGTAAGAGGCGGATGGTAGATTTACGGGGTGGGTAACGAGCGTGATGGTAGATTATACGAGGGTAAACGGGCGGGATATGGTTAGATTATACGGGGGTACGAGGCGCGGATGGTAGAGTATACGGGGGTAACGAGGCGGATGGTAGATTATACGGGGGTAACGAGGTGGATGGTAGATTATACGGGGGTAACGAGGTGGATGGTAGATTATACGGGGGTAACGAGGCGGATGGTAGATTATACGGGGGTAACGAGGTGGATGGTAGATTATACGGGGGTAACGAGGTGGATGGTAGATTATACGGGGGTAACGAGGTGGATGGTTAGATTATACGGGGGGGGGTACGAGGCGGATGGTAGTTATACGGGGGTAACGAGGCGGATGGTGGTAGATTATACGGGGGTAACGAGGCGGATGGTAGTATAGGCGGTAACGAGGCGGAGTAGATTATACGTGGGTAACGAGGGGATGGTAGTTATACGGGGTAACAAGGGGATGGTTAGCATTATACGGGGGGTAACGAGGCGGATGGTAGATTATACGGGGGGTAACGAGGCGGATGGTAGATTAACGGGGGTACGAGGCGGATGGTAGAGTATACAGGTGGTAACGAGGGGATGGGAGATTATACGGGTGGGTAACGAGGCGGATGGTGTAGATTATAGGGTTATAAGGTATCGAGGATAAATTATTGGAATAATAAACGTGGCAGGTCTCGAGGATATAATAATATGATGGAATTAAAATAAAGTGGCCAGGTCTCTGAGGATAATAATATGGAATAATAAACGTGGCCGGTTTCTGAGGAATAATAATAATTGGATAATAAACGTGGCGGTTCCGAGGAAATAATAATTGGAATAATAAACGTGGCAGTCTCTGAGGATAATAATAATTGAAATAAACGTGGACGGTTTTTGGGATAAATAATTGGAATAATAAACGTGGAGGTCTCGAGGGATATAAAATTGGAATAATAAACGGTGCAGGTCGGCGAGGATAATAATAATTGGAATAATAAACGTGGGCAGGTCTCGAGGATAAATAATTATGGGAAGAATAAACGTGGCGGTTTCTGAGATAAAATAATTGGAATAATAAACGTGGCCGGTTATGCGTGATATAATCATTGGAATAATAACGTGCCGGTTTCTGAGGATAATAATAATTGGAATAATAAACGTGGCAGGTCTCTGAGGATAATAATAATTGGAATAATAAACGTGGCCGGTTTCTGAGGATAATAATAATTGGAATAATAAACGTGGCAGGTCTCCGAGGATAATGATTATTGGAATAATAAACGTGGCCGGTTTCTGAGGATAATAATTATTATAACCATAAACGTGGTAGTGTCCAAGCAACCACGCCAGGCAGAGACTGCCAGGGGAGATATTTATATCATTATATAAAACACAGGTGTGTAGGGATCCCTCCCCATATCCCCACTCCAGATAGACTTCCCTTATATATTATATCATTATATTACACCACAGGGTGTAGGGTCCCTCCCCCATATCACCCACTCCAGATAGACTTCCCCTTAATATTTATATCATTATATTACACACAGGTGTAGGGATCCCTCCTCCATATACCCACTCCAGATAGACTTCCCCGTATCATATTTATATCATTATATTACACACCGGGTGTAGGGTCCCTCCCCATATCACCCACTCCCAATAGACTTCCCTTATTATATTTATATCATTATATTACACACAGGGTGTAGGGTCCCTCCCCCATATCACCACTCCAGAAGATTCCCCTTTATCATATTATATAATTAACACACGGGTGTAGGGATCCCTCCCCCATATCACCCACTCCGATGAGGACCCTTTTTATATTATATATATATTAACACACAGGGTGTAGGGATCCTCCCCCATATCACCCACTCATATAGACTCCCCATAATTTATATCATATATTACACACAGGGTGTAGGGATCCCTCCCCATATCACCCACTCCAATAGAATTCCCCTTTATATATTTATACATTATATACAACAGGGGTGGGATCCTCACCCATATCACCACTCAGAAGACTTCCCTTTATATATTTATATCATTATATTACACACAGGGTGTAGGGATCCCTCCCCATATCACCCACTCCAGATAGACTTCCCTTTAATATTTTATATATTATATTACACACAGGGTGTAGGGATCCCCCCCCCCATATCACCCAATCCATATGACTCCCCTTTATATATTTATATCATATATTACACACAGGGTTGTAGGGATCCCTCCCCCATATCACCCACTCCAGATAGACTTCCCCTTATATATTTATATCATTATATTACACACAGGGTGTAGGGATCCCTCCCCATATCACCCCACTCCAGATAGACTTCCCCTTATATATTTATATCATTATATTACACACAGGGTGTAGGGATCCCTCCCCCACATATCACCCACTCCATATAGACTTCCCCTTTATATTTATATCATTATATTACACACAGGGTGTTAGGGATCCTCCCCCATATCACCCACTCAGATAGACTCCCCTTTATATATTTATATCATTATATTACACACAGGGTGTAGGGATCCCTCCCCCATATCACCCACTCCAGATAGACTTCCCTTTATATATTTATATCATTATATTACACACAGGGTGTAGGGATCCCTCCCCATATCACCCATCCATATAGACTCCCCTTATATATATTATATCAATATTACACACAGGGTGAGGGTCCCTCCCCCCATATCACCACTCCAATAGACTTCCCTTTATATATTATATCATTATATACACACAGGGGTGTAGGGATCCCTCCCCATATACACCACTCCAGATAGACTTCCCCTTTATATATTGTATATCATTATATTGACAACACAGGGTGTAGGGATCCCTCCCCATATCACCCACCAAATTGGAGATCCCCAATAATATAGCAATATGACACACAGGGTGGAGGGACCCAACACAATCCAAGAGACACTAAAAATCAAAATAACACACGGGAGGGATCCCTCCACCACACAATAGACGTCCCCTTTATATATTTTATATAATATATTAACACAGGGTGTAGGGATCCCTCCCCATATCACCCACTCCAGATAGATTCCCTTATTATATTCATTATATTACACACAGGGTGTAGGGATCCCTCCCCATATCAACCACTTCAAAGAACTTCCCCTTATATATTTATTATCATTATATTACACGCCAGTGTAGGGATCCCTCCCCCATTATCACCCACTCCAGATAGACTCCCCTTTAATATTATATCATTATTTACACACAGGGTTGTAGGGATCCCTCCCCATACACCACCACGAGAGAAGTGACATCCAAGAAAGAATGCTTACTATTACACACAGGGTGTAGGATCCCTCCCCCATATACCCACATCCAGATAGACTTCCCCTTTATATATTATATCATTATATTACACACAGGGTGTAGGGATCCCCCCATATCACCCACTCCAGATAGAATTCCCCTTTATATTTATATATTATATTACACACGGGGTAGATCCCTCCCCCTATCACACACTCCAGATAGACTTCCCCTTTATATATTTATATCATATAATTACCAACAGGGTGTAGGGATCCCTCCCCAATCACCCACTCCAGATAGACTTCCCCTTATATATTATTTATTATATTATACACCAGGGTGTAGGGATCCCTCCCCATATCACCCACTCCAGATAGACTTCCCCTTTATATATTTATATCATTATATTACACACAGGGTGTAGGGATCCCTCCCCATATCACCCACTCCAGATAGACTTCCCCTTATATATTTATATCATTATATACACACAGGTGTAGGGATCCCCCTCTCCATATCACCCACTCCAGATAGACTTCCCTTTATATTTATTCATTTAATTACACACAGGGGGGTAGGGATCCCTCCCCCCATCACCCACTCCAGATAGACTCCCCTTTATATATTTATTATATTATATTACAACAGGGTGTAGGGATCCCTCCCCCATATCACCCACTCCAGATTAGACTTCCCTTTATATATTTAATCATTATATTACACACAGGGTGTAGGGATCCTCCCCCATATCACCCACTCCAGATAGATCTTCCCTTTTATATTTATATCTTATATTACACACAGGGGTGCTAGGGATCCCTCCCCCATATCACCCACTCCAGATAGACTTCCCCTTTATATTATATCATTATATTACACACCAGGGTGTAGGGATCCCTCCCCCATATCACCCACTCCAGATAGACTTCCCCTTTATATATTTATAATCTATATACAACCAAGGGTGTAGGGATCCTCCCCCCATATCACCCACTCCAGATAGACTTCCCTTATATATTATATATCATTATATTACACACAGGGTGTAGGGATCCCTCCCCCATATCACCCACTCCAGATAGACTTCCCCTTTATATATTTATATCATTATATTACACACAGGGTGTAGGGATCCCTCCCCCATATCACCCACTCAGAAGACTTCACTTCTATATATTTATATCATATATTATTTTAACACGGGTGTAGGGATCCCTCCCCCAATCACCCACTCCAGATAGACTTCCCTTTAAATTTATATCATTATATACACACAGGGTGTAGGGATCCCTCCCCCATATCACCCACTCCAGATAGACTTCCCCTTATATATTTATCAAAACACACAGGGGAGGGAGTCCCCCCCATATCACCCCCATCTGATAGACCCCAAAATATCATATATACACCACAGGGTGGGGTCCACCCGCCATACAACCCACGCCGAGAGACGCCTGTTAATAATATTCATAATTACACACAGGGCTGTGGGGATGCCCTCCCCCATATCACCCACTCCAGATAGACTTCCCCTCTTTATATTAATCATTTATCATACACACAGGGTGTAGGGATCCCTCCCCATATCACCCACTCCAGATAGACTTCCCTTTATATATTTATTAATTTATATAAACACACAGGGTGTAGGGATCCCTCCCCATATCACCATCCAGATTAGACTTCCCCTTTTATATATATCTTATATTACACACAGGGTGTAGGGATCCCTCCCCATTATCACCCCATCCACGATTAGACTTCCCCTATAATTATAATTTATATATTAATCACACAGGGTGTAGGGATCCTCCCCCATATCACCCACTCCAGATAGACTTCCCCTTAATATTTATATCATTATATTACACACAGGGTGTAGGGATCCCTCCCCATTCACCCACTCCAGATAGACTTCCCCTTTATAATTTATATCATTATATACACACAGGGTGTAGGGATCCCTCCCCATATCACCAACCAGATAGAATTCCCCTATATATTTATATCATTATATTACACACAGGGTGTAGGGATCCCTCCTCCATATCACCCACTCCAGATAGACCTTCCCCTTTATATATTTATATCATTATATTACACACAGGGTGTAGGGATCCACCCCCATATCACCACTCCAGATAGACTTCCCCTTATATAATCAATCATAGTATATACAAAGGGTGTAGGGATCCCTCCCCCATATCACCACTCAGATAGACTTCCCTTTATATATTTATATCATTATATTACACACAGGGTGTAGGGATCCCTCCTCCATATCACCCACTCCAGATAGACTTCCCCTTTATATATTTATATCATTATATTACACACAGGGTGTAGGGATCCCTCCCCCATATCACCCCCTCCAGATAGACTTCCCCTTTCTATATTATATCATTATATTACACCACAGGTGTAGGGAGCCTCCCCCATATCACCCACTCCAGATAGACTTCCCCTTTATATATTTATATCATTATATTACACACAGGGTGTAGGGATCCCTCCCCCATATCACCCACTCCAATAGACTTCCCCTTATATATTATATCATTATATTACACACAGGGTGTAGGGATCCCTCCCCCATATCACCCACTCCAGATAGACTTCCCCTTTATATATTTATATCATTATATTACACACAGGGTGTAGGGATCCCTCCCCCATATCACCCACTCCAGATAGACTTCCCTTATATATTTATATATATATTACACACAGGGTGTAGGGATCCCTCCCCCAATCACCCACTCCAGATAGACTTCCCTTTATATATTATATCATAGATATTACACACAGGTGGTAGGGATCCCTCCCCATATACCCACTCCAGATAGACTCCCCTTTATATATTTAATCATATATATACCACACAGGTGTAGGGATCCCTCCCCCATATCACCCACTCCAGATAGACTTCCCTTTATATATTTTATATTATTATTACACACAGGGTTAGGATCCCTCCCTATCACCCACTCCACAATAGACTTCCCTTTATATAGTTACATATTAATTACACACAGGGGTGTAGGGATCCCTCCCCAATATCACCCACTCCAGATAGACTTCCCCTTTATATATTTATATCATTATATTACACACAGGGTGTAGGGATCCCTCCCCCATATCACCCACTCCAGATAGGACTTCCCCTTTATATATTTATCATTATATACACAAGGGGTAGGATCCCTCCCCATATCACCCACTCCGAATAGACTTCCCCGTTATATATTTATATCATTATATTACACACAGGGTGTAGGGATCCCTCCCCCATATCACCCACTCCAGATAGACTTCCATTTATTATTTATATCATTATATACACACAGGGTGTAGGGATCCCTCCTCCATATCACCCACTCAGATAGACTTCCCTTTAAAATATACATTATATGCACACAGGGTGTAGGGATCCTCCCCCATAACACCCACTCAGATAGACTCCCTTATATATTTATATCATTATACACACAGGGTGTAGGGATCCCTCCCCCATATCACCCAGCCAGATGAGACTTCCCCTTTATAATTATATCAGGATATTAACACAGGGTGTAGGCGGTCCCTCCCATATCACCCCACTCCATATAGGACTTCCCCTTTATATATTTATATCATATTTACGATAAGGGTTGTAGGATCCCTCCCCCATATCGCCCACTCCAGATAGACTGACAGTTTTCACTACAATGGTGCACAATCGGTACAAGGTTTGGCAATGACGATGGGTTCAAAGACCTTATTATTCTTTCAGTAAACGTGACCATTTGGTTTATTTAGCTCCAGGTAACTGCTGTAGTATTATATCTATTATAATCACCACATACAGGTTTATCTCTTACAGTCTAAAGGTTTAGTCCATAGTTGTTGGTGATTGGTGGCTCTGGGGTGTGTCAGGCCTCCATCAAACTGGAGTGGGGATAAGCTAGAGACAGAACAGCAAATTAGTGAGTCAGACAGGAAGCTGTGCAGTCAGATTGAGACCAGACATGATGGATTATACGGGGGTGTAAACGAGGTGGATGGTAGATTATACGGGGGTATAACGAGGCGGATGGTGAGTATACGGGTGGTAACGAGGCGGAGTGTAGATTATACGGGGGTAACGGGCGGATGGTGATTAGATACGGGGGTACGAGGCTGGAGGTTAGATTATAACGGGGTCGGGTAACGAGGGGATGGTAGATTATACGGGGGGACGACGGGATGGTAGATGAACTGTTGGGGTGGGTAACGGGCGGATGGTAGATTTACGGGGGGGGTAAGAGGCGGATGGTAGATTTACGGGGTGGGTAACGAGCGTGATGGTAGATTATACGAGGGTAACGGGCGGGATATGGTTAGATTATACGGGGGTACGAGGCGCGGATGGTAGAGTATACGGGGGTAACGAGGCGGATGGTAGATTATACGGGGGTAACGAGGCGGATGGTAGATTATACGGGGGTAACGAGGCGGATGGTAGATTATACGGGGGTAACGAGGCGGAGGTAGATTATACGGGGGGTAACGAGGGGATGGTAGATTATACGGGGGGGGTAACGAGGTGGATGGTAGATTATACGTGGGTAACGAGGTGGATGGTTAGAGTTATACGGGGGGGGGTACGAGGCGGATGGTAGATTATACGGGGGTAACGAGGCGGATGGTGGTAGATTATACGGGGGTAACGAGGCGGATGGTAGTATAGGCGGTAACGAGGCGGAGTGATTATACGTGGGTAACGAGGGATGGTAGTTATACGGGGTAACAAGGGGATGGTTAGCATTATACGGGGGGTAACGAGGCGGATGGTAGATATACGGGGGGTAACGAGGCGGATGCGTAGATTAACGGGGGTACGAGGCGGATGGTAGAGTATTACAGGGGTAACGAGGTGTGGATGGTAGATTATACGGGTGGGTAACGAGGCGGATGGTGTAGATTACAGGGGTTAACGAGGATAATAATTATTGGAATAATAAACGTGGCAGGTCTCGAGGATAATAATATTGGAATAATAAACGTGGCGGTCTTGGGATAATAATAATGGAATAAATAAACGTGGCCGGTTTCTGAGGATAATAATAATTGAAATAAACGTGGGGTTCCGAGGATAATAATAATTGGAATAATAAACGTGGAGGTTCTGAGGATAATAATAATTGGAATATAAACGTGGCCGGTTTTTGAGGATAAAATAATTGGAATAATAAACGTGGCAGGTTCCGAGGGATATAATTATTGGAATAATAAACGTGGCAGGTCTCTGAGGATAATAATTATTGGAATAATAAACGTGGCAGGTCTCCGAGGATAATAATTATTGGAATAATAAACGTGGCAGGTCTCTGAGGATAATAATTATTGGAATAATAAACGTGGCCGGTTATGGGATATAATAATTGGAATAATAACGTGCCGGTTTGAGGATAATAATAATTGGAATAATAAACGTGGCAGGTTTCTGAGAGGATAATAATAATGGAATAATAAACGTGGCGTTATGAGGGATAATAATTGGAATAAAAACGTGGCCGGTTTTGAGGATAATAATAATTGGAATAATAAAACGTGGCCGGTTTATGAGGATAATAATAATTGGAATAATAAACGTGGCCGGTCTCGAGGATAATGATTATTGGAATAATAAACGTGGCTGGTTTCTGAGGATAATAATTATTATAACCATAAACGTGGTAGTGTCCGGACTCTTGAGGCTTATTAGAAAACCAGGAATGCCACTGAATAAACAATGAATGTAGATCTAGAAATAGGATATATCAGACCCTGTCCCATTGAGCTTACAATCTAATCACTTTATCTCCCACACAACCCATCCGTGTGTCTTTATGATGTAGCTGAGAGGGGAATCGAACACCAGACCCTGCGTTACGAGGTACCGGTTCTAACCTGTGCTTCTCCCCTGTAGGTACGCGCTGTGGTGGGAGAGACCTACATGCTGACTCAGGATGAGGAACTTTGGGAAAAGGAATTGCCAGCTAATGTAGAGGCTCTGCTGTCTTCAGGCAAAGACCCCTTGGCTGACCGATCCGATAGACATGGGCAGGAGCAGGAGGGGACCCCGAGAGACAAGACTTGTGCCGTTACCTACCGTGTGCCCCATAATGCAGCGGTTCAGGTGTATGACTACAGAGAGAAAAAAGCCAGGTAGGTCCATCCGCTTTGATGTGTCCTGTTTGAAATGTGGCCGATTCCCTGACCACGTTCCCATTATCTCACCATTAGAGTGGTCTTTGGCCCGGAACTCGTCATCCTTGGCCCCGATGAGCAGTTCACGGTTCTCAGCCTGTCGGGATCGACCCCCAAGCGCTCCAATGTCATCAAAGCCGTCTGCCTTCTCCTGGGCCCAGACTTCTGCACCGACATCATCAATATCGAGACGGCTGATCACGCGCGGCTGCAGATCAAACTGTCCTATAACTGGTGAGTCTCCTCGTGTTCCCACCTTCTGGGAAGGATCCAGGAGCTGAAAGGTGCTCTTTAATGTTTAATGAACCGTCGGTCTCTCCATCAGGCACTTTGACATAAAGGATAAGTCTGATCCTGCGGAGGCTTCCAAGATTTTCACGGTCCCTGATTTCGTAGGAGACGCCTGTAAAGCCATCGCATCGAGGATCAGGGGCGCAGTGGCTTCCGTGCAGTTTGACGACTTCCACAAGGTCAGTGGCACCTTTCTGGTTTTTAATTTCCACTGAATGCAGTTAAAATTTACCGAGGGAAGGGTGGTCTCCATACTAGTGGCCTTTATAAATGAGAGTACATTCCTACCTTTAAATGGCCCGTGGATCACGCGTCTAGCTGCAATCTATCCAGACTTACAGCAGTATAAAGGTGGTACTTCCTGTTTACACATTGAGCTGTGACATCACCATCACCATTGCTCCACCCACTCACACCTGGCTTGAGCATGCCCACTTGTACCTCATCGGCTGACAGTCCGTTTCCTCTCATCCCCTTGCAGAACTCCAACCGTATTATCTGCTCTGCCGTCTTCGGCTTTGACGAGTCCATGAAAATTCGCAACTCCTTCAAGTTCCCACAGAATAACTTGGTGATCACCAGCGTGGACATTCAAACCGTTGAGCCCGTAGACCAGAGAACGAGAGATGCTCTGCAAAAAAGCGTTCAGCTCGCCATTGAAATCACCACCAACTCGCAGGAGGCGACTGCAAGGTGAACTGGGTGTGGGGCGTCTCACTTATTGGTTCTCTGTACTTTAATATCCCACAGCGACCTCCTGTGGCCATTTCCCGCATTGCAGGGTTCTACTTTGAATCCGCCGGGCTCTGTGTGTCTGTTTAACTGTTATTTCTTAATCTCAGACATGAAGCCGAGAGGTTGGAACAAGAGGCCAAGGGAAGACTGGAGAGACAGCGAATCACAGACCAGGCCGAGGCGGAGCGAGCGCGGAAAGAGCTACTGGAGCTGGAAGCCCTGAGGTATTATTATTACGGTGTTATTATGGTATTATTATACGGTGTTTATTATGGTATTATTATTACGGTGTTTATTACTGCGGTGTGAATTACTGCGGTTGTTATTACTGCGGTGTTATTACTATGCGGTGTTTTACTGCGGTGTTATTACGGTTATTACTTTGCGGTTTATTACTGCGGTTTATCTGCGGTGTTATTACTGCGGTGTTATTACTGCGGTGTTATTACTGCGGTGTTATTATCGCGGTGTTATTACTGCGGTGTTATTACTGCGGTGTTATTACTGCGGTGTTATTACTGCGGTGTTATTACTGCGGTGTTATTTTCGTGTTTGATTACGGTGTTATTACTTCTGCGGTTTATTACTGCGTGTTATTACTGCGGTGTTATTACTGCGGTGTTATTACTGCGGTGTTATTACTGCGGTGTTATTACTGCGGTGTTATTACTGCGGTGTTATTACTACGGTGTTATTATTAAGGTGTTATTATTACGGTGTTATTTTTACGGTGTTATTTTTACGGTGTTATTATTGCGGTGTTATTATGGTATTATTATTACGGTGTTATTATTACGGTGTTATTACTGCGGTGTTTATGGTATTACTGCAGTGTTATTACTGCGGTGTTATTACTACGGTGTTATTACTGCGGTGTTATTACTGCGGTGTTATTACTGCGGTGTTATTACTGCGGTGTTATTACTGCGGTGTTATTACTGCGGTGTTATTACTGCGGTGTTATGATTACGGTGTTATGATTACGGTGTTTTTTTACGGTTTTTATTAACGGTGTTATTATTACGGTGTTATTATTACGGTGTTATTATGGTGTTATTATTGCGGTGTTATTATTACGGTGTTATTATTACGGTGTTATTATTACGGTGTTATTATACGGTGTTATTATTGCGGTGTTATTACTGCGGTGTTATGTTATTACTGCGGTGTTATTACTGCGGTGTTATTACTGCGGTTTATGTATCTGCGGTTTATTACTGCGGTTGTTATTATGCGGTGTTATACTGCGTGTGTATGTTATTACGGTGTTATTACTGCGTGTTATTACTGCGGTGTTATTACTACGGGTTATTACTGCGGTGTTATTACTGCGGTGTTTATACTCGGTTGTTATATACGCGTGTTATATGCGGTGTTATGGTTATTTTAGGTGAATTTTATACGGTGTTTATATTACTTTTATTACTGGGTGTTATTATTACGGTGTTATTATGGTGTTATTATTGCGTGTTTATGTATTGCGTGGTTTATTATTACGGTGTTATTATTACGGTGTTATTATTACGGTGTTTATTTTGCGGTGTTATTATTGGTGGTTGCGGTTTATTATGCGGTGTTATTACTGCGGTGTTATTACGGTACTGCTAGGTTACGATGTGTTTATATAGAACACTGCGGTGTTATTTTAATACTGCGGTGTTATTACTGCGGTGTTATGATTACGGTGTTATTAACTCGCGGTTGATTACTGCGTTTATTACTGCGTGTTTGATATACGGTGTTATTTACCTCCGGTGTTTATTTACTATGAACTGCGGTGTTATTACTGCGGTGTTATTACTGCGGTGTTATTACTGCGGTGTTATTACTGCGGTGTTATTACTGCGGTGTTATTACTACGGTGTTATTACTGCGGTGTTATTATTACGGTGTTATTACTGCGGTGTTATTATTACGGTTGTGGATTATTATTGCGGTTAAACGTTTCGCTCTCTCTTCCGCACCCCTATTTACTTCCTAACTTCCCCTTTATCGATCAATGCTTTGTGTTGTACAGTACGGTAGTTGAGAGCACCGGGGCAGCCAAGGCCGAGGCCCAGTCGAAAGCAGAGGCCGCGAGAATCGAGGGCGAGGGGGCCGTCCTGCAAGCTAAGCTACGACCGCAATAATCATCCACAACCGTAATCATAACACCGCAGTAGATACACCGTAAATAATAACACGTAATAATACACCGCAGTAAAACACCGCAGTAATAACACCGCAGTAATAACCACCGCGTAATAACACCGCGTAATAACACCGCAGTAATAACACCGCAGTAATAACACCCGCAGTAATAACACCGCAGTATAACACCGCAGTAATAACACCGTAGTAATAACACGCAGTAAAAACACCGTCAGTCATAACACCGCGTAATAACACCGCAGTACTAACACGCAGTATACCACGTAATCAAACACGCAGTAATACCACCGCAGTAATTAACACCGCAGTATAACATCACAACACGCAGTAAATAACACCGCAGTAATAACACCGCAGTAATAACACCGCAGTAATAACACCGCAATAATAACACCGCAATAATAACACCGCAATAATAACACCGTAATAATAACACCGTAATAATAACACCGTAATAATAACACGAATCATAAACACCGGCAATAATAACCATAATAACACCGTAATAATAACACCGTAAATAACACCGTTAATAATACACGCAGTAAAATAACACCGTAATCTAACACCCGCAGTAATAACATAACACGGCAGTAATAACACCGCAGTAATAACACCGAGTAATAACACGACGTCGCATAATACACCGAGATAACCGCAGTAAAACACCGATATAACACCGTAATCATAACAAGCGCCATATAACACGCGCGTAATACACCGGCAGTAATAACACCGCAGTAATAACATAACACCGCAGTAATAACACCGCAGTATACTAACACCGGCAGTAATACCAAACACCGCAGTAATAACATAACACCGCAGAATAATAACACCGTAATAATAACACCGTAATAATAACACCGTAATAATAACACCGCAATAATAACACCGCAATAATAACACCATAATAACACCGTAATAATAACACCGTAATAATAACACCGTTAATAATAACACCGTAAAAATAACACCGTAATCATAACACCGTAATCATAACACCGCAGTAATAACACCGCAGTAATAACACCGCAGTAATAACACCGCAGTATACACCGCGATAATAACACGCATATAATAACACGAGTAATCACACCGCAGTAATAACCACTGCCAGTATAAATAACAAACACGCAGTAATACCACCGTAATAATAACACCGTAATAATAATACCATAATAACACCGCAATAATAACACCGTAAAAATAACACCGTAAATAAATCTAAACGTTTCGCTCTCTCTTTTCCGCACCCCTATTACTTCCTAACTTCCCCTTTATCGATCAATGCTTTGTGTTGTACAGTACGGTAGTTGAGAGCACCGGGGCAGCCAAGGCCGAGGCCCAGTCGAAAGCAGAAGCCGCGAGAATCGAGGGCGAGGGGGCCGTCCTGCAAGCTAAGCTACGCGCTGAGGCTCTGGCCATTGAGACGGTGAGTGAAGATCAGATCATTGTGGAGTGAGCAATGCCGAGGACCGGTTAGCCAATCATCTCTCTGTATTGGCAGGAGGCGGAGTTAGAGCGTTTGCGCCAGGCCAGGAGCGAGGAGCTGCGCTACACGGAGGAGAAGAACAAGCTGGAGGTGGAGAGATCCCAGAAACTGACCGAGATTGAAATCAAGAAGTTCCGGGAGATGACGGAGGCCATTGGAACCTCCACCCTGCGTGATATTGCGCTGGCTGGGCCCGAACTGCAGGTAAGTGACCTTCCCACGGACTATGAAAGGACTTTATCTGCTCCCCCGACGCTTGGTCACTTTTCTCTCTTTCCCTAAAGGTCAAACTGCTGAAGGGTCTGGGCATCCAGTCAACGCTGATCACCGACGGATCCTCTCCCATAAACCTCTTCTCCACTGCTAATGGCCTTCTGGGCTTGGCCGCCAAACCTCACCAGGAGTCTGAATAAACTGTAGGGGTGCTAGACCAGGACCCCCCATAATGCACTCCATACAGACCTTCCGCTTCCTGCTCATCAATATAATCACATGACGTCCTACCCAGACCTCTCCCTCCTGACCTTAAAGAGCATGGCCACCCCTCCCCACTAACTTTTACAAGCAGGTTAAGCCCCTCCCTCTTCCGGGATGCTTACATCGCAGCCAATCACTGACCTCCATTCCCAAAGCTGCAGAAGAGAATCTTCCTCTCCTGCTGTGCGACACGGATTTAACATGTACAGCAGCAGAGGAGGCTTCACCTGCCTGTAGGAGTTACAACATGTAACATACACATGTAACCCTTGTGCCTTATTGTGTTCAGCAGAGCTTTACTTGTCAATCCAACGACAAGCTCCAATAAACATAATGGTTTGTCACTGTGTGTCCTGTGTGAATCCATTTCTAACCGCCAATGGGCAGTCCCATAGTTCTACATAGTGATGGGGACATTAGAAGGAGGGGCCAAGGTGGAAAGGATCGATGGCCAATCACTGTTTTAGTCAGTAGAACATTTGGACAGTTCATTGACCAATAAATGGCACCATATTGAATTACTGATGTTTATTAGGATTATATTTCAACCTTGTTAACCGGTCATCACATTCCACCGCACGGCTCTGCGTATCGCTGCAGAAAATCGCACAACAGGCTTCCGATTTGGAAACAATGTTCTGTTGCCGGTGAAAATCCTTTAAATTAAATATTTCGGCATTACCACTAAAATTTTAGTCATGAAAAAACATCGGGTCGTATGTACAAAGCCTTAGTCCAAAATTATTTTTGCCTCCCCAGCAATCAATGAGTGATTCCAACCCTATTTTAATGGGTTATTGTCACTTTAAGACAGGACTTTTGCATCTCTCTGTACATTAACCAATCCTGTTACACCAGAGGCGTGGCCACAAGGTGCACATTGGCCTTAGACTGTTTGATGGTCTCAAGGTTTAATGTAAAATATTGTGGCTTTGACTATTACTTAACCTTGTTCCTCTGAAGGATCCATAGAAGTACATACTAATTACTGGTCCATCAGGTCCAACCTTTATACCCTACCCATAATGTCTGTATAACAGTTACATAGTAACATAGTATTGGAGGTTGTATAAAGACATACGTCCATCTAGTCCAACCTTTATACCCTACCCATAATGTCTGTATAACAGTTACATAGCAACATAGTATTGGAGGTTGTCTAAAGACAAAGGGCACGAGGCGTGATTAGTGTTATATATATACGTCCGGCCATCGAGTCCCAGAGTGACCAATCACCTTTTGCTACATATATTTCTACCTACCCCTAATGTTCTGTATAAAGGTAGTTGCTTATAAAAATATTTATATGTTTTTTTTTTTTATATACAAAGTTCCCTTTTTTATTTTCATTCTTCTACTTATATTATATGCTCTGTTATATTTTAACCCTCCCCACTCCTAGCCCCCCCATTTACCCCTCCTGTTCATTCTTGCCTGGTTGTGTCTACCCACTATTGTTATTTATCTCGATCACACATTTCCATATTACACATTCTCTTTTTTTTGGGACTTTTTGAATCCCTAATTAGTTCCCTTTTATTTTTTGTGATTTTCTCACTCCCTTCCCTTTCTCTGCCTGCCTTTCGATTCTCTACCCCCTCCGCGCCACTTTTTCTCCCTTTTTCCCCATTCGCAGATCGTGCCTGCGACGGATTCTACTGTTTTATACAACCTTCATCAATACTATGTTTAACTATGTAACTGTTTATACAGGACATGTATTGGGTGTAGGTATATAAAGGGGACTAGACGGACGTATGTCTTTATACAACCTCCAATACTATGTTACATGTAACTGTTTATACAGAACATTATGGGTAGGGTAAAAGGTGGACTAGACGGACGTATGTCTTTATACAACCTCAATACTATGTTACTATGTACTGTTATACAGACATTAGGGTAGGGTTAAAAGGTTGGACTGAGGCACGTATGTCTTTATACAACCTCCCATACTATGTTACTATGTAACGTTATACAACATATGGTAGGGTATAAAGGTTGGACTAGGTGGACGATTCTTTAACAACTCCAATACTATGTTACTTGAACTGTTATACAGACATTAGGGTAGGGTATAAAGGTCGGACTAGATGGACGTATGTCTTATTACAACTCCATACTATGTTACTATGTAACTGTTTCAGACATTATGGGTAGGTATAAAGGTCGGACTGGATGGACGTATGTTCTTATACAACCTCCAATACTATTTACTATGTAACTGTTATACAGACATTATGGGAGGGTATAAAGGTTGGACACTTGGACGTATGTCCTTTATACAACCTCCAATACTATGTACTATGTAACTGTATACAACATTATGGGTAGGGTATAAAGTTGGACTAGATGGACGTATGTCTTTATACAACCTCCAATACATGTTACTATGTAACTGTATACAGACATTATTGGGTAGGGTTAAAGGTTGGACTAGACGGACGTAGTTCTACAACCTCCAATACTATGTTACTAAGTAACTGTTATACAGACATTATGGGTAGGGTATAAAGGTTGGACTAGAATGGACGTATGTCTTTATACAAACTCCATACTATTGTTAATATGTAACTGTTATCGACATTATGGGTAGGGAATAAAGGTGGACTAGATGGACGTATGTCTTTATACAACCTCCAATACTATGTTATAGTAATGTAACTGTTATACAGACATTATGGGTAGGGTATAAATGTTGGACTAGATGGAAGATGTATTGATTGGAGGTCCCTGACCCCTTGCTTTTATATGGAGGTGCCTGACCCCTTACTGTTATATGGAGATCCCTGACCCCTTGCTTTTATATGGAGGCTTCTGACCCCTTGCTGTTATATGGAGATCCCTGACCCCTTACTGTTATATGGAGGTCCCTGACCCTTTGCTTTTATATGGAGGTCCCTGACCCCTTGCTGTTATATAGAGGTCCCTGACCCCTTGCTGTTATATGGAGGTCCCTCATCCCTTGCTTTTATATGGAGGTGCCTGACCCCTTGCTGTTATATGGAGGCCCCTGACCCCTTGCTGTTATATGGGGTACCTGACCCCTTGCTGTTTTATCAAGGTCCCTGATCCCTTGCTGTTATATGGAGGTCCCTGACCCCTTGCTGTTAAAGAGGTCCCTGATCCCTTGCTGTTATATGGAGGTCCCTGACCCCTTGCTTTTATATGGAGGTCCCTGACCCCTTGCTGTTATATGGAGTTCCCTGACCAGCAAGGGGTCAGGGAAATCATATAACAGAAGGGGTCAGGACCTCCAATAAACGCAAGGGCTTTTATATGGAGGTCCCTGACCCCTTGCTGTTATATGGAGGTCCCTGATCCCTTGTTATATGGAGGTCCCTGACGCATTGCTGTTAGATGGCGGTCCCTGACCCCTTGCTTTTATATGGAGGTCCCTGACCCCTTGCTTAGCCATCTAACAGCAATGCGTAAGGGACCTCCAATATAAACAGGATCAGTGGACCTCCATATAACGCAAGGGGCAGGGACCTCCATATAAAAGCAAGGGGTCAGGGACCCCATATAGCAGCAAGGATCAGGAACTCTTTACAGCAAGGGGGTCAGGGACCTCCATTAAACAGCAAGGGATCAGGAACCCCATGTGATAACAGCAAGGGTCAGGGACCTCCATATAACAGCAAGGGGGGCAGGGACTCCATATAACAGCAAGGGGTTCAGGGACCTCAATTTATAAAGCAAGGGGTCAGGTTTACCCAATATAACAGCAAGGGTCGAGAGGGACCTCCATTATCAACAGCAAGGGGTCAGGGAACTCCTTAACAGACAAGGGTCAGGGACCTCCATATAAAAGCAAAGGGGTTCAGGGACATCAATATAACAGCAAGGGGTCAGGGACCTCCCATATAACAGCAAGGGGTCAGGGAAATCCATTTATAAAAGAAGGGGTCAGGGACCCCATAAAAACCAGCAAGGGGTTCAGGGACCGCCATTATACACAGCAAGGGTCATGGGAACTCATATAACAGCAAGGGGTCAGGGACCTCCATATAACAGCACGCGGGTCAGGGACCTCCATATACAGCAAGGGGTCAGGGACCTCCATATAACAGCAAGGGGTCAGGGACCTCCATATAACAGCAAGGGGTCAGGGAAATCATATAACAGAAGGGGTCAGGACCTCCAATAAACGCAAGGGGTCCCTGACCCCTTGCTTTTATATGGAGGTCCCTGACCCCTTGCTTTTATATGGAGGTCCCTGATCGCTTGCTGTTATATGGAGGTCCCTGGCCCCTTGCTGTTATAAGGAGATCCCTGACCCCTTACTGTTATATGGAGGTCCCTGACCCCTTGCTGTAATACGGAGGTCCCTGACCCCTTGTTATATGGAGGTCCCTGACCCCTTGCTGTTATATAGAGGTCCCTGATCCCTTACTGTTATATGGAGGTCCCTGACCCCTTACTGTTATATGGAGGTCCCTGACCCCTTGCTGTTATATAGAGGTCCCTGACCCCTTGCTGTTAAACGGAGGTCCCTGACCCCTTGTTATATGGAGGTCCTGGACCTCTTGCAGTTATATAAAGGTCCCTGACCCCTTGCTGTTATATGGAGGACCCTGACCCCTTGTTATATAGAGGTCCCTGACCCCTTGCTGTTATATGGAGGACCCTGACCCCTTGTTATATGGAGGTCCCTGATCCCTTGCTGTTATATAAAGGTCCCTGACCCCTTGCTGTTATATGGAGGTCCCTGACTCCTTTCTGTAATATGGAGGTCCCTAACCCCTTGCTGTTATATGGAGGTCCCTGACCCCTTGCTGTTATATGGAGGTCCCTGATCCCTTGCTGTTATATGGAGGTCCCTGACCCCTTGCTGTTATATGGAGGTCCCTGATCCCTTGCTGTTATATAAAGGTCCCTGACCCCTTGCTGTTATATGGAGGTCCCTGACTCCTTTCTGTAATATGGAGGTCCCTAACCCCTTGCTGTTATATGGAGGTCCCTGACCCCTTGCTGTTATATGGAGGTCCCTGACCCCTTGCTGTCATGTGCTGATTGAAACACATTCCGGAGGGATTTATTGCCCACAGATTCTTGTACAGTCATTGTGAATTGAGGGATCCAGTCGGATGACTAGGAAAACGATGTCAAGAACCAGGGGAACTTCTAGGGTTTTTGCTGCCTAAACCAAACTTGACTGCCGCCCTTGATTATGTCCAGGGTGTGTGTGAAGCGCATCGTCGCTGCGTTAAGGTGGGTGTGGCTTTGTCAGTGGGCGTGGCTAAAATGTTCCGATTTTGAACTTCCTATCACAGGTATTTAAACATTTCGTGAGCCAATTAGCAATAATGTAAATGACTAGAAACCGATATTCCATCCCTTCCTCAAGCAGCTTGCGTTTCGGGTTTTTATTGGTCAAGATGACGGATTTTATACGTTATTATATATGTACAGAGGCTCCCAAAAACTCCGTCTGACATGACAAAAGGTATGGTGTCCGTCACAATAGGAGGCAAAGGGAACAGATGCTGAGAAGGTTCCTGTGTACTATGGAAGCGTTTTGATCAGTGGCATAACTACCGTACCCGCCGCGGGGGGCCCCGACAGAAGTAGGGCCCGCCACAAGCCCCTTATTTGCGCAGGACGAGACGGTTTTTAACACGTGTTGACGCATATGAATGAAACATACGTGCGATCAGCTTTTTTAAAGACCGGACCCGAACAGCAGACCGCGATCACCTGTGTAAAACCAGCTCGTCCTGCCAAGTCTTGCAGAGGGAGGAGGGAGTCAGACTCGCGGGGGGCCCGGGTCCCTTCAGGTACGCCCCTGGATTTGATTGGTTCCAACTTCCAGTAACGTCCTTTATGCTGAGCAGCAGGGTGTGTGTGACTCTCTTTTAAGAAGCGGGGTTGAAGCAACTTAAAGCTACAGTGTATGGTGTGAGTCATGCGGAGCGCTCACACTTCTTGTGGCCGTGTACATACGTTCACGGTCATGCGCATCTTGCGCCAGTCAAGGGGGAACTTTTTTTTTTACCACTGCCTGACGCCTTTCTTCTTCAGTGCTGCCCGAGACAAATGTTTCACTCTGCCTTAAGGTATATAGGACCCTGTCAAGAACTAAACTCCATGTCCAGAAGATCTAATTTGAATACCCCAAATATACCATGACCTGGATGAATGAGAACCCTCAAATACTTAAAGGTAGCAAGCAGTGCCAGGCGGTAACAGCCAGAGCCAGCATGGTATTTTCGTCTTGTATAAAGAGAGGTCTGGATTCAAGGAGGAAATGTATTCTCCCGCTCTTTACAAGCATTGGTAAGGCCTGCATTTGTGGATATGCAGTGCAATTTTGGAATCCTGTGTACAAAAATGACATCTTGAAATGGAAAGGGTTCAGAGAAGGCAACTAATTAATAGGTGATTGGGGAGCATGGGGGGTGGTTGCACTATAGATAGACTGGAAAAGTACAAGTCTGTACGCTGGAGAAAAGGCGCTTGCGTTGGGATATGATTACTGTTGTATAAATACATTAACAACGGGCCATACAATAAACTATCTGGGCATTGTTCACCAAGAGAACAGTCAGAGGCACGAGGAATCTCTCAAGTTTTGAAAAAAAGAAGTTTAGTCCCTAAACTTGGAAGGGTTTTTTGTGCGAACGTTAAACTATGGAACTATCTTCCAGTGGATGTGGTGATGGCAGTTTCATTGGATAGTTTAAAAACCTGGATGAGTTTCTAAAAACAACTAATGTTCCATGTTACTAGTATAAATACATAAAGTGGAGATAATCCAGTGATATTTCCGATTGCCACTTCATAATCCTGGTGGGGTTTCTTACCTGCCTCTGGATCAACAGTTAGGCAGGCAATGTAGGTATTGCTGAGAAGGTTAGACTGGATGGACATATGTCTTTTATTCAACCTTAATTACTATACTATTTTATACATATATACCATGACAAGGATGGATGAAAACCTTCACAGATAAATCAAGACTTGGATAAAAGAGAACCTTCATAGATATACCATGACCTGGATGAATGAGAACATTAATAGATTTACCATGAGCTGGATGAATGAGAACCTTCCCAGATAAATCATGACCTGGTTAAATGAGAACCTTCCCAGATAAACCATGACCTGGATGAAATGAGAACCTTCATATATAACCATGACTGGATGAATATGAACCTTCACAGATATATCTGCCTGGATAATGAAGAACCTTCACAGATTAACCAGGACCTGATGAAATGAGAACCTTCACGACAGACCATGACATGGAGTGATGAGTAACCTTCACAAGATTAATCGTGACCTGGATGATGAGAACCTTCACAGATATATCGTGACCTGGATGAATGAGAACCTGCACAGATTTACCGTGACCTGGATGAATGAGAACCTTCACAGATTTACCGTACCTGGATGAATGAGAACCTTCACAGATATCCTGACCTGGATAATGAGACCTTACAGATATACCCGTGCCTGGATGAATGAGAACCTTCACAATATACCGTGACCTGGATGAATGAATATAACAGATATACCGTGACCTGGATAAACGGAAAATATTAACGATATACCATACCATGGATTGAATATTACAGATATCCATGACCTGGAGGATGAATTGACAGATATACCATGACCTGGATGAAGAATATTACAGATATACCATGACCTGGTATGCATGAATCTTACAGATTACCGTGCCTGGAACTGATGAATATTACGAGATATAAACCGTGACCTGGATGACTGAATATACCGATATACCGTGACTGGAGGATGATATTACAGATATAACGTTACCTGGATGGATGAATATTACAGCATATACCACCTGGATGGATGAATTTACAGAGGACCGTGTACCTGGAGATATATTACAGATATACCGTGACCTGGATGAATGAAATATTCCAGATATACCGTGACCTAGATGATGATCTTACGATATACCGTGACCTGGATGGATGAAGATTACAGATTAACCATGGCCTGGATTGGATGAAATTACAGATATCCATGACCTGGATGGATGAATATTACAGATATACATGACCTGATGAATAATATTAACAGATATACCGTGACCGAAAACCTTACACACCTTGCACACGTTACACACCTTGCACACGTTACACACCTTGCACGCTCTTGGTGCTTTCCTCTTTGGGTGGTGCTGGTCTCCGGACATCTGGCTACGTCCTTAATTCGCATCCAAAACTCCAACATGAAAACCGCAACTCACACCTGGCACGGTGCCAGAGGCTCTCAGCGTTCTGTGTGTTTTCCAATAAAATCGGCTGAGAGCCTCTGGCACCGTGCCAGGTTGCACCGAGTTGCGGCAAGAACAGCTCAACGCGCTTTGTTAGCGTTTCCTTTCATCTCTTTAATACCGGTTTTTAATGTTTTTTTTTTTTTTTACAGTTATTAGAAATTGCGTTACATTGACTAACGTCGCTCTGCTCAACTTTATTTACATTCATTGGAAAAGAAATAAATAAATAAATGGGATTGTGTGGGGGAGTGGACCACCTCTGCCCATGTGACCCACTCATAGGACGGGCACACCTCCGGGGTAAACAATATGGCAGCTCCCACCCCATAGGTATAAATATACAGACCAGAGAAGAAGGGAATGTTCTGTAACATCAATAATGTCTATACCCTCATTACTGTCCAGTCTAAGGGGAAAAACAATATGGCCGTTCCCACCCATAGTATAAATATAATATACGAGAAGGAATGTTAATGTACATACAATAAGCTATACCCTCATACTTGTACTGTCTAAGGGAAACACTATGGTAGCTCCCACCCATATGATAAAATACAAAGATACAGAGGGAGAAGGAATGGTTCTGTACACACAATAAGCTCTACCCTCATATTGTACTGTCTAAGGGAAAACAATATGCAGCTCCCACAAATATGTATAAATATAAAACTATACAGAGATAGGAATGTTATTACACACAATAAGCTATACCCTCATTTACTGTAATTTTCTAAGGGGAAACAATATGGCGCTCCACTCATATTTTGTATAAAATATAAAATATACAGAGAAGGAATGTCTGTTACACACAATACCTATACCCTCATACTGTACTGGTCTAAGGGAAACAATTATGGCAGCTTCCCACCCATCTATATAAAGATACAGAGAAGGAATGTTTTGTACATTACAATAAGCATACCCTCATACTGTACTGTCTAAGGGAAACACTATGGCAGCTCCCACCCATATGTATAAAAATATAAAATATACGAAGAAGGAATGTTCTGTACACACAATAAGCTATACCCTATTACTTACTGTCTAAGGGATAATACTGGCGGCAGTCCCACCCATTGTATAAATATAAATGTTATACAGAGAAGGAATGTTCTGTAAACACAATAAGCTATTCCCTCATAATGTACGTCTAAGGGGGGGGAAACAATATGGCAGCACCCACACATATGTAAAATATACAGAGAGAAGGAATCGTTCTCGTACCCACACAATAAAGCTAACTCTGCATAATGTACTGTTAAGGGAAACCAATATGGGCCACTTCCCACCATTGTATAAATATTACAAGAGAAGGAATGTCTGTTTACACACAATAAGCTATAAACCCTTACCTGTCCTGTTTTTAAGGAATAACAATTATGGCAGGCTCCCACCCATATGAAAAAAATTATAATTACAGAGAAGGAAAAATGTCTTGTACACACAATAAAGCTATACCTCATTACTGTTGTATGTCTAAGGGGAAAACAATTAGATGGAGCCTCACCCATATGTATAAAAATATAAATATACAGGGAGAAGGGATGTTCTGTACACACAATAAGCTATACCCTCATTACTGTACTGTTAAGGAAACAATATGGCAGCTCCCACCCATTGTAATAATATACAGCGAGAGAAGGAATGTTCTGTACACACAATACGCTCTATTACCCTCCATTTACTGTATGGTCTAAGGGGAAACAATATGGCAGCTCCTCACCCAATGTATAAATATAAAATATATAACAGAGAAGGAGGTCTGTAACATACAATATAAGCTATAACCCTTTTCATTACTGTACTGTCTAAGGAGAGGGGAAAACAATTGGCAGCTCTCACCCAATTGTATAAAATAATATTAACAGAAAGGAAATGGTTCTGTACATACAATAAGCTATACCCTCCATACTGTACTGTCTAAGGGGAAACAATATGGCAGAGCTCGGCACCCATTATGTATAAATATAAATATACAGGAGAGAAGAAGGAATGTCTGTACAACAGCATAAGCTTATACACTCATACTTGTACTGTCTAAGGGGGAAACACTATGGTTTTTTAGCTTCCCACCCATATGTATAAAGATACAGAAGAAGAAGGAATGTTATTAACATACAAATAAGCTATACATCATACTGGATGTTCTAGGGAAACAATATGGAAGCTCCCACCAAATGTTATAACATATTAATATACAGAGAAGGAATGTTCTTGTACACACAATGCTATTACCATCATAAGTACTGTCTAAGGGAAACAATATGGCAGCTCCCACCCTATGAATAAAATTTTAATATTACAGAGAAGGATGTTCTGTTTCACACAATAAGCTATTACCCCTCATACTGTACTGTTCTAAGCGGGAAACAATGTATGGCAGATCCCCACCCATATGTATAAATATAAATATAAAGAGAAGGAATGTCTGTAATACAATAAGCTATTACCCTCATACGGTACTGTCTAAGGGGAAAACACTATGGTAGCTCCCACCATATGTATAAATACAATATACAGAGAAGGAATGTTCTGTACACACAATAAGCTATAACCGGGGGGGCCTCGAATGTGTGAGGCAATATGAGCAAAATGCCTCAGGGCAGAACCCCTGATAAACAGAGGACAGGGGCCAGAGCTTCACTTTAATTTGGTACCCACAATTATGGGATGGAATTAAAAGGTCTTTTTTGAGGGAAAGGAATTGTATAAATACCGCGTGTGATGATGTGCGGTTAAAAAGACCAAATTTTGTTTAACCAACCCATTCCTGGAAGCAAGCCACACCACCTACAGTGGGTTTGCGTTGTGCGCACTTCATGGCGCCTAGTGGGGGTACCATAAGGGCAGCATTCAAAAAAGTTGGCTCAGGGGGCAAACCCTAGAGACGCCCCAGCCTGGCTCTATACCCTAATACTGTACTTGCTCGAAGGGGAAACAATTATGTGGCAGGGATCACCACCAATATTGTATAAATTTATTATATAACTAGACAAGAAGGATCGTTCTGGTAAACACAATAAGCTATACCTTTCATCATACTGTAATTGTCTAAGGGAGAACAATATGGAATCTCCCCACTAATATGTATAAATAGAAATATACAGAGAGAAGGCATGTTCTTGTTACACATACAATAAGCGATACCCTCATACTGGTAATAGGGGGAAACAATTATGGCAGCTCCCACCCATATGTCTAAATTTTTTTAATTTTTTTTTTTTTTTGTTTTTTTGTTTTTTTTTTTTTTTTAATAAATATACAGAGAAGGAATGTTCTGACACACAATAATTTCTATTACCCTATTAATGGTAATGTTAGGGAAACAATATGGAAGCCACTTCCGCCACCCATATATATAAATTTATACAAGAAGGAATGTTTTTGTACATACAATAAAGCTTACCCTTATACTTGTACGGTCCTAAGGGAAAACAATATGGCAGCTCCCACCCCATATTGTATAAATAATATTTAAAAAATAGTTTACAGAGAAGGAATGTTCTGTACAACACACTTAAGCCTTATTTACCCTCTCATACTGTACTGTATAAGGGAAATACTATGGCCAAGCTCCAACCCATATGTTATAAATTATAATATACAGAGAAGGAGATGTTCTGTACACACAATAAGCTATACCCTCATACTTTGTACTGTCTAAGGGAAAACAAATATGGCAGCAACCACACATATGTATAAATATATACAGAGAATGGAAGGGGAATGTTCTGTACAACAATACGCTATACCCTTCATACTGTACTGTCAAGGGAAACAATTATGGCAGCTACCAACCATATTGTATAAAAATTTATATACAGAGAGGAGAGAGAAGAATGTTCTGTACACACAATAAGCTATTTTTTTATTTGTACCCTCATATGTACTGTGTAAAGGAAAACCAATATGGTGGCAGCAGCTCCCCACCCATATGGTATAAATATACAAGGAGAGAGAAGGAATGTTCTATACACACATAATACGCTATACCCTCCAACTGTACTGTTTAAGGGAAACAATATTGCAGACTCCCCACCCAAGTATAAAATATTATTATTTAAATATTTACAGAAAGGAATGTTCTATACCCACCAATAAATCGATTATTACCCTCATACTGTACTGTCTAAGGGAAACGGAAAAAGATGGTAGCTCCCACCATATGTTAAATTTAAATATACAGAAGGAAGGAAGGATGTTATGTAACACACACAACAATTTAAAGCGAAGGAGCTATACCCCTCATACTGTTACTGGTCTAAGGGAAAAACAATATGGCAGCTCCCACCCAATGTTATAAATACAAAAATTAATTATAATGCCTATAGCTGGGAGTAGATTACAATAACTCTCCAGGGGGGGGGGAGGGATGGGGAAGTGAAAGGGTTAATGAAAAAAACCGGGGTGGTTCGGTGACGATTTGTGTTTTTTAGGGAACGGAAAAAAAGTGATTTTTTTGGTGAATTGGCAAAAGGTTGTGATTTGCTGCATAAAGTACAGGAACGAAGGGAAATTTAACACCAGGTGTTTGTTTATTGATGAAATGGTGAAAAAAACTTGACAATTTCAAACAATCAAGCAATTTTACTTAATGGTGATGTGATGGTGACTTGGTTTGCTATGGGTTACCCAGAATGGACACTAGATATTCTTTGAAATTGAGCCTGTTAATTTGGATGATTCCAATTTCTTCAAGGTTTCAAGATGGTCCACCCCAGGCAAGTTTTCATAGTCATAGTTTATTGTATCTAGTATATCGACATGGGGTACAATGATCAATAAGTATATGTTTTTATGTAATGCATAACAGTAGTATATTGCATAATACATTAAGAGTTACAGTACCCAGTACAGAGTATTATAGTATAAGTACACGTTTACAGTATAGTACCAGGTATAGTTATAGTACAAGTATAGTCTACACAGCAGTAGAATATAGTACAGTACAGTATAGTATCGTTAGTACAGTATAATATAGTACAGTTATGTACCAGTATAGTATAGTACAGTATAGTACAACAGTAAATATAGAACAGTGTGCGAGTATAGTACAGTTATAGTTTAAGTAACAAGGATAGATTTTTCCACAAGCCAGTTATAGTACAGAATAAGTAATATGTACAGTTATAGTATAGTACAGTATAATATAGTACAGTATAGTATAGGACAGTATAGTATAGTACAGTATAGTATGAGTACAGTTTTATAGTTAACCAGTAGAGTATAGTACAGAATAGTTAAGTACAGTTATATTTATAGTATAGTATAGTACCAGTACAGTATAGTATAGTACAGTATAGTACCAGTACAGGACAGTTAGAGGACAGTACAGTATAGTATTTAGTTACAGTCTAGACAGTATAGCTACGGTACAGTATCGTACAGTATAGTACAGTACACTATAGTACAGAATAGTTATAAAGTACAGTCAGTATATTATAGTATAGTATATTACAGACAGATAGTATTAGTAAGTTATAGTTTACCAGTATATATAGTACGGTATAGTACAGTTACAGTATTATAGTACAGTATAGTTTTATAATACAGTATAGTACCACAGTATCGTACGGTATAGTATAGTACGGTTATTACAGTATAGTACAGGATAGTATAGTACAGTAAAGTATATTTATAGTTACAGTATAGTAAATACAGATTAGTGTAGGTATAAGTAGTAGTACAGTATAGTATAGTATAGCCTAGTTATAGTACAGTATAGTCACGTAACAGTATAGTACAGTACAGAATAGATAATACAGATGTATAGTTGATGGGTACATATAGTACAGTATTAGTTATTGTACTGACAGTATAGTACACGTAGTTCAGATTAGGTATACTAATTTTTAAAATGGTACAGTATAGTCACAGTATAGTATAGCCGTGTACAGTATAGTTTACAGTAGTACAGTACGTATAGCATTATGTAGTTACAGTATAGTTACCAGAATAGTTAATAAGTATATTGGAAGTACAAGTTATATTACTTATTGTAGTACAGGATAGTCATGATACCGTTATAGTACGTACATATAGCACAGGACAGTCAGCAGACAGTAGTACTAAGCTACAGTATAGTATGTGCAGTATTGTACAGTACAGTATAGTTAGTATAGATACAGTATTAGTATAGTATCGTTATCGTTATACGTAGACGTACGGTATTTATAGTCGATAGTACAGTATGTATAGTATAGGACCACAGTTAAAGTATTAGTAAGTATGTATTTAGGTAAAGTACAGATAGTAATCAGTATTATGTACAGTACAGTATAGTACGATAGATATACGGGTACATAGTACAGATAGTAGCCTATAGTACAGAATAGTATAAAGTACAGTATATTATAGAATACAGTAAAGTACAGAACTGTAAGTATAGAGTATAGTAAGTCATAGTACGGACAATTAATAAGTACGAGTATAGTATTATACGTACAAGAACGCAGTATGTACTAGTACATGTTCTACGGACAGTATCTATGTATATAGTACAGTATAGTTGCATTTAGTACTACTATACTATGTTTTACAGTTTATGTGATTAGTACAGTATAGTCACGAGTCGTACGTAAGTATGATAGTAGGAGACAGATATAGTAGCAGTATGTAGTGAGTATCAGTACATATGTATTAGACAGTATAACGATAGTACAGTACAATACAGTAGTAGTTAGGACAGAGTAGTACATACGGTTATAGTTATCGTACAGTACAGTAAGTACAGTACCTAGTATAGTACGGAACGTTAGTATGAAGTAGTACGGTATAGATAGTACGTTAGTATAGTTAAAGTATAGTACGACGTATAGTACAGTAGTTATAGTAATAACTGTACTTATAGTACAGTACAGTATACGTACAGTCACAGTATCGTAATACGAGTAGTACGAGATGAATAGTAGTACAGTAGTAGTATAGTACAGTATAGTACAGTTATAGTGACTGCTACAGTATGTACCAGTTCAGTTCAGTATAGTACGAGTAGGTACGTATCACAGTTATAATATTATACTACAGTATAGTATAATACATAGTGTAGACAGTAGCACGTGATAGTTATAGTTACAGTAAGTTGTTGTTATAGACGTACTAGTAGTGTATATGTAGTACAGTATAGTACGATAGTATGTATACAGTACAGTATTAGTATAATTAAGTACATTATAGTGTGTATATAGTACAGTCATGGTCTTAACACAGTAAGTTAGGCTATGTACAGTATAGTACAGATAGTTAGTACGTACAGTATCGTACAGTTATAGTAAGTTTAAGTCATAGTTATAGTACAGTATAGTCGGTACAGGTAGTTACGACGGAGATAGTACAGTATAGTATAGTTACTAAGTATTTAGACAGTATTAGTATCTACGTAGTGTATATAGTAACTAGTATAGTATAGGAGCCATCAATAGTACAGTATAGTCGAGAAGTAAGTACAGAACCTATGTTATCAGATCAGTATAGTATGAGACACGATATAGCAGTATATAGTACCCAGTTAGTCATAGTACGATAGAAATGGGACAGTTATACAGTATAGTATGTCAGTTAGAAGTAGTAAGTAAGTTAGCATCGGACAGTTAGGACCAGATAGTAAGGTAGAATTATCTATATAGTATAACCGTATTACAGTCAGATACGTAGTTATAGTACCAGTAAGTTACAGTATAGTTAGCGAGAGCTAGTACAGTAATTAAACGTACTAAAAGTAGTACGTATATCGATAGAAGTATTACAAGTAGAGTATGTCCAGATAGTAACAGAATTATAGGAACGTATAGTCCTACTATATAGTCTATAGTATAGAGGTATACATATGTACATAGTTAGTACAGTACAGTTATAGTAGATAGTATAACAGTAAACAGATAGTATACGGTATAGTACAGTCATAGTATGATAGTACATCAGTTTATAGTCATAAGATAGTTAGTAGATAGTAAGTATAGTTTGTACAGCTAGTTAGTATACAGTATATTATTAGTACGTATGTTAGTAACACGTATAGTACGTTAAGCAGTATAGTAGTAGCAGTATGTATAGCTCACAGTACGATGTGCTAGTTACAGTACAGTATAGGACAGTATCCAGTAAACTAGACAGTAGTAGTTTATAACGTACAGGTATTGTACAGTTCCGGTACAGTATACAGTATTTATAGTATAGAACAGTCATAGCTACTAGTAACCCCACGTAAGACTAGAATGTATAGCAGGATAGTACTATAACAAGTATTAGTATGTATACTAGTATGACCAGTTACAGTATAGTACAGTTACTAGTACAGTATAGTCACTAGTACAAGTATAGTACAGATAGTTTACAGTAATGTATAGTTAATAGTATAGTAAGTACGTACAGTTGACAGTATAGTACAGAAGTTTATGTACAGATAATAGTACTAGTACAGTATAACGTATTATTAATTAAGTTAGTCCAGTAATGTAGTATGTACAAGTGATAGTACAGTATAGTTGATAGGACAGTTATAGTATAGCTAGTATTAGTATAGTACAGACGTCAGTACAGTACAGTAGTACCAGTACTAGTAGTAAACAAGCAAGGTCTAGATACATATAGCAGTAGTAGTACAGTAGTAGTTATAAGTACAGATATAGTAAGTTATAGTTAGTACGATAGTACAGTACAGTAGTAGTAAGATAGTACAGTACCAAGTACAGTACAGTATAGTGAACAGTAAGTCGAAACAGATAGTCTACAAAGTACAGTATATATTAGTTTCAGTATAGTATAGTATAGTACAGTATGAGTATAGAGCTAGTCAGTAAGTATAGTACAATAGTAGTACAGTATAGTAATAGTACAGGATTATATAGTACGTATAAAGTACTAGATAGCCAGTAGTTATAGTATATAGTATCAGTATTAGACAGTATAGGTATTAGACAGGATTGATAGCATAAGTGATAGACGTCTAGTACTTAGTAGTATATAATATATATAGATATAGATGTTAGACAGAGAGTTACAGATGTCAAGTATAGTATAGTAATATAGTATTCATCTCGAAAGTATAGTAGTCAGAGTTATACAGAAGTATAGTCCAGAATACTAGCCAGTACCAGGTATAGTCTATAGTACAGTAGTACCGTATAATACAAGCATAGACTCAGTACAGTTACGTAATAGAACAGTACCAGTTATTAGTACCAAGCTAGATTGCATGGTAATCCGTATATTATTGATATTGCAATTAACATGTGGGACACGATGAGCTAATAGTGGTACATTGGTTGGGTCGTACTAGTGTATTTGGTGATTACAATTGTTATATATTGAAATAGTGTGGGTGATCACGGTACATGTAGTGATGGGTGGTACACTGTATATCTGGTATATTGGGTGGTTCACTGTATATCTGGTATATTAGATGTATCACTGTATATCTACTTTCCTCTTTCACTGTATATGTAGGTATGTTCGGGTGTAAGTACACATTATATGTAGTATTTTGGGTGGTACACTGTATATGTAGTATATTGGGTGGTACTCTGTATGTAGGATATGGGTGGTTCACTGTATATCTGATGTAATTGGGGGGGTTCAGTTGGGTTAGGGACTGGTTATATGTAGTATTGGGGTGGTGGGTGGGGGTGGTTTAATGTTATATGAGAATATCGGTGTTGGTTCACTCTTTGTATATGTAGGATATGGGGTGCGTTGTTGCTTGTATATGGACTAATGTAGTAATTGGGTGCGGTAAACTGTATGTTTTGGGGGTGGATTAAATGTTTGGTGGGAACAGCTTTTTGATTTCTGTTCAAGTGTTTTGGACATTTTGCATCTATATCAGTATATGGGTTGCACAACTGAATAATCTGTAAGTTGTATGATATAGATTGTGGTGATTTATAGAACGAGGGTAATATGTGCTTATGTTATACTCTTTGTTGTACATATGTTGACAATACATTCTTGCTCTCATCAAAAGAACAAATGAATTCAAAACCACACTGACTCCCTAAAATCTGCTAAAAGAAACTGAGTCGTAAAAAAAAAATCCCTGTATTTATGGTGTGGGGTGCCAACCTAGTGCTTGTGGACTGTACTGTAACATGATGGACAGTTAGTCGTACAATTGACAATGAACTGGTATTTCCAAAAGCAAAAGCATCAGATGATAGCGGGTCTGTTCATTCCACAAGTTGTTTTGTTTTGTGGCGTTCCAATGATAAATCAGGTCTGTACATATCTAGGTATCCTGGTATCTTACTATCTACTCAGCAGGGGCGACGGTCAGAAGCGAGCAGCAGCGGGAGCGAGCGCGAGCAGAGAGCAGTAGCGAGCGAGCGTCGAGCCGGCACGGAGGAGTAGCGAGAGATACGGCCGAGCGAGGGAGAGGTAATCGATCCGAGGCAACGAGAGCGGGGCAAGGGGCGAGCGATCGAGCGAGCGAGCGAGCGGAGAGCGAGCAGCAGCTAGCGAGCGTGAGCGGAAGATCAGGGACAACGAGCAGCGAGCGAGGCGAGCGAGTCATGAAGCTGAGCCGCGGAGGAGCCGATCGCGAGTCGGCAGCTCGAAAGAGCGCCAGGCAGCTGGCGATCGAGCGATATTCCGTGCATCGATGTCTTCGACACAAATCGTACTATCGGAATCGAGCGATCTCTAGCCTGACGAAGCGACAGCGCTGAGCTACGATATAGTACCCTGAGTAGAGATACTAGGTCATGCTATCTATCGAGTCTATCTTCACCTACCTTCTATCTATTATACTATGTTACGTTTATACAGACATTAGGGTAGGGTATAAAGGTTGGACTAGATGGACGTAGTCTTTATAAAACCTCCAATACTATGTTACTATGTAACTGTTAACAGACATTATGGGTAGGGATAGGTAAAGGTTGGAAGATGGAGTATGTCTTTATACAACCTCCAATACATGTTACTATGAACTGTTATACAGACATATGGGTAGGGATAAAGGTTGACGTAGATGGACGTATGTCTTTATACAACCTCCAATACTATGTTACTATGTAACTGTATACAGACATTATGGGTAGGGATAAAGGTTGGACTAGATGGACGTATGTCTTTTACAACCTCCAATACTATGTTCTATGTAACTGTTATACAGACATTATGGGTAGGGTATAAAGGTTGGACTGATGGACGTAGTCTTTATACAACCTCCAATACTATGTTACTATGTAACGTTATACAGACATTTAGGTAGGGTATAAAGTTGGACTAGATGGACGTATGTTTTTATACAACCTCCATACTATGTTACTATGTAACTGTTATACAGACATATGGGTAGGGTATAAAGGTTGGACTAGATGGACGTATGTCTTTATACAACCTCCAATACTATGTTACTATGTAACTGTTATACAGACATTATGGGTAGGGTATAAAGGTTGGACTAGATGGACGTATGTCTTTATACAACCTCCAATACTATGTTACTATGTAACTGTTATACAGACATTATGGTAGGGTATAAGGTTTGGATAGATGGACGTATTGTCTTTTATACACCTCCAATACTATGTTACTATGTAACTGTTATACAGACATTATGGGTAGGGTATAAAGGTTGGACTAGATGGAACGTATGTCTTTATACAACCTCCAATACTATGTTACTATGTAACTGTTTTATACAGACTTATGGTGTAGGGTTAAAGTTGGACTAGATGGACGTATGTCTTTATACAACCTCCAATACTATGTACTATGTAACTGTTATACGACATATGGGTAGGGTATAAGGTTGGACTAGATGGACGTATGTCTTTATACAACCTCCAATACTATGTTACTATGTAACTGTTATACAGACATTACGGGTAGGGTATAAGGTTGGACTAGATGGACGTATGTCTTTATACAACCTCCAATACTATGTACTATTTTGTTACTGTTTACAGACATCTAGGGTAGGGTATAAAGGTTGGACTAGAGGACGTATGTCTTATAACCTCCAATACTATGTTACTATGTAATTGTTATACAGACATACGGGTTTAGGGTATAAAGGTTGGACTAGATGGACGTATGTCTTTATACAACTCCAATACTATGTTACTATGTAACTGTTATACAGACATTAGGGTAGGGTATAAAGGTTGGATGACAGAATGACGTATTGTCTTATACAACCTCCAATACTTATGTACTATGGAATCTGTTATACAGACATTATGGGTAGGTATAAAGGTTGGACTAGAGGACGTATGTCTTTATACACCTCCAATACTATGTTACTTGTAACTGTTATACAGACATTATGGGTAGGGTTAAAGGTTGGACTAGATGGAGTATGTCTTTATACAACCCCCAATACTATGTACTTGTGTAACTTTATAACAGACATTATGGGTAGGAGTAAAGGTGGACTAGATGGACGTTGTCTTTATACAACCTCCAATACTATGTTAGTTAACTTTATACAGACATTATGGGTAGGGTAAAGGTTGACTAGATGGACGTATGTCTTTTAACAACCTCAATATATGTTACTATGTAACTGTTATACGAACATTAGGTTAGGGTATAAGGTTGGACTAGATGGACGTATGTCTTTATACAAACCTCAATACTATGTACTATGTAACTGTTATACAGACATTATGGGTAGGTATAAAGGTTGGACTAGATGGACGTATGTCTTTATACAACCTCCAATACATGTTACTATGTAACTGTTATACAGACATTATGGTAGGGTAGGGTTAAAGGTTGGACTAGATGGACGTATGTCTTTATACAACCTCCAATACTATGTTACTATGTAACTGTTATACAGAACATATGGGTAGGGTATAAAGGTGGACTAGATGGACGTATGTCTTTATACAACCTCCATACTATGTTACTATGTAACTGTTATACAGACATTTGGTAGGGGTATAAAGTTTGGACTAGATGGACGTATGTCTTTATACAACCTCCATACTATGTACTATGTAAATGTTATACAGACATTATGGGTAGGGTATAAAGGTTGGACTAGATGGACGTATGTCTTTATAACAACCTCCAATACTATGTTACTATGTAAACTGTTATACAGACATTATGGGTAGGTATAAAGTTGGGCTACTAGATGGAGTATGTCTTTATACAACCCCCAATACTATGTTACTGATGTAACTGTTATACAGACATTGGTGGGTAGGGTATAAAGGTTGGACTAGATGGCGTATGTCTTTATACAACCTCCAATACTATGTTACTGTGTAACTGTTATACAGACATTATGGGTAGGGTATAAAGGTTGGACTAGAGGACGGTATGTCTTTATACAAACCTCCAATACTATGTTACTATGTAACTGTTTACAGAACATTATGGGTAGGGTATAAAGGTTGGACTAGATGGACGTATGTCTTTATACAACCTCCAATACTATGTTACTATGTAACTGTATACAGACATTATGGGTAGGGTATAAAGGTGGACTAGAGGACGTATGTCTTTATACACCTCCAATACTATGTTACTATGTAACTGTTATACAGACATTATGGGTTAGGGTATAAAGGTTGGACTAGATGGACGTATGTCTTTATACAACCTCCAATATCTATGTTACTATGTAACTGTTATACAGACATATGGGTAGGGTATAAAGGTTGGACTAGAGGACGTATGTCTTTATATCAACCTCCAATACTATGTTATCATGTAACTGTTATACAGACTTATGGTGTGGGTATAAGGTTGGACTAGACGGACGTATGTCTTATACAACCTCCATATATTGTTACTATGTAACTGTTATACAGACATTATGGGTAGGGTATAAGGGTTGGACTAGATGGACGATGTCTTTATACAACCTCCAATACTATGTTACTAGTGTACTGTTGATACAGACATATGGTGGGATATAAGGGTTGGACTAGATGGACGATGCTTTATACACCCTCCAATACTATGTTACTATGTAACTGTTATACAGACATATGGTTGGGTATAAAGGTTGGACTAGATGGACGTATGTCTTTATACAACCTCCAATACTATGTTTACTATGTACACTGTTATACAGACATTATGGGTAGGGTATAAAGTTGGACTAGATGGAGTATTCTTTATAAAACCTCCAATATTATGTTACTATGTAACTGTTATACAGACATTATGGGGTAGGGTATAAAGGTTGGACTAGATGGACGTAGTCTTTATACAACTCCAATACTATGTTACTATGTAACTGTTATACAGACATTATGGGTTGGGTATAAAGGTTGGACTAGATGGACGTATGTCTTTATACAACCTCCAATACTATGTTACTATGTAACTGTTTAAGACATTATGGGTAGGGTATAAAGGTTGGACTAGACGGACGTATGTCTTTTACACCTCCAATACTATGTTACTATGTAACTGTTTAACAGACATTAGGTAGGGTATAAAGGTGGACTAGACGGACGTATGTGTCTTATACAACCTCCAAACTATGTTACTATGTAACTGTTATAACAGACATTATGGGTAGGTATAAAGGTTGGTGTAGATGGACGTATGTCTTTATACAACCTCCAATAACTATGTTACTATGTAACTGTTTATACAGACATTATGGGTAGGGTATAAAGGTGGTGTAGATGGACGTATGTCTTTATCAAACCTCCAATACTATGTTACTATGTAACTGTATACAGACATTATGGGTAGGGTATAAAGGTGGTGTCGATGGACGATATGTCTTTATACAACCTCCAATACTATGTTACTATGTAAGTTATACAGACATTATGGGTAGGGTAAAAGGTTGGACTAGATGGAGCGTATGTCTTTATACAACCTCCAATACTATTTTACTGTGTAACTGTATACAGACATTATGGGTAGGGTATAAAGGTTGGACTAGAAGGTCGTATGTCTTATACAACCTCCAATACTATGTTAACTGTGTAAACGTTATACAGACATTATGGTGTAGGGTAAAAGGTTGGACTAGACGGACGTATGTCTTTATACAAACCTCCAATACTATGTTAACTAGTAACTGTATACAGACATTAGGGGTAGGGTATAAAGGGTGGACAGACGGCTATGTCTTTATACAACCTCCAATACTATGTTACTATGTAACTGTTATACAGACATTATGGGTGGGGATTAAGGTGGACTAGACGGACGTATTCTTTGAACAACCTCCAATACTATGTTACTATGTAACTGTTATACAGCCATATGGGTAGGGTATAAAGGTTGGAACTAGAGGACGTATGTCTTTATACAACCTCCAATACTATGTTTACTATGTAACTGTTTATACAGACATTATGGTGTAGGGTATAAAGTTGGACTAGATGGACGATATGTCCTTTATACAACCTCCAATATATGTATATGTAACTGTTATAAAAAATTAGGGGTGGGTATAAAGGTGGACTAGATGGACGTATGTCTTTATACACCTCCAATACTTATGTTACTATGTTAACTGTTATACAGACATTATGGGTGGGTATAAAGGTTGGACTAGATGGACGTATGTCTTTATACACCCTCCAATACTATGTTACTATGTAAATGTTATACGACATTATGGGTTGGGTATAAAGGTTGGACTAGATGGACGGTATGTCTGTATACAACCTCCAATACTGATGTTACTAGGTACTGTATACAGACATTATGGGTAGGGTATAAAGGTTGGAATAGATGGACGGATGTCTTTACAACCTCCCAACTTTATTGTCCTATGTAACTGTTATCAGACATTAGGTTAGGGTATAAAGGTGGACTAGATGGACGTATGTCTTTATACAACCTCCAAACTATGTTACTATGTAATGTTATACAGACATTATGGGTTGGGTATAAAGTTGGACTAGACGGACGTAGTCTTATAAAACCTCAATACTATGTTACTATGTAACTGTTATACAGACATTTGGGTAGTGGGTTAAAGGTTTGGACTAGACGGACGTATGTCTTTATACAACCTCCCATTACTATGTATATGTAACTGTTATACAGACATTATGGGTAGGGTATAAAGGTGGACTAGAGGACGTATGTCTTTATACAACCTCCAATACTATGTTACTATGTAACTGTTATACAAGACATTATGGGTAGGGTATATAAAGGTCGGACTAGAGGACTGGTATGTCTTATACACACCTCCAATACTATGTTAAATGGAACTGTTGATACAGACATTATGGGTTAGGGTCAAAGTTGGACTAGATGGACGTATGTCTTTATACAACCTCCAATATTAGTTACTATGTAACTGTTATACAGACATTATGGGTGGGTATAAGGTTGGAACTAGATGGACGTATGTCTTTATACACCTCCAATATTATGTATTGTAACTTATACAGGACATTATGGGTAGGGTATAAAGGTTGGACTAGATGGGTATGTCTTTAACACCCTCCATACTATGTTACTATGTAACTGTTATACAGACATTATGGGTAGGGTATAAAGGTTGGACTAGATGGACGTATGTTCTTATAAACTCCAATGACTATGTTACATAGTACTGTTATACAGACATTATGGGTAGGGTATAAAGGTTGGACTAGATGGGCGTATGTCTTTATATATAACCTCCAATACATGTTCCATGTAACTGTTATACAGACATTATGGGTTGGGTATAAAGTTGACTAGATGGACGTATGTCTTTATACAACCTCCAATACTATGTACATGTAAATGTATACAGACATATGGGTTGGGTATAAAGGTTGGACTAGACGGACGTATGTCTTTATACAACCTCCAATACTATGTTACTATGTAACTGTTATACAGACATTATGGGTAGCGTATAAAGGTTGGATTAGATGGATGTATTATCAATATTAAAGGGAATATAAGGTAGCCCCCTCTTCCCAGACCCAAACGTTAATTGTTAGTTCTTTAAAAAACAAATCCAAATCATACTTACAGCCCTTCACTCCCGCAGTGCTCTCCTTGCAGCTCCTTGTTTGCAGGAAGTTGGAAGAGAGGAAGCCAATCACAGACGCGCCTGCCAGCAATGGAGAGCGCTTTGGGAGAGAACGGCTGTATGTATTTGTTTTTTAAAAAACTAATGTGGCGGTTGGGGTTGGCAGGAGGGGGAGGTACCTTATATTAAAAATATTTCATGCTAGAATTTCAAAGGATGGATCCGGATGGTGGAAAGGGCTCCCCTGCACATGTCACTGTCCTCTCAGAGGACAAGGTGGAAGACACCTCCTACTCTTAAATTTCCTGGACTTCAGACAAGCACTGCAGGAGAACCGGAAAAGAGATGTAAAGGCTGGAACACACCAGCAACTTTTTCTCCTGACCGACCATTCAGCTCTTGCGACCAGTCCATAGAGGATAGCAAGATCGGACGTGGTTTTCCGCTGTGTTTGATCATCCTTTCGTCCGATTGGGACAAACAGTCGGTTGGACACGGCCAAAAATCCATGCGAATATTTCGTCCCAATATACTGAACTATCGGCCAATCTGACAGAAATATTGCATCATGTGAACCAGCCTTTAGGTAAGGATTTTATTACACTACACAGTGTGGCCAGTGTGGGGTTAAATAGGACTTGCCCTTTAACAGTTTTGTTTTGCGAGACATTGACTGAGTTACAAAGGATTCCTCGGTCAGAGACAGAAATCAGTATTATTCTAATGTCTAATTATTATTGTATTGTTATAATTTATACTTATTGTATTATTATAATTTATACTAATTGTATAATTATAATGTCTAATTATTATTGTATTATTATAATTTATACTAATTGTATTATTATAATGTCTAATTATTGTTGTATTGTTATAATTTATACTTATTGTATTATTATAATTTACACTTATTGTATTATTGTAATATATAATTATTATTGTTGTATTATTATAATGTATAATTATTACTGTATTATTATAATGTATAATTATTACTGTATTATTATAATGTATAATTATTACTGTATTATAATGTATAATTATTATTCTTGTATTATTATCATGCATAATTATTATTGTATTAATATAATTTAATTATTATTGTATTATTATAATGCATAATTATTATTGTATTATATTATTATTGTATTATTATAATATATTATTATTGTATTATTATAATTTATTATTATTGTACTATTAAAAAGTATAATTATTAATGTATTATTATATTATTATTTTATTATACTTTATTATTATTATTGATATATATATATATATTAATTGATTGATTAATTGATATATATATATATTAATGTTCTATTATTCTATTTTAATGCATTATTGTATTATTATAAAGTAAAATTATTATTGTATTGTTATAATGTATAATTATTATTGTATTCTAATGTATAATTATTATTGTATT
>JAACNH010000195.1:211617-328095 GCA_019447015.1 Hymenochirus boettgeri | reverse complement strand
TACCTTTAGTTAAAGGATATATAAATAGTAAAGTATAGTATAGTATAGTATATAGTACAGTATGGTTTAGTATAGCATTTGAGGTTGAATAAAGACATATATCCATCCTTTCCAACCTACTTAATACCCACACTTCCTGTCTAACTGTTAATCCAGATGAAGGCAAAAAACCAAAACAGGATTCTGAAGGGTAAAAAATGCCCAGATAGTTTATTGTATGGCCCGTTAATGTATTTATACACCGTAATCATATCCCCACGAGTAAATTAACAGTATAGATATACAGTTATAGTATAAAGTAACTAGTATTAGTATACGTCCAGTAATGTATGTATAGTGTCAGTATAGTTAGATTATATAAGTATGTACAGTCTAGTCACAGTCAGACGTACAGACGATAGTATAGTGCATTAGTACTAGCAGTATAGTTGATTTTTACTAGTCAGTACAGTAGTTTAGTCACAGTATATTTGTACAGTATAGTATAGATACGATCATAGTATAGTAAAGTATAGTACAGTCCAGTATCTGTACAGTATATTGGATATTATCAGTACATAGTACGATGTGTACAGTACAGTTAACAGTAAGTCAGCTATAGTACAGTAATATGTAAGTAGTAATAATAGTACGTACATTAGTAAGTACATATTACAGTATATAGTAAGTATATTACTAGTACGTATAGTACAGATAAGTCAGTATATAAGTATAAGTAAGTATAAGTATATACAGTATATGTATAGCTAGTATACTAGATGTAAGTATAGTACGTACCGTATAGTACATATAGTACGCACGTATAGTACATGTAGCAGTAATACGCATAGTATAGTAACAGTATATAAGTATAGTAGGGTATAGTATAGATATCATATTCAGTACAGTAATATAAAACAGTATAGTACATATGTACTAGAGTTAGTCCCTATAGTACAGTAAGTAAGTACAGTTACTAGTATCAGTATCAGTATTATAATGTACATTGACATTAGTATATTACATATAGTATAGTAAACAGTATATCCAGTACTAAGTAAAGTATAGTACACCGTAAGTAAGTATAGTAATAGTAGTATATTTATAGTAACATATGTACTAGTACAGTTATATAGTACAGTATATACAGTACAGTATCATTAAGTATCAGTACAGTATACGTATGCGTACGATGTATATATAATAGTACAGTATAACTACAGTATAGTACATTATGTATTAGTACAAGTATAGTAGTAAAGTATAGTAGTCAGTATAGTACAGTACAGTAGTAACAGTATGTACAGTAACAGTCAGAATGTACAGTATAGTATCCCAAGTTAAGTAACAGTATAGGTAGTATGTATAGTACAGTACTACGTACAGTATAGTACATATATAGTACCAACACGTATAGAATACAGTATGTCATAGTAATAAGTACGAGTACATGTATAGATCAGTATAGTCACAATACTATAGTACAAGTATGTACAGTACTACACTATATATAGTAAGTATAGTATAGTCATAAAAGTCAGTACGTATATGTACAGTAATACAGTACAGTATAGTACAGTAATAGTATCAGTATAGTCGTTAGTATACTATATATACAGTAAGTATAGTATAAGTACGTTGTTACATATATATTACGTAGCTATACGTCGTAACAGTATAGTACAGTATAGTAGCTTATCAGTATAGGTAATGTTACTAGTTAGTAGCAGTCTAGTACATATCGTAGAGTACAGTATAGTATAGTCAGTAATAGTAAGTATACAGTCATCATGTATATATAGTCAGTATAGTCATACGAGCAAGTATAGTCAAACAGTACCGTATAGTATATATGTTACACAACAGTCATAGTTACGTCAGTAAGTCACGTACTAGTTAGTAATTTCCGTTTATCACTACATATCAGTATATAGTAGTACAGATGTAAGTATATACAGTCGTATAGTGCTAGTACTAAGTAATAACAGTATAGTATAGTATAGTACCGTAATAGTCATACCGTATAGACAGTTAGTATAAAAGTATATAGTACAGTACATATAGTGACAGTATAGTAAATAACAGTATAGATAGTAATATATAAGTACAGTAAGTCAGTATAGTACTAGTACGTATAGTACAGTAGTACCGTAAGTAAATGACCGTACATATCGTACAGTATAGTGCATCAGTTATCCAGTATATCTCAGTATAGTACAGTAGTATATATATACATATCAGTAACGTATGTATAGTATAGTCATCTGTACTAGTAGAGTACAGTACATGTATAGTATAGTAAGTAAGCAGTAATAGTAATAGTACAGTACACTAGTACATGTACACTTATAGTATAGTATTGACAGTATTAGTACAGTACAGTAATTAATCTAGTACTAGTACAGTTATCAAGTATACACTTATACTACAGTATATATAGTACAGTACAGTAATTATGTATAGTAATAAGTACGTATGTAAGTACAGTATAGCAAGTACAGTATAGTACAAGTATACGTATAGTACAGTATAGTACAGTATCAAGTACATATAGAATATTAAAGTATCTAAGTATATACAGTATACGTACAAACAGTATGTATCAGTAACAGTAATAGAGTACGTACAGCATTACATAGTTATGTACAAGTAATAGAGTTATAATCGTATAGTACTATAACTATCTATCGATAGTATAAGTATGTCAGTATTTAAAGTACAGTACAGTAATGTAAGTATATTAGTAACAATCGTAAGTAGTATCGTAGTAATAGTACGTATTCAGTATAGTAATACTCTAAGTCCTATGTTAATGACATAACGTTAGTATATCCGTGAGACAGTATATTATATATATGTAGTATTATAGCACTATAGTACAGTTACTTCATAGTATAGATAATTTAGTACATACGTATAGTATCGTACATTATATGCAGACAGTATTAGTATAGTACAGTTATCAAAGTTAAGGAGTACAGTATTCACGTACAGTATAGACTAGTACATTATAGTCATACCATTCGTATAGTCTACAGTATAGTAGTATAGTAACATGTATAGTCATAGTACGTACTAGTATATAAACCGTATATACGACATTATGTATAGTAAATATAGTACATGTATATACATGTATAGTACAGTAGTATGTACAGTATAGTAAACAGTAATAGTCTACCAGTACAGTATATATACTAATAGTAAGCGCCATCCGTATGTATAGTAAGTACTAGTTTAGTCAGTATATCGTATCGTTAAAGTAGTACCTATCGTATAAGTACAGTATAGATATATCTACATATATTACCAGTATTATAGTATATCAGTATCTATAGTAGTAAGTATAGTACAGTATAGCGTATAGAATACAGTATAGAAACATAGAGTAAGTTATGATTGAAGTTACGTAAGTACAGTAGTAGTACAAATACTAGTAAGTATTACGAGTAGTACTCAGTATCCATATTATAAGTATAGTATAGAGTCATTAGGGGATTCGTATGTAAGTACATATAGTCCTGTACGTATAATAGTAACGTATAGTACAGTATAGTCCATAAGGATCTATAGTATAGTCAGTAAGTACTTAGTACAGTATAGTATACATACAGTATAGTACTGTACAGTTAGTACCGTATAGTAAGTAAACTTATATTACAGTATAGTATGTATCAGTAATAGGTTACAGTATAGTACGAGTGATATGTAACAGTATATGTACAGCTATACAGTATATAGTATACATCAGTATAGTAACGTATAGTACAGTACATAGCTAATATTACAGTATAGTAGTACGTATAGTACAGTATTAATCGTTATAAGTATAGTAGTCAGTATAAGTACAGTATAGTCAGTACAATAGTCGTACAGTAGTAAAAACAGTTATACGTACGTATAGTAAATAGTAGCGTATCAGTATATCAGTAAGTAAAGTACAGTATATAAGTACATAGTATAGTAATTATCTAGTAAGATAGAAGCCGATCGTATGTATGTACTATCGTAGTACAGTATAGGTACATTATATATATACCGATTACAGTATAGTAAAGTACGTACAGTAAGTTAGTACGTATATAGTACCGTAGACGTATGAGTAAATATAAGAATAGGTCCATTATCAACTCTATAGCTACGTATCCAAATTATCCTGCTATAATACGTATTATACATAGTCAGCACTAGACGTACGCGATAACAGTCTGTAATGTAGCACCTATTAGTAGCCATGAGTAAGTTTAGTCAACCTTCAGAATATGGTGTTATAGTATAGTATAGTATAGTACAGTACTTAGTATAAGTATAGTACAATTATCGTATAGTAATTTATAGTTACGTAAACAGTATAAGTATAAGTATGTAGTACAGTATAGTATAGTACCTAGTACAAGACGTATATTACAGTATATACAGGTAGTATAGTACAGTTACGTATGTAGTAGTAATAGTAAGTAATAGCTTTGACAGTATAGTATCAGTTAGTACAAGTAATAGTCCGATATCTATATACAGTGTAAGTAGTACAGTTACAGTATAGTCGCTATGTAATTAACAGTTCTTAGTATAACATTATACTATAGTCTGTGTATCCCATAGAGGTATACATTAATACACCAGTATAGTACAGTAAGTAAAGTATTAAAGTATCTCTAGTATATTGTACAGTAAACCAGTATAAGTCTGAGTAATATAGTATATATAGTATAGTACGTATAGATAGTATCGTATAGTACAGTATATAAAGTATAGTACAGTATAGTACCAGTAATCTAGTCTATATATTGTACAGTATAGTATATAGTATAGTAACAGTATATAGATAGTAGCAGTACAGTATAGTATAGTAATAGTACCGTATGTACAGTATAGTAAACAGTATTAGACGTAATCAGTATATACAGTAAAGTATAGTATAGTACAGTATAGTATAGTACGTACAGTATACAGTATATAGTACAGTATAGTACAGTAAGTAGTACAGTATAGTATAGTATAGTACAGTAGAGTAATAAGATAGTAACGTATAGATAGTATCCGTATAGTATCAGTATAGTACAGTAATAGTACATTATAGTAAGTACAGTATATACAGTATATACAGTATCAGTATATTAATATAGTATAGTACAGTACAGTACAGTATAGTATAGTATAGTACGTATAGTAAGTATAGTAAGTAATATAGTAAGTATATAGACAGTATAGTATAGTATAGTGCAGTATAGTAATAGTACAGTATAGTACAGTATAGTAAGTACGTATGTACAGTTAGTACGTAAGTAATTATAGTATAGTATATTAGTTGTACAGTATAGTACAGTATGTATAGTATATCGTATAGTATTTAGCATTATAGTCAATAGTAGTTACAGTATAGTATAGATTATAGAGACAGTATATAGTAATAGTATAGTATATTATCGTCAGTATAGTACAGTATAGTAACATAGTACAGATAGTATAGTACAGATACAGTATAGTATAGTACAGTATAGTATAGTATAGTATTAGTACAGTATCATAGTATAGTATAGTACAGTATAGTATAGTACAGAGTATAGTAATAGTATAGTATAGTCTAGTATAGTCACAGTATTAGTAATGCATGTATACCGTACAGTCAGACAGTATAGTAACAGTATAGTATAGTATAGTACAGTACTAGTATAGTATATACAGTAGTAGTATAGTATAGTACAGTATGTAGTAATAGAGTATAGTCTCAGTATAGTAAAAGTATAGTACAGTAATAGTATAGAAGTATAGTATATAAGTTAGTACAGTATAGTACAGTACAGTATAGTAGTAAGTAATATGTATAAGTACAGTATATAGTATAAGTATAGTACATTTATTACAGTATATAGTATAGTCATTGTACAGTAATCGTAATAGTACAAGTATCGAGTATAGTAAATAGTATAGTAACAGTACTATAGTATAGTATACGTAGTATAGTAATAGTCCAGTATAGTACATATCAGTAATAGTATAGTAGTATAGTACTAGTATGTACAGTATAGTTAACAGTATTAAGTACAGTATAGTCAAGTACAGTATAGTAAATAGTATAGTATCTACAGTACAGTATAGGTATAGTAGGTCGTATAGTACAGTACAGTATGTATAGTATAGTACAGTATAGTACAGTATAGTTACAGTATAGTATAGTACAGTATAGTATCGTCACGTATAGTACAGTACGTATAGTATAGTCTAGTACAGTATAGCAGTATAGTCACAGTACTAGTATAGTATAGTACGTATAGTATAGTACAGTAATATAGTACGAGTATATATCAGTATGTGCAGTATGTATCGAGATGTATATGTAAGTACTATCGTACAGTACGTATAGTATAGCAGTATATATAGTATAGTAAGTACGTCAGTAACGTATAGTACAGTAATAGTACAAGTAATAGTAAGTACAGTATAGTAGATTGTATAGTAACGTATAGTTACAGTACAGTATAGTATAGTACATATATAGTAATAGTAGTACAGTATAGTACAGTATAGTACAGGACTATATGTAACAGTAATCGTACAGTTAGTCCAGTATAGTAAGTATAGTACAGATGTATATAGATATCAGTACAGTATACTACAGTATAGTATAGTATAGTATACAGAATATAACAGTATAGTACAGTATAGTATAGTAAGTATAGTTATGTATAGTACAGTTATGTAACGATAAGTACAGTAAGTACAGTATAGTATAATAGTAAGTACGTATAGTATAGTATAGTAACAGTATACTACAGTAAGTAGTTACGTATAGTAAGTAAGTACAGTATAGTACAGTATAGTAAGATACAGTATAGTATAGTACTAGTATAGTAGTATAGTACACGTATAGTACAGTATAGTATAGTACAGTATAGTAAATCATTATATACGTATAGTAAAGTATAGTAATAGTATAGTATATACAGGTATCATATAGTATAGTATAGTAATAAGATAGTCGTAATAGTAAAGTATAGTCAGTATAGTAACAGTAAGTAATAGTACTAAGTAAGTACAGTATAGTAATATAGTACGTCTTATACGTATAGTAACAGTATATAAGTAGTACAGCTATAGTAAGTACTAGTAAGTACAGTAATAGTAAAGTATGTACATTAATAGTACGTAAGTATGATAGTATCATTAATTACGTAAGTCTGTAACAGTATATTACAGTCTAAGTAATATAGTATGTACGTAAGTATCGTAAGTTCTCCATGTAAGTAATATCTAGTCGAGTATAGTACTATAGTACAGTACAGTACAGTACAGTATAGTATACAGTACATATGTTATACTATAGTATGTCACGTTACAGCCAGTCATATTAAGTACAGTAACAGTATAGTACGTCAGTATAGTATATAAGTACGTACAGTATAGTAATACCGTACATATATTGTACCCGTTATCGTAAAGTTATACGTACAGTAGAGTACATATAGTACAGTTATAGTACAGATAGTACGTATCGTATAGTAGAGTCAGTATAGTCACAGTAAGTATCCGTAATAGTACATAATAGTATAGTCTAAGTACAGTACTATGTATCACGTTATATAGTATAGTACCGAATATATAAGTATCAGTATAATGTATGTAGTATCAGACAGTATATGTTGAGGTTGAATACGACATACGTCCATCCAGTCCAACCCATCTGCAATAGCCTCATTTCCTGCCTAACATGTGATCCAGATGAAGGCAACAACAACCCACCAAATTTATGATGGGGAAAATGCCCTGACCTCAATGGCAAGCAAAATTTCCCTGGCCAACTCTTACTTTAATGTATCAATACCAGTACTTAACTCGTAGAACCACACTTTTTTTGAACTACCGATGAACTCAAACAACGTCCACTGGAAGACAGTTCTCATAGCTTTGTAACCGTTCTCCACAGTGAAAAACCCTTTCCCACTCTACTTTTCTGTATCAATAACCAGACTTGTACATTCTTTGTTTTTAGAAACTCATCCAGCTTTTATAACCTGACCAATGAAACCTGCCACTAAACAATGTCCACTGGAAAGACAGTTCCATAGCTAGCTTAACCGTTCTCACAGTGTACAAACCCTTTCCCCAACTCCTCTTTAAGTTCATACCAGTAACTTGTACAATCTTTCTTGTTTGCAGAAACGTCATCCAGCTTTTTATTAACTGACCAGCTGAACCTGCCATAACAGCTCTCACTGGAAGAGTTTCCCTAGCTTTTATACCGTTCTCACATGTGACAACCTTTCCCAAACTCTACTTTATAGTCTCAAAATACCAGTAACTTTTAACATTCCTCTGTTTGTATGAACTCATCCAGCTTTTTATTATACACTGACCAATAAACCTGCCATAACAACGTCCACTGGAAGACTTCCTAGCCTTAACCCGTCCCACAGTGACAAACCCTTTCCCACTTACTTTAGTCATCAATAATCAGTAACTTGTAACATTCCTTGTTTGTAGCAACTCATCCAGCTTTTATTAACTGACCAATGAACCTGTCCATAACAAACCATTCCTGAAGACAGTTCCATACTTTTTCCCATCTCACATTGACAAAACCCATTTCCCAACTCTACTTTATGTATCAAATACCAGTAACTTGTAACATTCCTTGTTTGTTAGAGAACCATCCAGCTTTTAATTAAACTACATGGACCTCCATAAACACGCCACTGGAAGACCGTCCATAGCTTTAACTTCTAAACTTGTACAGTGACACCCTTCTCCACTCTACTTATATTACATATCCAGTACTTGGTACATTCCTTGTTTGTTTGAGAACCGCATCCAGCTTTTAAATTAAACTACCATGACCTGCCATAAACTAACTCCCTGGAAAGACGTTCCATTAGCTTTAACCGTTCTCACAGTGACAACCCTTTCCAACGCTACTTTATGTATCAATTCCAGTAACTTGAACATTCTCTTGTTTGGTAGAAACTCCTCCAGCTTTTTATTACACGACCAATGAACCTGCCATAAACAACGTCCACTGGAACCGTTTCCATAGTTTCACGTTCTCACAGTGACAAACCCTTTCCCAACTCTACTTTATGTATCAATACCAGTGAACTTGTAACACATCTTGTGTTTGTAGAAACTCTCCAGCTTTTTATTAAACTAAAACCAATTGCACCTGCCATAACAACGTCCACTGGAAATACAGTTCCATAGCCTTACCAGTCTCGACCAGTGGAAAAACCTTTCCAACTCTACTTTATGTTCAATACCAGTAACTTGTAACGTCCTTGTTTGTAGAACTCATCCATCTTTTTATTAAACTGGAATGAACCTGCCATAACAATTCCAATGGAAGACAGTGCCATAGCTTTACCGTTCTCACAAGTGACAAAACCATTTCCCAACTCTCTTTTGTATCATACCATAACCTTGTACACATTCCTGATTTGTAAACTCTCCTCCAACAAAACGACACAAAAAAAAACCACACCACAAAACAACAAAAAAAAAAAAAAAACAAAAAAAACAAACACCAAAAAAAAAAACCCAGACCAATCCAACCCCCAAGACAACAAAAAAAAAAAGGAAAAACGCCCACCAAAAAAACAAACAGAAAACCCGCCCGCACAAGCCGAACAAAAAAAAAAACAAGACCAAAAAACCAAAAACACACCACCCCCCAACACCCCCAAAAAACAACGACCCCCAAACTAAGCAAAAAACAAAAACACACACCCCCCGCAAAACACACCGCCAAAAAAAAAAACGAACAACAAACCCCCAAAAACCCTCCACCCCAACCCCCCAAAAAAAACACCAAAAACCGCCCCCCCACCACCCCCCCCCCCACGGCCGCCCCCCCGGGTGGGCGGTGGACCCCCCTGAAAACCCCAGAAAAACCCCCACAACAACAACAAAATTCCCAACTACTCAACACTCAACACTACCAATCCAAAAATAAAAAAAAAAGCCAACCACCCACCCACCCTTCATCCAGCTTTTTATTAAACTGACCATGAACCTGCCATATCACATCCACTTAGACAGTCCATAGCTTTCAACGCCGTACCTACACAGTGGAAAACCCAAAAACCCTTTCCGACTTGAAGGCCCTAAACCTTTTTTTCTTCAAGTCTTAAGGGATGTCCTCGTGTCCTTTTGCCATGTTCTATTGGTGAACAATGCCCCCAGATAGTTTTATTGTATGGCCCGTTTTAATGTTATTTATAAACACAAGTTATCATATCCCCACGCAAGCGCCTTTCCTTTTCTCCGCGTACGAATTGTAACTTTTCTAGTCTCTCTTCATATTCAAGCTCCCCCATTAATTTAGTTGCTCTTCTCTGTGTTCCTTATTAAGTACAAACCCGGTGTGGCATCCTTGACAGGACATTAGCAGCAAGAGCAGCAGTTACTGGAGGAAGAGGAGATGCTTGAAGCATCCAGGCCACACAGGAGAAGCATGGTCCAGCTCATGTTGCCAAAAGCAGTAACTTTAGGACTCCAGTTACAAGAACGCAACCTTGACAAGGTGGACTGGGCTTCAAAATAATTTTGGCCAACTTATTGAAATAATGCTTTATTATCCAGGGTTTAGCCAGACCCGTTTGTAGGTAGCAACCTTTCTGGAGGCCTAGGAGATTTTGTTTTTTTGTAATGTAGATATTTTTAGGTCTCAGTTTGCACACTTTATATGGATGTACAACAGCCCAATTTTCTATATATTGTGAGTCTTCCTTCTCCATGGCTGCATAGTACCCGGGGTAAGGACCTAAATTGCTCTGCAAGGAGGCATGTCTTCTTCCCATTGGCTGCACGGTGGACTGTCACTGACAGTGGAAGAGAGGAGGGGTGAAGCAGATTTTCAGTAAGTATTGCAGTTAGGTAAAGTACCGCGGAAAAGGGTCTAGTGTTTGGTCCCTAATCCTGAGTACTAGTCACCATGGAGAAGAGGAGTAAGCAGGATATGAGTATATTGTTAATTGGTTGGTCACTGTGAGGACATAGGTTCGTTAGCCAATTTAATTGGTTGATCACTGTGAGGAAGTAGGTTGTGTTAAGCAATGTAATTGGTTGGTCACTGTGAGGTACAATAGGTTGTGTTAAGCATGTATTGGTTGGTCACTGGGTGAGGCATTATGTTTGTGTGTCAGAATATAATTGGTTGGTCACTGGTGGACAGTATTGTTTAAGCATGGTAATTGGTTGGTCACTGTTGAGGACAGTAGGTTGTGTTAAGCAATGTACATTGGTTGTCACTGTGAGAACGGTAGGTTGTGGAATGTTCCACACATAATGTAGTGTTGGTTGTATCTCATAACACATTTCATTAGATGTTTTGCCTTGTTAGAGTGCGTGTAAACTGAGATCATTTGACCCCTGTGGGATATAAGCTGGCTTTTGGTTTCCTTTTTTTTTTGCTTGAGGTTTCTAATTGATGGATTTTTATCTTTTTTTAATCTAAAATAACCATGTAACTATGTAATATTTCAGTGAAAAGATCTAGTGAATTCTGCAGGTTTCTGTCTCCGATCTATACAGACCCAGGTGTGTAATTGTACATGCTCTCCCACTGCCACAGCTTCTACGACTGGGTGGACCTGCCAAGTAAGTATAGACCAACAAAATAACACAAGAACTAGGCATGCCAGTGCAGACATTAGTGTTATCTTACCCACCAAGAATTCACTTGCGGCTTCTCCTCACTAGATGGCACTGACTGAGTTCATATCTCCTGCACATGCAAAATCAATACAAAAGCTAGGAGAGCATATGGGGACACCGCCCCAGTCAGAAGAGCCGTGATTGGAGCTCTGGTAGGTAAGTGTATCAATGTTACCCGGACATTCTATTATTCACAGGGAGGTGGGAATAATGGTTCTCACCTCCCTATGTATAGTAGCTACTGATGTACTTTACGAAGTCGCTTTAGTGTCCCTTTAAAGCATAACTGTATCCTATATAATAAAATACCTAATGTGTGTCCGTGAATAGTTTAGTATTTGAGGTTGAATAAAGACATACGTCCTCCGTTTCCCCAACCCACTCTAGAAATCCTCATTTCCTGCCTAACTGTTGTCCATAGGAAGGCAAGAAAAAAACACAAATTTATGAAGGGGGAAAAAATTATTCCTGACTCCAAGTGGCATGGGAAATTTCCCTGGTAACTCTACTTTAGGTATCATACCAGTAACATTGGCAACATTCCTTGTTTGTAGAAACTCATCCAGCTTTTTTTAAAACATTGAACACCACTGACCTGCCATACACAACGTCCATGGAGACAGTTCCATAGCTTTACCATTCTCACATGACAACCCTTCCCGACTCTACTATTATTTATCAATCCCAGTAACATTGTACCATTCCTTGTTTTGGTTAGAAACTCATCCAGCTTTTTTTAACTGACCAATGAAAACCTGCCATAACACCGTCCACTGGAAGACAGTTCCTAGCTTACCGTTCTCACAGTGACAAGCCTTTCCCACTCACTTTTGTATCAAAATCCCCACTAACTTTAAACATTCCTTGTTTGTAGAAACTCATCCAAGCTTTTTTATTAAACTGACCAATGAACCTGCCCTAACAAGGTTCCACGGAGACATTCCAATAGACTTGACCTCACCGTTCTCACAGTGACCAACCCTTTCCACAAACCTAAACAGTATGTATCAATCCCATAACTTGTAACATTCCTTGTTTTTGTAGACACTCATCCAGCTGTTTTATTAAACTGACCAATGTAACTGCCATACAACTTCCACTGGAACAGTTCCCATAGCTTTACCGTTCCCACAGTGACAAACCCTTTCCCAACTCTAACTTTATGTTATCAATACCAGTAACACTTGTAACATTTCCTTGTTTGTAGAAACTCATCCCAGTCTTTTTATTAAACTGACAATAAAACTGGCATAACAACGTCTACTGGAAGACAGTCCATAAGCTATTACATACCGTTCTCACAGTGAAAAACCCTTTTCCGAGCTTGAGCCTTAAACCTTTTTTCTTCAAGTCTTAAGGGATGTCCTCTTGCACTGTTGACATTGTTCTATTGGTGACCAATGCCCCAATAGTTTATTGTATGGCCGTTAATGTATTTATACACATAATCATATCCCCACTCCTCAAGCCCTTTTCTCCAGTTAATACAAATAATTTTAACTTTTCCAGTCTCTCTGCATATTCAAGCTCCCCCAATCCCCTTATTAATTTAGTTGCCCCCTTCTCTAACCCCTTTCATTTCACAAAGCTGGTCTAATAAAATTTGTACACAGGAATTCCAAAATTGCACTGCATATTTCCAAAATTAGGCCTTACAATGGCTTTGTCAAGAGGGAGAAATAAATACATTTTCCTCCCAGGCAGCAACACCCGCAAAATCAGAGTAGTGCTCTTACATGTATTCTCAATTTAGATTAAGATAGGCACAGTCATTTTTTTTTTTCAGTAATAGTTGTCCCTTTACAATGTCTAGACCCTTATTTAATGGGCTTAACTGTCTAGTTTTAGCAATAACCGTGCCACTGATATAATATTTAAATTTATTTTCCCAGGTAATAGTCTAGAACGCATAGATACCTACTGGATTTCCGTTCGCTTGAAAAACAAGGCCAAGACCAATTCCCTCCCTAATTACCCAACCTCACTCTGGGATATCACATCTATGATTCCTGTGAGATGCTAGAAAGTCTGTACTGAGTGTGTTTCCAGAGATTATCGGGTACCATGGACCGGTGTCCCAATTTACTCCTGTGTGGGAATGAACATTGCTGATTTATTGGGGATCTCCCCTCAGAGACAACATTTATTACCCATAGCCCAATACTGAGTCTGTACGGATATTCCCAGACTATGATTAATGGTGTCTAATAAAATAACTTTTCAACGGAACATAAGTACAATAATAATTTCTTTTATCAATGAAACTGATATGGATCAGGTTATAATTATGGGAGAGTCCGACATCAACTGGACAGTGGGCACTACAGATCAGTAAAAGCCCATAGTGTTCATAACTATAGTGAATAGACTCTTTTGTCCTCAATGGTACATACACCAACACGAAAGATACATTAGATCTTTAATGACTGATAATCCTGATTAATTGTTAATATCGGTGTGGGGTCAGATTTGGGAATAGTGACCTTTTACATCATTTTGCACAGATATACAATATAAAGGACCATTGGCAGGTTAGGTGAATTTGTTTATCATACAAATTTCATTGTGGAGGCTCTATGGGTATTGATACCGACTTTAGATTGAGTTTTTCTTTAAAATGACATGTACATTACAATCTATTCCTATAGAAAAGAATAAAATAAATACATACAATGGTTTAAGTACTGAGATGGCTTCTTCTGTCCTTTGGTTTTCTTAGTCTCTTAGCCAAATTGATCTAGTGAGTCTATTCAATGTATTTATGAATTCAGTTAATCCTTCCTCTTTTATTCTGAAATGATGAAAACAATTTTGTCTTATTTGACAGGCGGATCATGGGGGCCCTTTCATGTGACAGAGTCATGTGATCACGGTACAAACACCTCCTGTGTGAATCTCAATGTTTCCTTGACTGGCACCCCCAATTTTCCCAGTCCATAGTTCCTACAAGGGACATATTAATAAAGAGGCGCGGTGTCGATTTTAGGCGATAGATCTCCTTTAAAGATCCATAATAGATTGCGATTGTAAATCTAACCGTGGATCAAAAGGTTTACGATAGCCCATAGGATCCCATTGGTGTAGTATAATACACTGTGGTCTTCTACAAACTTTAGATAGTAACAACATTTATGTAAAGTACAATTGTGTTGCCATTTACGGCTGTGTTTGTACATAACAAAACCTGCGGTAAAAACGCAAAAAGTGCCTGAGTGTTTTTTCTAGGATGCGCCAGAGAAAGGGATTGGTCATCTATTTCAGGTGGTTCATACTCCCGCTTATCTCTTCAATAATATTTATTGAATTTCTTTTGTGTTTTTTTTTAAAACGAAATATTAAAAAAAAACAAAGAATTAACATCACTTGCCCATTGGGTAGAATCCTAAAAAACAGTTTTATGTTGGTGTTTACATATCTAGTATAGTACAGTATAGACAGTACGTATATATAGTACAGTCAGTATAGTACAGTACAGTACAGTCAGAGTATATTATTTACCGTCATAGTACATTACAGTATATTCAAGTAAGTACAGTCCAGTACAAGTCATCGTACAGGTACCGGGATAGATAGTAAATAGTACAGTAGGAGTACGTAACAGTATAGTAACAGTATAGTACAGTACAGTCAGTATAGTCAGTATGTCGAGACGTATAGTACCAGTCACAGTAGTAGTACCGGTATGAAGTAACAGTACAGTATAGTAATAGTACAGTACAGTATAGTACAGTACAGTATAGTATAGTACAGTATAGTAACAATATTTGAGGTTCAATAAGACCATAATGTCCATCTAGTCCAACCCTCTAGCAATATCCTCATTTCCTGCCTACCTGTTGATCCAGAGGAAGGCAAAGAAAACAACCAATTTATGAAGGGGAAAAATTCCTCATGACTCCAAGTGCAATCGGAATTTCCCTGGCATCAACTCTACTTTATGTATCAATACCAGTACCTTGTAACATTCCTTGTTTTTAGAAACTCATCCATCTTTTAATTAAACTTACCAATGCACCTGCTTCCATAACAACGTCCACTGAAGACAGTTGCCATAGCGTTACCGCTCTCACATTGAAAACCCCTTTCCCCACTCTACTTTAGTATCATACCAGTAACTGTACATTCCTTTGTTTGTAGAACTCACCAGCTTTTAATTAAACTGACCAATGCCTGCCATAACAACGTTAACTGGAAGACAGTTTTCCATAGCTTTACCGTTCTCAAACATTGAAACCCTTTCCCAACTCTACTTTCTGTATCAATACATTAAACTTGTAACAGTCCTGTTTGTAGACTCCATCCAGCTTTTTTATTAACTGACCAATGAACTGCCATAACAACGTCCACTGGAAGACTTTCCATAGCTTTAATACCGTTTCTCCACAGTGACAACCCTTTCCCAACTCACTTTTATGTATCATACCCAGTAACTTGTAACATTCCTTTGTTTGCAGAAACTTCATCCAGCTTTTTATTAAACTGACCAATGAACCTGCCATAACATGTTCACTGGAAACCGTTCCATAGCTTTATTACCGTTCTCACCGTGAAAAACCCTTGTCCCAACTCTACTTTATGTATCATACCGTAACTTGTAAACATCCTGTTGTAGAAAACTCATCCAGCTTTTTAATTAAACTGACCATGAACCTGCCATACAACGTCCACGGGAAGCCAGTTCCATAAGCTTTTACCGTTCTCCCAGTGACAACCCTTTCCCAACTCTACTTTATGTCATCATACCAGTAACTTTGTAACATTCCTTGTTTGTAAAACTCCATCAGCTTTTTATTAAACTGCCATGACTGCCATAACAACATCCCTGGAGACAGTTCATAGCTTTACCGTTCTCACAGTGAAAAACCCTTCTCCCAACTTGAAGCCTAAACCTTTTTTGTTCAAGTCTTAAGGGATGTCCTCGTTTTCCTCTGACATGTTCTATTGGTGAACAATGCCCCAGATAGTTTATTGTATGGCCCGTTAATGTATTTATACACAGTAATCATATCCCCACGCAGACACCTTTTCTCCAGCGTACATAATTGTAACTTATCCAGTCTCTCTTCATATTCAAGCTCCCCCCATCCCCTTATTAATTTAGATGCCCTTCTGAACCCTTTCCATTTCAAAAGATGTCCTTTTTGTACCAGAGGATTCCAAATTGCACTGCATATTCCGAATGAGGCCTTACCAATGCTTTGTAAAAGAGGGAGATTACATTTTCCTCCCTTGAATCCATACCTCTCTTTATACAAGACAATACCATGCTGCTCGTGGCTGTTGCCACCTGCACTGCTGCTACCTTTAAGTGTTATCCCACCAAAACTCCAAGATCTTCACTTAACACAGAGCCATTTATAGTATGAAGTAGCACAAGATTCTCAAGTCTAAAATGCATCACCTACATTTATAACATTGAATCTCATCTGCCACTTAGCAGCCCAATGTGACAATGTCTAGATCCCCTGTAACGATTGTACATCCTCTTTTTTTTTAAGGTTTTTAATGGTTAAAAGTTTTAATGGTCGACAAAGTTTTGTGTCATCAGCAAACGCAGAAACCGTTGCTGACAATACCCACTTCCAAATCATTAATAAATAGATTAAATAGAAGCGGCCCCAACACAGAACCCTGTGGCCCCCACTTAGCACTTAGTCCATAATATGAAGCCCCATTACAAACTACTCTCTGCATCCTATTCATAACCAATTTTCTATTATGTACAAAGGTGACTCCCTAGACCAACAGACCTAGCTTTACATTAGTCGCCTATGGGGGGACTGTATCAAAAGCCTTTGCAAAATCCAAGTAAACTATATCATCGCTATGTCAGAGTCTAAATTTCTACTTACTTCCTCAAAAGGCAACAAGTTAGTTTGACAAGATCTTCCTCCTTAAATCCATGCTGGTTACTACTATAATGTCAGTCCTTGAAACATACTCTAGACATGTTTCCTTATTAAACTTTCAGGATAAAGCATTGGCTTTTTGTTTTTGGTTCCAGGGCGAAAGGTGATAAAAAAAATTAAAAATTGGGGGGAAGTGCCCACCGAGCTTGTCTGGATTCAGTCTTTTAGCAGTTTGATATAGTCCGAATCTTTATGGTACAGTGAAATATAGTTTGGGTTGACTCGCTGCCTTCCAGACGATGTTGCCACTCTTCAAGAGCAAGTTTATTGGCTAATACTCTCGATGCCAATTTGTAATGTCTTTCTCAAGAGTAAATCTTTTTGAGAAAGTTAAGAAGAAGGATGAGGTTTCCCTTTTATTCCATCTGTTTGGGCAGAATCGCTCCAGCACCAATATCAGGCGTTAAACCCAATGAAGAATGGCAAATGGGTATCTGGATGGACTAAAACGGGAACAGAGGCAAACGCCACTTTAAGGGCATATTATAAAGGTTCGTTAAAACTTTAGCCTTCTTTATGCTACCTTTTCACAAATCTGGACTTTTCTTTATTATAAAGCAGTGATAACCAGTAGCGAAGGTCAAAAAGTGATTTGAGTGGCAAATTCTGATTATGAGTTCTTTTTAATCTGTCATTCCCGGAATCGTGTATCAATCGGATACAAAGGTGTATATCTCCTCAATAGGTTGGGGGGGGGGGGGCATTTCTTTGACACAAGGTCATCCTCATACGATCCAAAAGACCCTGTAGAAGAACTGCCACAAGAGCCTCATGTTCCAGGAGGTTTCTGCTGCATCGCAACTCAATGTCATAATGTCCAAACAATGCGATTTCCCCCTGTTGAATTTGCAACAGACTGGTGAAAGCACCGTGTCTTACAACTAGGAGCAGTGAATACTTTTAGTATATTTGAGACTAAAGGGTCATCTTTATTCCAGAGGGAGAAGCCCAGGCCAGGGCTCCACCTTTCCAATAGAGGCGACAATATAACCCACTTTTGCTCGATCGAGGCAAATGGGAGGGTTGCAGTTCAAATGAAATCTGCATGATTAAGGAACCCCCTAGAGCCTTGAGGATTCCATCAATGAGGCGGAGAGGGAATACAGAGCTCATTGCCAATCGTGACCTCAGGAGCAGGAGGAGGAGAAGAAGGAGAAGGTGACTAGCCTGGTGATAAACGGGAAGCTAAAGAATCCATAAATGTGCCATACGGTTTTGTTGGTGCTCAAAAATTGTCCATCTGGGTAGACAAAGGCATGGAGAGCTTTGATAGTTCAGACCATTACCCTCAGGAGAATGTCTGAGAAAGCTGCTAACCCTAGACGCCAATACAATTGACAGCAGGCATGGTGGGAAAAAGTGGAGGAGCTATTTGAATCTTGGCATCCGGCCGGCGCACTGCATAGTGATGTCATGACGGCACTCACATAAGACACGCTGTCACAAACCCCCCAAGGCTGCAACGCCCTCCACCTATCAGTTCACGGAAAAACGCCAACTCACAAGCAACTACTGGCGGATGATAATTGAAAACGAATGGACCAGGAGGGTTTGTGAAAAGCCAATTTATAGCACAACAATTAATTACTTAATTTATTACTTGCTGCCGACCAACTTCCCTAAAAATAGGGTAGGGAAGACCTACTAAATCTAATCTATGGGTATCCCAACCCCTAATTTATAGGAGCCTGGCAGAAAAAGGGTTTGACAACACCCCACACTCTACTATAAGCTATATATATACCTAAACAAACTCTTCTTATAGTAGCGTAACTTAAGGTTCATTTGGGATAATCCAGAATAAGACATCAGACTCATAAATGATTGTAATTTTATTAAAATTGACAAATAGGGGATAACCAAATATACCAAAAAACTAAATTAACTTACTAAACATAAAAATGGTAACACAAAATGAGGGTAGAGATGATGGGTTAAAAGAAGGAATATTAGGAGAAATGTGCAATGAATAGTCTGTAGCAGAGTATGTCCAACCTTTTATACCCTCAGTATGGCCATATCAAAAAACTCAAAAATGCTGTCAGTACTCATTCTTGGATATTAAACATCTCACAGTTTTTTTAGACCTAATATAAATCACCTAATAATTGTTACAAAACTAACAAGACCAAACATGACATAGTACTGCATATTTACATTGGTATAACGTGTTGTTGTTTAAAGTGGGTTGCGGGACTACCCTAAGGCAGTAGAGTGATGTGGTTGTGGGTCACACGGATTCTTCGTCTACAGAATCATTTGTGTGGTATGTTATGTTCTGCCCCACAAGACCAAGTTGCTTGTGATTTTATTGGAACTGATGTCTAATCCCATCAGTTAGTAGTTGAAACAAGGGTCAAATTTCTCATGGGAACAAGGGTCAAATTCCCACCTCATCAGGCACTGCTGGCGTTTACGATCTGTAAGGAGGGAAGGACCTTGTCTATGTGTTTATGGCACTTGAACCATATGGCAAAGCAAATACAGGAGGGAAAGAAACAGAAGAGTATCAATCAATAAACCAAAAAGGGGTAAAGCCCTCCATGGAGTAAAATCAAAATACAGCCATCTAAAAACAGAGGTACTTCACACCTTGTCTATTAATTACCACTAGTCCAAAAGAGGCATGCCCCAGAATTCTTAAGAATGGGCAGAGACATGGAAGTATTATTTTCTTCCTGGTCCCATCATAAATAACATCACTTACTGTCTATCAAACCGCAGCTAGACTCATCCAAATTTCCAATGGGACTCAACAATTGAAAATAGGAAAAAACCATGTTCAAATTATCATAAATAAAAAGGGGTTTTTGTATACATTAGCTGTGATACAATGAATGAAAATCCCTTCCAACACGTCAAGGTAAACCCAGTCTGGAAGGTCCTAACTTCTAACTTTTCACTTTTCATTTACTTCAATTACGATTAGCAAACCTTTTGCATTTCCTCATTCTTACACACGGGAGGATCATATAACCATCCCATATTTCTAATCGGACAGTACAAAAGTGATAAATCCAATCTCTTATTTTCTATCAATTCAGTTTGGAGCTACTGACTTCTCTCAGTGATCGAGACACATTCCCATATTTCTATTCAGACAGTACAATGTGATAAATCATCTTTTTATTATCATAATACGATCGTTTGGAGCTACTGACCCTTCTCTCATGATTGACACAGTCCCATAGTTCTATGCACAGTACCAAATGATAAATCAATCTTTATTATATTAACAATCAGTATGAGTTACTGACCCTTCTCTCAGTGATAGAGACCATTCCCATATTTCATCGGACAGTACAAAAGTGGATCAAAGCCAATTTTTATTATATTTCAGATCAGTATGGAGCTACTGACGCTTCTCTCAGTGGCATGAGACACATTCCATATTTTCTATCGACAGTAACAAAGTGATAAATCAATCTTTAGTATATTGATACAGATCAGTTCTGGAGCTTACTGACCCTTCTCTCTGATGATAGAGCACAGCCTCCAATTATTCTATCAGACAGTAAAAGTGTAAATCCAATCTTATTATATTTAGACAGATCAGTTATGCAGACTACTGACCCTTTCTCAGGATGATTAGATCCTTCATATTCTAATCGAACAGCTTACAAGTGATAAATCCTAATCTTTATTTATTATCAAGATCAGTTGGAGCTACTGACCCTTCTATCAGTGGATAGAGACACATTCCCATATTTTCTATACGGAACAGGACAAGTATAAATTCCAATTTTTATGATATTTATACAATCAGTTATGTTGAGCTACTGAGCCTTCGCTCAGTGAAGAGACACATCATATTTCTATCGGACAGTACCAAATGATAAATCAATCTTTATTTATTATACAGTCAGTTATGGAGCTACTGACCCCTTCCTCAGTAATAGAGACAGTTCCACTATTTCTATCGACAGTACAAGTGATAATCCAGTCTTTATTATATTATTACAGATCATTTAGGAAGCTACTGACCCTTCTCTTCAGTGATAGAGATACATTTCCCATATTTCTATCGGACAGTACAAAGTGGTAAATACCAATCTTTATTATTTTATAAGATCAGTCTCTGGAGCTACTGAGCCTCTCCTCAGTGATAGAGACACATTCCATATTTATCGACAGTACAAAGTGATAATATCCAATTTTATTACAATTATACAGACAGTTATGTGGAGACTATCTGACCCTTCTTCGTAATAGAGATCATTTCCCATATTTCTATCGACATTACAAATGATTAAATCCAATCTTTATTAATTATACACAATCACGTTATGGAGTACTGACCCTTCTCCAGTGATAGAGAACATCGCCATATTTCTATCGAACAGAATACAAAAGTGATAAATCCAATGTTTTTATATATTATACGATTCAGCTATGGAGCTACTGACCCTTCCTCAGTGATAGACACATTCCCATATTCTATCGACTACGTACAAGGGTATAAATACCAATCTTATTCTATTCTACAGATCAGTTATGGAGATACTGATCGCTTCCTCTCAGTGAATTAGAGCACACATTCCATTTTCGATCAACGTACAAAGTGATAAATCCAATCTTTATTTATATACAGATAAGTTAAGGGAGCTTACTGAGCCCTCCTCCGTGATAGAGACACATTCCAGTATCGGACTACAGTACAGAAGTGATAAATCCATCTTTATTATATTATAAACAGTCAGTTATGGAGCTACTGACCCTTCTCTCAGTGATAAGAGACACATTCCCCTATGTTCTATCGGACCAGTACAAAGTGATAAATCCAATTTTATTATATTATACAGATCAGTTATGAGCCTACTGAGCCTTTACTCTCAGTATAGAGAACACATTCCATAGTTCTATCAGACCGTACAAAGTGTATCAATCTAACTTTATTTATATGATACGATTCAGTTATGGAGTATGACCCTTCTCTCAGTATAAGATAATTCCCATATTTCTATCGAAACAGTACAAGTGATAAACCAATCTTTTTATTATATAACAGATTATGGAGCTACTGACCCTCTCGTCAGTGATAGAGACACTTCCCATATTTCTGATCGAGACACGTACAGAAGTGAAATCCAACTCTTATTATATTATAAATCAGTATGGAGCCTACTGACCCTTCTCTCAGTGATAGAGACACATTCCCCTATTCTATTGACAGTAAACTGATAAATCCAATCTTTATTAATTATACAGATCAGTTATGGAGCTACTGACCCTTTCTCAGTGATAGAGACACATCCCTATTTCTATCATACAGTACAAATGATAACAACCAAATCTTTATTATATTGATTTTAACCCAGATCAGTTTTGGAGGTTACTGACCCTCTCTCAGTGATTAGAGACAACATTCCCATATTTCTATCGGGAGTTCCGAGTACAAGTGAATAGAATCCAGACTTTTATTTATTATCAGTCAGTTATGGGAGCTAACTGACCCTTCTCTCAGTGATAGAGACACATTCCCATATTTCTACAGCCAAGTAACAAAAGTATAAATCCAATCTTCTTACTATTATACAGATCAGTTATGGAAGCTCTGACATTCTCTCCAGGTAGAGACACATTCCATAATTTCTAATCGGACGAGTACAAAATGAAAATCCAATCTTTATATTTTCTATACAGATCAGTTTATGGAGCTACGTACCCTTCTCTCACGTGATAAGACAACAGTTCCCATTTCTACGGACAGTACCAAAGTGATAAATCTCATTTTTATATATTATAGCATATCAGTTATGTAGAGCTATTGACCCTTCTCTAGCAAGTATAAACATAATTCCCATATGTTCTATAGGACAGTCAAGTGATTAAAATCCAATCTTTATTATCTAGTGCAGATCACTATGGAGCTACTGACACTTCTCTCAGTGATGAGACAATTCCCAATATTTGGACAGTACAAGTGATTAAATCCAATCTTTTATATATTCATACAGATCAGTTATGGAGCTACTGACCCTTCTCTCAGTGTAAGAGACACCATTCCCATTTTCTATCGACATACAAAGTGATAAATCCAATCTTATTATATTATACAGATCTTTATGGAGCTACTGACTCCTTCTACGTGATAGAGACCAGTTCCCTATCTTTCTATCGGAACAGTACAAAGTGATAAATCCAAGCTTTAGGATATTATACAGATCAGTATGGACTACTGAGCCTTTTTAGTGATAGAGAACACATTCTCATATTTCTATCGTACAGTACAAAGTGATTACAATCCAATCTTTATTATATTATAACAGATCAGATATGGAGCTACTGACCCTTCTCTCAGTGATAAGAAACATTCCCATATTGTGCATCCAACAGTTAAAAAGTTGAAAATCCATCTCTTTATATATTTATCAGATCAGTTATGGAGCTACGACGGCCTTCTCTCGATGATAAGCACATTCCAATATTTCTTCAGACATTACAAAGTGATAAATCTAATCTTTATTATTTAGACAGACAGTTATGGGAGCTACTGACCCTTCTCTCAGTGATAAAGACAATCCCGAATTTCTATCGGATACAGTACAAAGTGATAAATCCATCTTTATTATATGTATCAGATCAGTTTTATGGATTACTACTGACCCTTCTCCAGTGATAGCAGAAACCTTCCCCATATTTCTATCGCCAGACCAACAAGTATGAAATACCATCTTTATTATATTATACAGATCAGTTGTGAGCTTACTGACCTTCTCTTCAGTGATAGAGACACACATCCCAGTATTTACTATCATGACAGTACACAAGTGAATAAATCTAATTTTATTAATTATACAGATCAGCTTAATGGAGCTATGACCCTTCTCCTAATAGAGACTACATTCGCCATATTTTCTTACGGACAGTACAAAGTGATAAATTCCAATCTTTCTTATATTATACAATCATTATGGACTGACTGACCCTTCTCTCGTGATAACGAGACACATTTCCATATTTCATATCGACATAGACAGTGATAAATTCCAATTTTTTTATTTATACAACAAGTTGGAGCTACTGACCCTTCTACTAAGTGATAGAGACACATTACCATATTTTATCGGACAGTAAAGTGATAAATCCACAATCTTTATTATATATACAGATCAGTTATGGAGCTTATGACGCCTCTCTCAGTGTAGAGCAATTCCCATAGTTTCTATCAACAGTACAAAGTGTATAATCAATCTTTATTATATTATACAGATGCATTATGGAGTACGGAGCCTTCTTTCATTGATAGAGAACCTTCCCAATTTCTATCGAACAGTCCAAAGTGAGTAAATCCAATCTTTTTATATTATAAGAAATCATTTATGGAGCTACTGACGCCTTCTCTCAGTGATAGAGGACACCATTCCCATATTTCTATCAGACAGTACAAAGTATACCAATCCTTTATTATATTTACAAGATCAGTTATGAGTCTACGACCCTTCTCCGTTGATAGAGACACATTCACATATTCTATGAGACAGTCAACAGTAATTGAAAATCTAATCTTTATTATATTAACAGATCAGTTATGGAATCTATGACCCCTTCCTCTCCGATAGAGACAGTAATCCATATTTCTATCGGAAAAAACAGTACAAAGGTGATTAAATCCATCTTTAATTATATTATACAGTCGATATGGAGCTACTGACCCTTCTCTCAGTATAAAGACACTGTCCCATATTCTATCGGACAGTACAAAGTGATAATCCAATCTGTATTATATTATACAGTCAGTCTAGGAGATACTGACCCTTCTCTCTATTGATAGAGACCAACATTCCCCGATTTTCTATAGCGGACAAAGTGATTATAATCCATCTTAAGTACATACCGATCAGTTATGGAGCTACTGACCCTCTCTAGTGATAGAGACACCATTCCCATATTTCTATGACCGTAACAAAGTGGATTAAATCCCAATCTTTAGTTATATTATACAGATAGCTTATGGAGTTTACTGACCCTTCTCTCAGTGATAGGGGACACATTCCCATATTCTATCGACATTAACAAAAGTGATTAACTCCAATCTTATTTATATATTCAGATCATTTATGAGATCTACTGACACTTCTCTCAGTGTAGAGAAGACACTTCCCATATTTCCTAGATCAAAGTAACAAAGTATAAATCATCTTTATACTATGATAACAGATCAGTTATTGGAGCTATGCACCATTTCTCTCAGGATAGAGACACATTCCCACTATTGTCTACTTCGGACCAGTACAAAGTTGATAATCCATCTTTATTATATTACCGGGATGCAAGTTTCTGGAGCTACTGGACCCTTCTCGTCAGTGATAGAAGTATGGCCACATTCCCCATATTTCTAACGGTATCAGTCCAATGCTTAATCCAATACAGTTTAATTATATTTTATACAGATCAGTTATGGAGCTACTTGACCCTTCTTCTCAGTGATAGAACACATTCCATATTTCTATCGACAGTACAAAGTGATAAATTCACATCTTTATTATTTATACAGATCAGCTATAGGAGCTATGGACCCATTCTTCAGTGATAGAGACACATTCCCATATTTACTATCATTGACATACAAAGTGATCAAAATTCCCAACTCGTTTTATATCTATTATAGCAGATCGCATATGGAGCTAACTGACCACTCATCCAAGGATAGAGACACATTCCCAATCCCATTTTCTATCATCGGACAGTACAAGTGATAATCCAATCTTATTATATTATACAGATTCAGCCTATGGAGAGCTACTGACCCTTCTCTCAGTGATAGAGAACACATGTTCCCATATTCTATCGGACAGTCCAAGATAAATCACTTCTTTATTATATTATACCGATCATCTATGGCGTACTGACCCTTCTCTCTAGTCGATAGAGACATTGCATTCCCATATTTCTATCGGAACAGGACAAATGATAATAAATCCATCTTTTATATTATACAGATCAGCTAGGGATGCTATGACCCTTCTGCAGTGATTAGAGAACCACATTCCCAATTTCTATCGAACAGTCACAAGATGATAAATTCCAATCTTTATGATGTACAGATCACGCTATGGAGCTACTGACCCTCGCTCAGTGATAGAGACACATTCCCATATTTCTATCATACAGTACAAAGTGATAAATCCAATCTTTCATTATGTTATACAGATCATATTTGGAGCTACTGACCCTTTCTACCGGATAGAGACACTTCCCATATTTCTATCGGACATATCAAAGTGCTAAACTCAATCTTTATTAATATTATACAGATCAGCTATGTGAGCTACTTACCTTCTCTCGTGATAGAGACACTCCACCATATGTCTCGGACAGGCATTAGAAAGTGATGAATCCAACTTTATTATATTAATACAGATCAGCTAGGATGTACTGACCCTTCTCTCAGGATAGAGAACACATCCCATATTGCCATCACACAGTACAAAGTGTAAATCCAATCTTTATTTATTAATACAGATCGCTATGCAGTACGACCCTTCTCTCAGTGATAAGACACCATTCCCATTATTTCTACGGACGTCACAAAGTGATAAATCCAATCTTATTATACTTATACAGATCAGTTATGGAGCTACTGACCCTTCTCTCAGTGATAAGTACACTGCCTATTTCTATCTTTCTGGACGTCAGAAGTGATAAACAACCTTTTATATTATACAGATCAGTTATGTAGCTACGAACTGGACTGAGGGAGAGTACTGAAGAATGAAAAGGAAGAAAAAAAGAGGAGGGTATTTAAGGGAAAGACGATTATATAAAAAATTGAATCTTTTTTATAAAAATATACAACAGATCCAATTACACACTTCTTCCACCCTCACCTCCCTCCCTTCTTTGTCCTCTCCCTCTCTTACTCTTCCCTCTCCCCCACCTCCTCGCCCCTTCCGTCCCTTCCCTCTCCCCCTTTCTCCCTCCCTCCTCCTTCCCCCACTCAAAACTGGACTGCCTGGGACTGAAACTGGAAGAGGAGAGTGGCGCGCATGTGAGGAGAGAACAGACGGGTCCCTGTTTGTGGAACGCGAGGCGAAGCCCTGTCGCGCCGACTGACAAACTGGACTTGCTACTGGTGCGAGCAGAGGTAAGGGCCGACCGCGGAGTGGGGGGGCGAGGGGCCCGGAGGCGGCCACGGATCTTCTTCCTCTCTTCCCCCCCTCCCCCTTTCTTTTCTTTCTTTTCCCGCCCAACCCTTCCATTTCAAAGACCTTTTTGTAAAAGGAGTCCCAAAAATTTGGCACTGCATATTCCAAATGAGGCCTACCAATGCTTTGTAAAGAGGTTTTTTTTTTAGTATAGTGTCCCTTTAATGTCTAGAGCCCATTATTTAATGGGCTTAACTGTCTAGTTTAGCAATAAACCGTGCCACTAATATAATATTAAAATTTATTTTCCCAGGTATAGTCTAGAAAATCATAGATACCTACTGGATTTCCGATTCGCTATTGAGCAAGTCAATAACAATTCATCCCTATTACCCAACCTCACTCTGGGATATCACATCTATGATTCCTGTGGAGATGCTAGAAAGTCTGTACTGAGTGTATTCCAGATATTATCAGGTACCAGGGAACCGGTTCCCAATTACTCCTGTGTGGGAAATAGAAACATTGCTGGATTTATTGGGGATCTCACCTCAGAGACAACATTACCCATAGCCCAGATACTGAGTCTGTACGGATATTCCCAGGTGATTAAATGGTGTCTAATAAATAACTTTTTAAGGAAAACATAAGTAAAATAATTTCTTTTATCAATGGAAACTGATATGGATCAGGTTATAATTATGGGAGAGTCAGACATCAACTTGGACAGTGGGCACTACAGATCAGTAAAAGCCCATAGGTTCATAACTATATTGAATAAGAACCTTGTGTCCCAATTGGTACATAAACCAACAAGAAAAGATACATTAGATCTTATAATGACTGATAATCCTGATATAATTGTTAATATCGGTGTGGGTGCAGATTTGGGGAATAGTGACCTTTGACAACATGTTGCACAGATAACAATATAAAGGACCATTGGCAGGTTAGGTGAATTGTTACAAAATATTCATTGGGAGGCTCTATGGGTATTGATACAGACTTTAGATTGAGTTTCTTTAAAATGACATGTACATTACAATCTATTCCCTATAGAACAAGATAAAATACAATACAATGGTTAGTACTGAGATGGCTTCTTCTGTCTTTGTTTTCTTATTCTCTAGCCAAATTGATCTAGTGAGTCTTTCAATGTATTTATGAATTCAGTTAAATCCTTCCTTATTTTATTCTGAAATGATGAAAACAATTGTGTCATTATTGACAGGCTGGACCATGGGGGGCCCTTTCTGTAGACAGAGTCATGTGATCACGGTACAAACACCTCCTGTGTGAAATCTCAATGTTCCTTGACTGGCACCCATTCCCAGTCCATAGTTCCATACAAAGGGACATATTAATAAAGGCGCGGTGTCGATTTTAGGCGATAGATCTCCTTTAAAGATCCATAATAAGATTGCGATTGTAAATCTAGAACCGTGATCAAAAGGTTTACGATAGCCCATAGGATACCATTGGTGTAGTATAATACACTGTGGTATTCTACAAACTTTAGTATAGTAACACACATTTATCGTAAAGGTACAATTGTGTTGCACATTTACGGCTGTGTTTGTACAGTAACGAAAAACCTGCGGTAACGCAAAAAAGTGCCTGAGTTCTAGGATGCGCCAGAGAAAGGGATTGTCAATCTATTTCAGGTGGTCATACTCGCTTAATCTCTTCAATAATATTTATTGAATTTCTTTTGTTTTTTTTTTAAAACAGAAAATATTAAAAAAAAACAAAGAATTAACATCACTTCCCATTGGTAGAATAATAAACAGTTTTATGTTGTTACATAGTATAGTATAGTACAGTATAGTACAGTACAGTATAGTATAGTACAGTACAGTATAGTACAGTACAGTATAGTATAGTACAGTATAGTACAGTATTTGAGGTTCAATAAAGACATATGTCCATCTAGTCCAACCCATCTAGCAATATCCTCATTTCCTGCCTAACTGTTGATCCAGAGGAAGGCAAAAAGAAAACACCAAATTTATGAAGGGGAAAAAATTCCTTCATGACTCCAAGTGGCAATCGGAAATTTCCCTGGATCAACTCTACTTTATGTATCAATACCAGTAACTTGTAACATTCCTTGTTTGTAGAAACTCATCCAGCTTTTTATTAAACTGACCAATGAACCTGCCATAACAACGTCCACTGGAAGACAGTTCCATAGCTTTACCGCTCTCACAGTGAAAAACCTTTCCCAACTCTCCTTTCGGTATCAATACCAGTAAACTTGTAACATAGTCCTGTTTGTAGAAATCATCCACTTTTTATTAAACTGACCAATTAACCTCCATACACCGTTTACTGGAATACAGTTCCATAGCTTTAACCGTTCTCACAGTGAAAACCCCTTTCCATCTACTTTCTGTATCAATCCAGTAACTTGTAACATTCCTTGTTTGTAAAACTCATCCACTTTTATTAAACTGACCATGAAACCTCCATAACAACGTCAATGGAAGACAAGTTCCATAGCGTTACCGTTCTCTACCGTGACAAACCCTTTTCCAACTCTACTTTATGTATCATACCATAACTTGTAACATTCTTGTTTGCAGAAACTCATCCATCTTTATTAAACTGCCAATAACCCTGCCATAACAACGTCCATGAAGACAGTTCCATAGCTTTATTTTACAAAAATATTACCGTTCTCACCAGTGACAACCCTTCCTCAACTCTACTTTATGTATCAATACCAGTAACTTGTAACATTCCTTTTTTAGAAACTCATCCAGTGCTTTGTATTAAACGGACCAATGAACCTGCCATAACACCATCCACTGGAGACAGTTTCCATAGCTTTACCGTTCTCACAGTGACAAACCCTTTCCCCAATGAAGCCTAAACCTTTTTTGGTTCAAGTCTTAAGGGATGTCTCGTTCCTCTGACATGTTCTATTGGTGAACAATGCCCCAGATCGTTTATTGGTAATGCCCGTTAATGTATTTATACACTTAATCATTCCCCACGCAAGCACCTTTTCTCCAGCGTACATAATTGTACTATCCATCTTTCTTTTCTTCAATGCCAGCTCCCCCAATCCCCTTATTAATTTAGATGCCCTTCTCTGAACCCTTTCCATTTCAAAGATGTCCTTTTTGTACAGAGGATTCCAAAATTGCACTGCATATTCCGAATGAGGCCTTACCAATGCTTTGTAAAGAGGGAGAATTACATTTTCCTCCCTTGAATCCATACCTCTCTTTATACAAGACAATACCATGCTGGCTCTGGCTGTTGCCACCTGGCACTGCTTGCTACCTTTAAGTTTGTTATCCACCAAAACTCCAAGATCTCTCTCCAACAGGAATTCACTTAACACAGAGCCATTTATAGTATAAGTAGCACAAGGTCGCAAGTCTAAAATGCATCACCTTACATTTATCAACATTGAATCTCATCTGCCACTTAGCAGCCCAATGTGACAATTTGTCTAGATCCCCCTGTAACGATTGTACATCCTCTTTTTTTTTTTAATGGTTTTTAATGGTTAAAAGTTTTTAATGGTCGACAAAGTTTTGTGTCATCAGCAAACGCAGAAACCTTGCTGACAATACCCACTTCCAAATCATTAATAAATAGATTAAATAGAAGCGGCCCCAACACAGAACCCTGTGGCCCCCACTTAGCACTTTAGTCCATAATGATGAAGCCCCATTAACAACTACTCTCTGCATCCTATTCATTAACCAATTTTCTATTCATGTACAAATGTGACTCCCTAGACCAACAGACCTTAGCTTATACATTAGTCCCCCATAGGCGACTAGCCTATGGGGGACTTATCAAAAGCTTGCAAAATCCAAGTAAACTACATCTACTGCTAGTGCAGAGTCTAAATTTCTACTACTTCCTCATAAAAGGCAAACAAGTTAGTTTGACAAGATCTATTCCTCCTAAATCCATGCTGGTTACTACTTATAATGTCAGTCCTTGAAACATACTCTAGAACATGTTTCCTTATTAAACTTTCCAGGATAAAGCATTGGCTTTTTTGTTTTTGGTTCCAGGGCGAAAGGTGATAAAAAAAATTAAAACTTGGGGGGAAAAGTGCCCACCGAGCTTGTCTGGGATTCAGTCTTTTAGCAGTTTGGATGTAGTCCGAATCTTTATGGTCAGTGAATATAGTTATGGGTTGACTTGTGCCTTCCAGACGATGTTGCCACTCTTCAAGAGCAAGTTTATTGGCTAATAACTCTCGATTGCCAATATTGTAATGTCTTTCTCAAGAAGTAAATCTTTTAGAAAAGTAAGAAGAAGGATGAGGTTTCCCTTTTATTCCATCTGTTTGGGACAGAATCGCTCCAGCACCAATATCAGAGGCGTTAACCTCAATGAAGAATGGCAAATGGGTATCTGGATGGACTAAAACGGGAACAGAGGCAAACGCCACTTTAAGGGGCATATTTATAAAGGTTCGTTAAACTTTAGCCTTCTTTAATGCTACCTTTTCACCAAATCTGGACTTTTCTTTATTTATAAAGCAGTGATAACCAGTAGCGAAAGGTCAAAAAGTGATTTGAGTGGCAAATTCTGATTATGGTTCTTTTTAATCTGTCATTCCCGGAATCGTGTATCAATTCGGATACAAAGGGTAATCATATCCTCCAATAGGGTGGGGGGGGGGGGGGGCATTTCTTTGGACACAAGGTCATCCTCAATACGATCCAAAAGACCCTGTAAGAAGACTGCCACAAGAGCCTCATTGTTCCAGGAGGTTTCTGCTGCATCGAAACTCAATGTCATAATGTCCAACAATGCGATTTCCCTGTTGAATTTGCAACAGACTGGTGAAAGCACCTGTCTTACAACTAGGAGCAGTGAATACTTTTAGTAATATTTGAGACTAAAGGGTCATCTTTATTCCAGAGGGGAGAAGCCCAGGCCAGGGCTCCACCTTCCAATAGAGCGACAATATAACCCACTTTTGCTCGATCTGAGGCAAAATGGGAGGGTTGCAGTTCAAATGAAATCTGCCATTGATTAAGGAACCCCCTAGAGCCTTGAGGATTCCCATCATAATGAGGCGGAGAGGGAATACAGAGCTCATGGCCAACTTGACCTGCAGGAGCAGGAGGAGGAGAAGAAGGAGAAGGTGACGTAGCTACTGGTGATAAACGGGAAGCTAAAGAATCCATAAATTGTGCCATACGGTTTTGTTGGTGCTCAAAAATGTCCATCTGGGTAGACAAGGCCTGGAGAGCTTTAGATAGTTCAGACATTACTCCCTCAGGAGAATGTCTGAGAAAGCTGCTAGATACCCTAGACGCCAATACAATTGACAAGCAGGCATCGGGGGAAAAGTGGAGGAGCTATTTGAATCTTGGCATCGGCCGGCGCACTTGCATAGTGATGTCATGACGGCACTCACATAAGACACGCTGTCACAAACCCCCCAAGGCTGCAACGCCCATCCACCTATCAGTTAACGGAAAACGCACTCCAAGCAACTGACTGGCGGATGAAACAGAATGGACCAGGAGGGTTTTGTGAACAAAGCAATATAGCACACAATTAATATTACTTAATATCTATATACTTGCTGCCACCACCTTCCTAAAAATAGGGGAAGGACCTACTAAATCTATCTATGGGGTTATCCACACCCCCTAATTTATAAGGAGCCTGCAAGAAAAGGGTTGACCACCCCAATTACTCTACTATATAGCTATATATATACCTAAACAATACTCTTCTATAGTAGCGTAACTTCAGGTTCATTTTGGGATATACTCAGAATAAGACAATCAGCCTATAAATGATTTTGTATAATTTATTAAAAGTTGACAAAAGAGTGTATAACAAAATATACAGAAAAACTAAATTAACTTACTAAACATAAAAATGGTAACACACAAATGAGGGTAGAATGGGGTAAAAGAAGGAATACTTAGGAGATAAATGGCATCTGATAGTCTGTGAGCAGAGTATGTCCAAACCTTTATAACCCTCAGTATGGGCCATTCAAAAAACTAACAATGCTGTCAGTACTCATTCCTTGGATAATAAACATCTCACATTTTTTAGACCCTAATATTAATCACCCTCATAATTTTACAAAACTAACAAGACCAAACATGACATATGTACCATATTTACATTGGTATAACGGTGTAAAGTGGGTTTCTGGGATACCCTAAGGCCTAGAGTGATGGTGTTTGGGTCCCACAGGATTCTCTCGTCTACCAGAATCCATTTTGGGTGGTATCGTTATTGTATCTGCCCCACAAGCCAAGTTATGGTGATTATTGAGAACCTGATGTTCTAATCCCCATTACAGTTGAAACAAGGGTCAAATTCTCATAGGGGACACAAGGGTCAAATTGTCCACCTCATCAGGCACTGCTGGCTTTACGATATGTAAGGAGGGAAGGACATTGTCCTATTGTGTTTATGGCACTTGAACCATATGGCAAAGCAAATACAGGAGGAAGAAAACAGAAGGTATCAATACAATAAAACCATAAAAAGGGGGTAAAGCCCTCCATGGAGCATAAAATAAAATACAGCCATCTTAAAACAGAAGGTACTTCACAGCCTTGTCCTATTAAATTACCAATAGTCCAAAAGAGGGCACTCCCAGAATTCTTAAAGAAATGGGCAGAGACATGGAAAGTATTTATTTTCTGGTCCCAATCATAAATAGACATACGTTACTGGTCTATCAAAACAGCCGCTAGGATCATCCAAAGCTCCAAACAGGACTCACAATTGACAAAGGAAAAAAAACCAGGTCCAAAAATTATCATAAAAATAAAAAAGGTGGTTTTTTTTGTATTACATTCGTGATCACATGAATGAAAGCCTTCCAACCACGTCAAGGTACAGTCTGGAAGTCCTAACTTCTAACTTTTTCAATTTCATTTACTTCAATTACGATTAGCAAACTTTATGCATTTCTCAATTCTTACACACTGGATCCATATACAACATTCCCATATCCTATCGGACAGTACAAGTGATAACATCCAATCTTTATTATATTATAACAGATCAGTTATGAGCTACTGACCCTTCTCTCAGTGATAGAGCAAAGTCCCATTATTTCATCATACAGTACCAAGTGATAAATCCATCTTTATGCTATTATATAGATCAGGTTATGGGGGAGTTTCTGACCCTCTCTCGTGATGATAGAGACACGTCCCATATTTTATCATTTACAGTACAAAGTGATAAATCCAATCTTATTATTATTATATAGAAAACAGCTACGGAGCTCTGACACTTCTCTCAGTGATGAGACAATTCCCATATTTCTATCAGGACAGTACAAGTGATAATCCAAATACTTAGTATATTATACAGATAAGTTATGGAGCTACTGACCCTTCTCCAGTGAAGACCACCATTCCCATATTTTCTATCGGACATACAAAGTGATAAATCCAATCTTTTTATATTAACAGATCAGCTATGAGCTACTGACCATTCTCTCGTGATAGAGAAACATTCCCCTATTTCTATCGGAAAGACAAATGTAAATCCAATCTTATTATATTATACAGATCGAGCTAGGGAGCTACTGACCCTTTCTCTCTAGTGATAGAGACAACATTCCCATATTTCTATCAGACAGTAAAAAAATGATAATCCATTTATTATTTATACATATCAGTTATGGAACTTACGGACCTTTCTCAGTGATAGAAACACATTTCCCATATTTCTATCGCGACAGTACAAAGTGATGAATCCAATCTTATTATATTATACAGATCAGCTATGGATCTACTGACCTTCTCTCAGTGTAGAGGACACATTACCATATTTCATCGGGACAGTACAAAGTGATGAATCAATCTTTTATTATATTATAACAGATCAGCTATGAGAAGCTTACTGACCCTTTCGCTCCGTGATAGAGACCAAAGTTCCCATATTCTGCAGACAGTTACAAAGGATGATCCAATCTTTAATTATATTATACAGATGCACCTATGGAGCTAACGACCCTTCTCTAAGTGAAGAGGACACATTCCAGATTTCTAATACAGTACAAAAGGATAAATCCAATCTTTATTCTATATACAGATCAGCTATGCAGCTACTGACCCTTCTCAAGTGGATAGAGGAAAATTCCATAATTCTATCGGACAGTGACAAAGTGATAAAATACATTCTTTATTATGTTATTATACAGATCAGTTATGGAGCTTACTGACTTCTCTCAGTGAAGAGAAACATTCCCATATTTCTATCGGACAGTACAAAGTGATAAATCCATCTTTATTCTATATACAGATCGATATGGAGCTCCTGACCCTTCTCTCAGTGATAGAGGACACATTCCCCTATTCTAATCAGACCAGTACCAAGTGATTAAATCAATCTTTACTATATTATCAGATCAGATAGGGAGGCTACTGACCCATTCTTCAGTGATAGAGGACACATTCCATATTTCTATCAGCAGTACAAAGTGATAAATCCGAATCTTTAGACAGACAATACAGCCACCTCAGTTATGGAGCTAGTGAGCCTTCTCTTCAGTGATGAGGGACACATTCCCATATTTCTATCAGACAGTACAAAGTGATAATACAATCTGTATGATATTATACAGATCAGATATGGAGCTATGACCCTGCTCTCAGTGATAGAGACACATTCCCATATTTATCAGGAACAGGACAAAGTGATAAAAGCCAATTCTTTATACATTATTACAGATCAGTTATGGAGCTAGTGAGCCTTCTCTCAGTGATAGAGACCACATTCACATATTTCTATCGGACTACAAAGTGATAAATCCAATTTTTATTTATATCTATACAGATTCCAGTTATGGAGCTACTGAGCTTCTCTCAGTGATAGAGACACATTCCAATATTTCTATCAGACAGTTACAAAGTTAATCTAATCTTTATTATTATTATAAAGATCAGTTATTGCGAGCTATTGGACCCTTCTTCAGTGAGACAGTACATTCCCAATTTCATCGGACAAGTTACAAAGTTGATAAATCCAATTTTATTATATTATACCGATCAGTTATGGAGCTACTTGAGCTTTATCTCGTTGATAGGACACATTTCCCATATTCTATTAGATAAGTACAAAGTGATACAATCCAATTTGATTATATTATACAGATCAGTTATGAGCTGGAGTGACTGACCTCTCTCAGTGATAGAGGACACATTCCCATATTATAGCGGACAGTACAAAGTGAATAATCAATCTTTTTATTATATATACAGATCAGTTATGAGAGCTTACTGACCTTCCTCAGTGATAGAGACAATTCCCATATTTCTATCAGACAGTACAAGTGATAAACCCCAATCTTTATTATAATATAAGATCAGTTATGGAGCTACTGACCCTTCTATCAGTAAGAGACACTTCCTAGTTTATATGCAGTACAAGTAATAAATCAAATCTTTATTATATTAATTAGAGACAGCTACTGGGAGCTACATGACCCTCTCTAAGTGGATAGAGACATCCTCCTATTTCTATAGACCAGTACAAGTGATAAATCCATCTTTATGTATATTTAAGGATCAGTTATGGAGATACTGAACCCTTCTCTCAGTGATAGAGACACATTCCCATATTTCTATCGGACCAGTACAAAGTGATAAATCCAATCTTATTATATATTATACAGTCAGTTATGGCTACTGAGCCATCTAGTGATAGAGAACATTGCCATATTTCTATCGACAGTACAAAGTGATAAAGCCAATTTTTTATTAGATGATTTACAGATCACTTTCTGGAGATACTGAGCCTTCTCTCCAGTTGATAGAGACAATTCCCAGATATTTCTATCAGAACAGTAAAAAATGATTAATCCAATCTTTTATAATTAGACTATCAGTTAGGGAACTACTGACCTTCTCTCGTGATAAAAACATCCATATGTACCATACTTCGGAGACAGTACAAAAGTGATGAATCCAATTCTTATTATTATACAGATAGCTATGGATCGACTGACCCTTCTCGCAGTGAAGAGGACACATTCCCTATTTCTATCGGACAGTACAAGTGATGCATCCCATCTTTATATATTAGACAGATCAGCTATGGAGTACTGACCCTTCTTCATGATAGATGACACATCCCATATTTCTTCAGGACAGTACAAAAGTGAGGAATTCCATCTTTATTTATTATACAGATCAGCTATGGAGTAGGACCCTTCTCTAAGTGATCTAGAGACCACATTCCAAATTTTATATACAGTACAATGGAAATCAATCTTTATATATTATACACGAGTCAGCTAGTGCAGCTACTGACACTTCTCTCAGGTGATAGAGACACATTCCCATATTCATCGGACAGTAAAAAGTGATAAATCCAATCTTATTAGGGGGATAAAAGATTCAAGTTATGGAGCTACTGACCTTCTCTCAGTGAAGAGACACATTCCCATATTTCTCTGGACAGTTACAAGTGATAAGATCCCACTCTTATTATAGTATCACACAGATAGATATGGAGCTTACTGACCTTTCTACAGTGTGATAGAGCACAATCCCTATTTCTATCAGACAGACAAAAGTGATAAATCAAATCTTTATTATTTATAAGATCGATATGGAGCTACTTGACCCTTCTTCAGTGATAGAGACACATTCCCATATTCTATCAGACAGTAACACAAACAGTGATGAAATCCAATCTTTATTACATTATAACAGATCAGTATGGAGCTGTGAGCCTTCTCTCAGTGATAGAGACACATTCCCATATTTCTATGGAACAGTCACAAAGTGATAAAATCCAATTTTTATTTATTATTAAAGATCAGTATGGAGCTACTGAGCTTTCTCCTCAGTGATAGAGACACATTCCCATATTTCTATAAGACCAGTACAAAGTGATAAATCTAATCTTTATTATAGTATACAGATCAGTTATGGAGCTATTGACCTTCTCTCAGATACAGATAACATTCCCCTATTTCTATCGGACAGTACAAAGTGATAAATCCAATTTTTATTATATTATACAGATCAGTCGATGGAGCTACTGAAGCTTCTACTCAGTGATAGAGGACACATTCCCATATTCTATTAGATTAGTACAAAGTATAAATGCCAATCTTTATTATATTTACAGATCAGTTTGGAGTACTGACCCTTCTCTCAGTGGATAGAGGACACATTCCATATTTATATCGAGACCAGTACAAAGTGAAAAACCAATCTTTATTATATTATACAGATCAGTTAGGGAGCTGGACGGACCCTTCTCTCAGTGATAGGAGGAAACATTCCAATTCTTCAGACAGTACAAAGTGATACCCCAATCGTTATTATATTATACAGATCAGTTATGAGTTACTGACCCGTCTCCTCAGTGATAGGCAACATTCCTCATATGTTCTATGGGTCAGACACAGTAATAAATCCATCTTTATTATATTATACAGATCAGTTATGGAGAGCTACTGACCCTTCTCTCAGTGATAGAGACACATCCCATATTCTATCGGACAGTACAAAGTGATAAATCCAATCATTTATATATTATACAGATCAGTTAGGAGCTACGACCATTCTTCTCAGTGATAGAGACACATTCCCATTTTCTTCAGGGACAGTACAAAGTGATAAATCCAATGTTTATTATTATTATTACAGATCAGCTATGGAGGCTACTGACCTTCTCTCAGTGATAGAGACACCTTCCCATATTTCTATCGGACATTACAAAGTGATAAATCCATCTTTATTATATTATACAGATCGTTATGGAGCTACTGAGCCTTCTATCAGTGATAGAGACACATTGCCATATTTCATCGAACAGTACAACAGTGATAAATCTAATTTTACATTATATTTTAAAGATCACTTAATGGAAGCTACTTAGCCTTCTCTCAGTGATGGAGACAACATTCCATATTTCTATCAGACAGTAAAAGGGATTGCTAAATCTAATTTGTATTATATTTACAGATCAGTTATGGAGCTACTGACCCTCTCTCAGTGATAGAGACAATTCCCATATTTCTATCGGACGAACAAAAGTTGATAAAGATCCAATTTTTTTATATATAACAACTCAGCTATGGAGCTATGAACCTTCTCTCAGTGTAGAGAACATTCCCATATTTCTATCGGGCCAGTACCAAAAAGTGATAAATCAAGTTTGATTATATATACAGCTCAGTTAGGAAGCTACTGAGCCTTCTCTCAGTGATAGAGACAATTCCCAATTTCTATCAGACAGTACAAAGTGATAAATTAAATCTAATCTTATTTTTTATACAGGTCAGTTATGGAGGATTTGAACCTTCTCTCAGTGAATAAAGATACATTCCCATATTTCTATCGAACAGTACAAAGTGATAAATCCAATTTTATTATATTATACAGCATCAGTTATGGAGCTACGACTCTTCTCTCAGTGATAGAGACATTCCCCTATTTTATCGGACAGTACAAAGTGAGAAATCCAATCTTTATTTATATTATTACAGACTCAGAACTATGGAGCTAATGACCCTTCTCTCAGTGATTAGAGACCATTCCATATTTCTATAAGACGTTACAAAGTGATAAATCAATCTTTTATATATTATACAGATCAGGTTATGGAGCTACGACTTTCTCTCAGTGATAGAGAACAGTCCCAACTATGACAGTACACCGTGATAAATCCAATTTTTATATTATACAGATCAGCTATGGAGCTACGACCCTTCTCTCAGTGATAGAGACACATTCCCATATTTCGACCAGACAGTACAAAGGGATACACCCAATTTATTATTTTTACAGACAGTATGGAGTTACTGACAATTCTCAGTGATAGAGACACATTCCCATATTTCTATAGATCAGTACAAAGGTAATATAAATCCAATTTTTATTAATTAACAGTCAGTTATGGAGCTATGACCCTTCTCTCAGTGATAGAGACACATTCCCATATTTCTACCAGGACAGTAAAAGTGATAAATCCAATCTTTACTATTATAAGATCAGTTATGGAGCTACTGAACATTCTCTCAGCCACTCCCAGAATTCTTAAAGAAATGGGCAGAGACATGGAAAGTATTTCTTTTCTGGTCCCAATCATAAATAGACATCACTTACTGTCTATCAAACAGCAGCTAGACTCATCCAAAGTTCCAATGGACTCACAATTGAAAATAGGAAAACCATGTTCAAAATTATCATAAAATAAAAAGGGGTTTTTGTATACATTACTGTGATCACATGAATGAAAAGCCTTCCAACCACGTCAAGGTAACCCCAGTCTGGAAGGTCCTAACTTCTAATACCGTCGTATAGTATATGAATAAGTAAAGTATAGTACCGTATGTACCAGTATAGTCTTAGTACCGTAGAGACAGTAATATAAGTACAGTACAGTATAGTCTATTATAGTACAAGTACGAGTACAGTATAGTAGGTATCGTAAAGTAATAGTTACATTATCGAAAGTATATAACAGTATATAGTATAGTAAACACAATAGTATGTCAAAGTATAGTACAAAGTCATGATAAAAGTACGTATAAGTCCATTTAGTACAGACAGATTATAGTACAGGATATACAGTACAGTATAGTAAATTAAAGTATAAAGTCAAAAGTACCTCTGAGTATCGTATCCATTACCGTAATCGTCCCTTATATAAACAGTTGCATGTCCATTATACATTATGCTATGTGTACCATTGAATCGTTAGATTAATTTCCAGGTATTAAAGTATATGTACCAGGCATATAAGTCTAGTAGATCGTATAGTATAGTCATGCTAGTACCAGTAGAGTAAACAGTTACAGTTATAGTCAAATATAGTCTAGTAATTATCAGTCAAATAGTATAAATAATTGTCCAGTCTAGTATAGTAGTAGTCCAGTCTCAATTACCAGTATATTCCCCGTAGATATGCATGTTATAGGTATAGTAATATTAATATTCTTCGTACAGTAATTCAATTTTACAAGTAAATCGTGACCTGTACCCTTATATACATATAGTATAGTATTGTTAACAGTCTCGTCTAGTTATAGAAGTACCGTTAGTAGTAGTCTTAGTAATATTGTCCCTGTATGTATAAGTATAGGGTAACCTTATCAGTAAGTCTCGTCCCGAGTAAGATATTATCGTATAGTCATAGTGACACAGTATAGACAGATAGTTACAGAGATATAGTTACATTCATATATACGTAGTGTACTAAGTATAGATCACATATAGTAGTATGTCAAGTATAGACAGTATATAGTCTAAGGATTGTCCCAGTATAGTATAGTCAAGTCCAGGAATAGGTAGTCTAGTACCTTCAGGTAATATTATAATAATATAGTATAAATTATACGTCCAAGTATAGTAGCTATAGTAATAGGATGTACAAGTATAATATTTATATATACGTAATTAAAGGTATAGTCAGTACGAGATATAGTGCAGGTCTATATAGGGTTGAGTATAGTATATATAGCGTACCGTACAGTATAGTATAGTACAGTAAATAGTACAGGACATTATCGTATAGTAAAGAGTCCATTATATTACAGTAGTCTATACAAGTATCGTCTAGTATCCTTATAGTAACAGAAGTATAGTTAATGTATGGTCCAGTAATCGTACAGTCATAGTACAGTCTAGTATATTAATCGTCCAAGTGATGTATAGTATCGTAACAGTAATATACAAGTTATCAGTACTATTATATTGGTTAACAGGTATAGTATAGTATAGAGTACGTTCGTAAAGTTGACAGTATAGTATAGATAAATAAATATACTACAGTATATAACAGTAAGTAGAGTAAATATTACAGGTATAGTAAAGTACAGTACCTGATAGTACAGTAATAGTATAGATATAGGATATTATATTACCAGTATAGTACAGTATACTTACAGTCTATTAACAAGTATCTAAGTAACAGTATAGTACAGTATAGTACTGTATAAGTCAATAAGTACAGTATATATAGTCTAGTAACATATACTACAGTAATCAGTATAGGTATAGTACGTAAGTCAGAGTATAGTACAGTATCGTAAGTCTAGTACTCTAGAAAGTATATACAGTTATAGAGTATAGTAAGTATAGTAGAGTATAGTAAGTACCGTATAGTATGTTAATTCCAAGTATAGTACCGTAATGTATGATACAGTATCTACAGTATAGTATAGTGCGAGTACAGTATATTAATTTAGTACGTATCGTACAGTACAGTAGGTCAGTACAGTATAGGTATAGTATAGTAATAGTACTAGACAGTATAAGGTACAGTATAGTATGTACATATAGTCCATATGTACAGGTATAGTAAGTCTATTACAGAAGTATATTCTAGGTACAGTATACGGTACAGGTATAGTATAGTAGTACAGTAATAGTAAGTGATAGTACACGTATAGTAAAGTATAAATTACAGTGCTATTAATTTAAATTAGTGCTTACTCCTTAACTCGTATACAGTATAATACAGTTCTTACATCTATAACTTATAGACCGTGATCGCATATAATTCTAGTACGTATAGCTACATGTATAGTAATAGTATAGTACAGTATCTAAAGTATAGTCAAGTATAGTACAGTCATCGGTATAGGAGGTCTAGTATAGTATAGTCCGTAATATCAAAGTATAGTACAGTAAGTATAGTGACCTAGTTATTATGTAGCATGTATAATGTAAGTATAGTATATTACAGGATAGTACAGTATATTAGCAGTAATATCCAGTACAGTGAATAGTAGAGTAGAGTACTAGTCAATGTAATAAGTACGGTATAGACAGTATAGTACGATTAAGGTTACAGTACAGTATAGTACAGTAGAGTTAGTATGCGTACAAGTATATACAGTATATAATAGTATCGTAACGTATAATTACGTATAGTACCATATATTACAGTATAGGTAGTATATTAGCGATACTATAGAGTACAGTTAGTAGAGTATGTCCAGTCTAGTACAGTATATGAGTAAGTATGAGTATAGTACCGTAAGTACAGTTATCTAGTACGTATAGTACAGTATATCTTATAGTTCTTAGTAGAGTATAGTACAGTTTCACAAAACACACACTTATAAAGTCAGTAGTTGAGTTTGATAAAAGACCTACGTCCATCAGTCCATCCCATCTAGCATATCCTCATTTCCTGCCTAACTGTTGATCCATAGGAAAAGGGCAAAACTGTAGGACGCTGAATAAAGGATGCATTCCTGTTGCTCACCTATTTACAAAGGCCACCGATGACGGTCGTTTTGATGTTGGCGAAACCATTACCTAGCCATCAATTGGTGTTTGGTATATTATTGTATTACAATTAAGAGTAATAGTACGGTGATATAGGATGGAGGTATATAGTAATGAGGTATAGTACAGATAGTACAGTAAGTACAGTATAGTAGATAATAGTATAGGTAAGTTCCAGTATAGTAAGGTAATAAGTACGTATAGTACAGTACAGTATAGTAAGTATAGTATAGTATAGTACAAGTAGGTATAGTATAAGTACAGTAAGTTATAGTGCGGGCATTGGTATAGTACAGTATAGATATATATATTCCAGGTATAGTAAACTATAGTACAGTATAGTATAGTGTAGTATAGTGTACAGTATAGTAGAGTACAGTAATATACAGTAGATATACATATAGTAATAGTATATTACAGTATAGTAATAGTATATGTATAAGTAGACAGTATAGGTACAAGTATAAGTATAGTTACCGTAATAGTATAGTCTAGTAATAGTATGAGTACAAGTATAGTATGGTATAGTACAAGTATAAGTAAAGTATAGTCGTATAGTACCGTATATATAATAGTATTTGTACACCAGTCATAGTGGATAGATATCGGTAACAAGCTCAATAGTATAAATATAGGGTACAGTATAGTAATAGTATAGGGTACAGTACTAGTAAAAGTATAGTACAGTATAGTAAAATTATAGTATAGTAGAGTAGCAGTATATAGTATAGTATAGTACATTATAGTATGTATAGTACAGGTACAGTTATAGTACATATATTACAGTACAGTCCATAACGCTTATCGTAAGATAATCGTACAGTATAGGAAGTAAGTATAGTAATAGAGTACATGTGATCTCTTATGTATAGTTACAGTATGGTAAAGTATAGTACAGTATAGGTTAAGTCTAGGTATAGTACGAAATATACAGTATAGTATAAGTAACATACCGTAGTATTATAGTAGAGTATATACAGGTACAGTACATTAATATATAGTATAGTACAGTATAGTAAAGTATAGTAAAGTATGATAGTGATAGCTATCTGATTTATGCGTATAGTACAGTCTAGGTGATGGATCCAGTTCTAGTACAGTAATAGTAACAGTACATTATAGTACAGTAGAGTATAGTAGCAGTAGGCATTAAGTATATTATAAAGACAGTCTAGGTAAGTATAGTACATGATAGTACAAAGTATATAGTATAGTATTGTACAGTTCATCGTATATATAGTACAAATGTATAGTGAAAGTATAGTAACAGTTATATAGTATAGTATAGGCATAGTATCGTACGTATATCAGTATGTAAGTACCAGATAGTACAGTATAGTATAGTAGTATGTACAAGATGAATAGTATAGTATTGTTACAGTATAGTATAGGTATAGTTCACAGTGATAGTAAGTATAGTATGTATGTATAGTATAAAGAGTAACAGTATAAGTACAGTATAGTACATCTCCGTATAGTACAGTATGTATAGTAATAGTACAGTATAGTCTAGTATAGATAACAGTAATAGTTAGGTCTCTTAATTGTACAGTATAGTATAGTAATAGTTACAGTATGTAAATAAGTACAGAAAATAGTATAAGATAGAGTCGAGGTAGTAGCTTATATACAGTATAGTACAGTACGAGTATGGTACGTATAGTATATTATAAGTACTTATATTAACAGTATAGTTACATTATAGTTACAGTATAAATAGTATGAGTAAATTGGACAGTATATAGTAGAGGTCAAGTACAGTATAAAGGTAAAGTATAGTAGCATATATGGTATCATAATAGTAAGTAATACATTAATAGTACAGTATTAGGTTATAGGTATAGTACAAGGTATATTATAGTCTCTTACAGTATAGTAAAGTTCTATACCATTAACAGTATATGGGTCAGTAATGAGTATAGTAGAGTATCGTATAGTACAGTACAGTATAGTGAATATGTACAGTATAAGTGACGTCCACGTATAGTAGAGTATAGTACAGTATGAGTACATATTACCGTCTAGAATAGTACAGTTTATATAGTACAGATAATTACAGTACATATAAAGTATAGTATAGTACAGTACGTACCGTAAGTACAGTATAGTATAGTATATACATTATAGTAAGGACAGGTATAGGTACGTATATAGTATAGTATTGTAGCAGTATAGTATCTATAGGTACAGTAAGAGTAATAAGTACAGTATACGTATAAGTATAGTACAGTAATACGTTACATTCTAGTATAGATAGTACATATAGTAAAGTGAAAATAGTACAGTAGTAGTAAATAAGTACAGTACAATTATAGTATAGATAAGTCACAGTATATACAGTACAGTATAGTGATAGTATAAGATATATAGTAACAGTATAGTACAGTATAGTAACATTTATCGTATAATTACAGTATAGTACTATATAGTACAGTATAGTTAAAGTATAGTACAGTCTAGTATAGTATAGTACCTTAGTAACTACAGTAGAGTATAAGTACGTACAGTATAGTAAGTATAGTAACATAAGTATAAAGTAATATATAGTAATAGTAATATTATATATAGTACAGTATAGTACAGTTATAGTACATAATAAGTAAAAGGTATAGTACAGTGAGAGTGAATTATAGTCCAGTATACTACCTATATTATCGTATAGTACAGTATGTAACGTATAGTAAACAGTATGATAGACAGTACGTAATAGTACAAGTACAGTAATAGTATAGTATATATAGTATAGTACAGTAAATAGTAACATCATGTTTAATAGTACATTATAGTACCTATGTACAGTATATTAAAGTCTAGTACAGTAATTAGTATAGTATAGTACATATACTTGACAGTATAGTCGAGTATGTACAGTAAGTAAAGTATAGTACAGTATAGTACGAGTATGTTGAGTACAGTAAGTCTAAGTAGTAAGTCTGAGTATGAGTGTAATAGTACCTATAGTACATTAATAGTATCAAGTATAGTCAAGTATAGTACATTATAGTATAGTATATTAGCGAGTATACTACAAGTATAGTATAGATAGGTACAGTAGTAAGTAAAGTTAGTACAGTATAGTATAGTATAGGCCTAGGTACAGATATTAACAAGTCAATAGTAAATAATAGTACAGTATATTACAGTAATATAAGTATAAGTACAGTATATAGTATAGGTATAGTATATTACGTATAGTAGAGTATAGTACAGTATAGTACAGTCACATACCTTATAGACAGTATAGTATAAGTATATCTAGTACAGTATAGTACAGTTATAGTACCTATAGTTACAGTAAAGTATAGTAACAGTATCGTATATAGTGTACAGTCTAGTACAGTATATAGTATAGTATAGTACAGTATAGTAAAGTATAGTACATTATAGTACCGTATATAGGTATAAGTAATAGCGGAGTAACAGTATAGTACATTATAGTAGAGTTATAGTCCAGTAATAGTAAGTATAGAAGTAAAATAGTTAGTTAAAAGTACAGTATATGTACTTACTAGTACAGTATCGTAACAGTAATAGTATAAGTATATATAGTATAGTACATACGTATAGGTAGTTTGAGGTTGAATAAAGCATACTCCATCCCGTCCAACCCATCTAGCATCTTCCTCATCCCATTTCTGCCTACTGTTGATCCAGAGGAAGGCCAAAAAAAACCAACCAAATTTTATGAAGGGGGAAGTGGCATGGAAGAAATTTCCCGGATCAACTCTACTTTATGTATCATATACCAGTAACTTGCAACATTCCTTGTTTGCAGAAACCAGCCAAGCTTTTTTGAAACTGACCAATGAACCTGCCATACACCGTCCACTGGAAACAGTTCCAAGCTTAACCGTTCTCACAGTGAAAACCTTCCCACACTCTACTTTATGTATCATATCAGTAACTTGTTAACATTCCTGTTTTGTAGAAATCTCACATCCAGCTTTTATAATAAACGACGTCAATGTAACCTGCCATAAACAATGTCCACTGGAAACATTCATAGTCTTTAACCGTTCTCACAGTTGGACAACCCTTTCCAACTCTACGTTATATGTTAAATCAAACATAACTTGTAACATTTCCTTGTTTGCAGAACTCATCCAGCTTTTTATTAAACGCCAATAGAACCTCCCATAACAACTTCCACTGGAAGACATTCATCCATAAGCTTTTACCTTTCTCACAGTGACAACCCCTTTCCCAACTCTACTTTATGTTCAATACCAGTAACTGTAAACATTCTTGTTGTAGAACCTCATCCCCTTTTTATTAAACTGACATAAACCGCCATAGACAACGTCCACTGGAAGACCTTCCATAGCTTTAACCGGTCTCACAGTGACAAGACCCTTTCCCACTCCTACTTTATGTATCAATATCAGTATACTTGTACATTCCTTGTTTGTAGACTCATCCAGCTTTTTATAAACTGACATTAACCGCCTAACACCACGTCCACTGAAACAGTTCCATAGTTTATGACCGGTTCTCACAGTGACAAAAAAAAACCCTTTCCCAACTCTACGTTTAATGTATCAATCCAGTAACTGTGTAACATTCCTTGTTTGTAGAAACCCATCCAGCTTTTTAGTAAACTGACCACTGACCTGCCATAAACAACGTCCACAGGAAGACCGCGTTCCTAGCTTATATCCGTTCGCACAGTGACACCCCTTTCCCAACTCTACTTTATATATCAATACAGTAACTTGTAACCTTCCTTGTTTGTAAGAAACTCATCCAGCTTTAATTAACTGACCAATGAACCGCCATAGTAACTTCCACTGGAAGACAGTTCCATAGCTTTACCGTCTCACATTGACAAACCCTTTCCCAACTCTGACTTTATGTATCATACCCAGTAACTGTAATGCTTGTTTGGTAGAAACCGTTTCCAGCTTTTGATTAAACTGACCATGAACCTGCCATAGACACGTCCACTGGAAGAACCGTTTCCATAGCTTTATCCGTTCTCACAGATAGAAAGCACAGTACAACCTTTTCCCAACTCCTACTTTTGTATTCAATACCAGTAACTTGTAACACTCTTGTTGTAGAAACTCATCCAGCTTTTTATTCACTACCAATGACCTGCCAAACACACGTCCCTGGAAGACAGTTCCATGCCTTACCGTTCTCACTGAAAAACCCTTCCACGTCTACTTTATGTATCAATACCAGTACTTGTAAACATTCCTTGTTTGTAGAAACTCATCCATGCTTTTTATTAACTGACCAATGAACTGCCATAACAACTGCCACTGGAAGACAGTTCCTAAGCTTTCACCGTGCTCAAGTGGACAAACCCTTTCCCAACCTCCACTTTTTATCAATACCATAATATGGTAAACATTCCTTTGTTTTAATAGAAACCTCACCAGCTTTTTATTAAACTGACCAATGAACCTGCCATAAACAACTCCACTGGAAGCAGTTCCATAGCTTTAAACCGTCCTCACTGAAAAAACCCTTCCACTTGAAGCCTAAACCTTTTTTCTTCAAGTCTTTAAGGCTGTCCTCTGTGTCCTTGAACCTGTTCTATTGTGAACAATGCCCCAATATTTATATGTAATGGCCCGTTAATGTATTTATACCAGTCAGGACACCCACGCAAGCGCCTTTTCTCCAGCCGTAACTAATTTGGTACTATTTTTTAACTTTTATGCTCCTCATATTCAGCTCCCCCATTAATTGAGTTTGCTCTCTCTCTGGGTTTCCTTATTATACAATGCCCTGTGTGGCTCCTTGACAGGACTTAGAGCAGAGCACGTTCTGAGTGAAGAGGGATGCTTGGAACATCCAGGACCACCAGAGAAGCGGTCCAGCTCATGTCGCCTAAAAAGGCAGTACCATGTTAGGACCCATGTAAAGAAAGCAACCTTACAAGTGACTGGGCAAAATAATTTGCCAACCTATTGAAATATGGCTTTTATTTATCCAGGGTTTAGCAACTCGTTTTTTATGCAACCTGAGTGAGGCCTTATGGAGAATTTTGTTTTTTTGTGTACATATATTTTGTCTCATTGCACTTTAACCTATGGATGTACAACAGCCCGAATTTTCTATATATGTGTGGAGTCTTCCTTCTCCATGGCTGCATATTACCCGGGGAAGGCTTACAATTCTCTGCAAGAAGGCCATGTGTTCTTTCCCATTGGCTGCACGTGTGGCGTCAATGACATTGGAAGAGAGAGGGGGGAAGCAGATTTTCGAGTAAGTATTGCCGAGTTAGGTAAAGTACACAGAGAAAAGTCCTTGTGGATTTAGGCCTAAGTCCTGAGTACTATTCACCATGGAAGAAGGAGGAAGCAGGAGTTGAGTATAAATTGTTTGGTTGGCACTGTTGGTGAAGGAACAGTAAGTGCGTAAGCAATGTAATTGGGTTATCACTGTGGAGGACAGTAGGTGTGTGTTAAGCATGTAATTGGTTTGGTCCCTGTTAGGACATAGGGTTTGTGTTAAGCATGTAATTGTTTGGTCCTGTGAGGACAGTAGGTTTGTGTGTAAGCAATATATTGGGTTGTCACTGTGGGACCAGTATGTTAATGCAGATAATTGGTTGGTCACTGTGATGGCAGTAGTTGTGTTTAAGCAATTAATTGGTTGGTCCGCGTGATAACGGTGGGTTGTGGACTGTTCCACCACATAAGTAGTGTTGGGTTGTATCTCATAACTACATTCATTATGATGTTCCTGTGTCTTGTAGGTTTCGGTGTATGGGATCATTACCGGTGGGAGGATTAAGCTGGGCTTTTGTTCAGTTTTTTTGCATTGAGGTTTCTAATTGATGGATTTTTAATCTTTTTTTAATCTAAAATAACCATGTAACTATGTAATATTTCAGTGAAAAGATCTAGTGAATTCTGCAGGTTTCTGTCTCCGATCTATACAGACCCAGGTGTGTAATTGTACATGCTCTCCCACTGCCACAGCTGACTACTACTGGGTGACCTGCCAAGTAGTAATAGAACAAAAAAAATAACACAAGAACTAGGCATGCCAGTGCGACATAGTTTATCTAACCCACCAATGGAATTTTTTCCCATTTTTTTGGCGCTTTTTTCTCCCCACTAATGCACTGACTGAGTTCATATCCCTGCACATGCAAAGCATACAAAATAGGAGAGCATATGGACCCGCCCCATCCATAAGATCCGTATTGGAGCCTGGTTAGGTAAGTGATACATTGTTACCCAGACATTCTATTATTCCAAGGGAGGTGGAAATATTGGTTCCACCTCCCTATGTATAGTAGCTACGATGTACTTTCGAAGTTCCGCTTTAGTGTCCCTTTAAAGCTAACTGTATCCTTATAATAAAATACCTAATGTGGTGGTCCGTAATAGTTTTAGTATTTGAGGTTGGAATAAAGATACGTCCATCCCATCCAACCCTCTAGCAATATCCTCATTTCCTCGCCACTGTTGATCCAGAGAAGGGCAAAAAACACCAATTTTTGAGGGGGAAAAAATTATTGTTACGGGGGGTGTTAGAAAATGGTAACTCTGACCTCTGGCTATTTTATTTATTATATTCTTAATTTATTTTACTTTTTTTTCTTATTGTGCCTTTTCTTGTGTTTTTTATATTTTCCTGACTGGGGTTGGTATCTGGTTTGCAGGTTGGGAGTCCACTTCCATAAGCAAGACGGGCGATGGGGCGGGGGTGTCAGCGAGATGTGCTTGATATGAGTGGTTGTGAGGTTTTCTTGTTGCGTTTCGTGTCGTCCTTATATGGGGAGACATTGTTAGCTAGTCAAGATCGGGGCCGCTGGACTTCTTAGGGGTTGGTGGGGGAATTGAATTGATTGCCTGCACTTAGGGACCTGGGACGGGCCAGAGATCGGGGCGGCCGGCCGATGCGAACCCCGGACCCCGCGCGAGCCCCCTTTTCTTTCCTTATTATTTTCTTCTCCCTTTCCTTTTTCCCTTTTCCTTTTTTTTTTTTTTCCTTCCCTTTCTTGAATGCCCCGCGACTCCCCCGAGAACGAAACCGCTGACCGCCGCGAGCACCTAGTAGATGACGCACAGGTAGGGAAAGGGCGAGGGAGCCACCCACCAGCCGACGACGTTTTCCTTTTGTCTTTCTTTTTTTTTTTTTTCCTTTTTTTTTCTTTTTTTATTTTTTTTTTTCTTCTTTCCTTCCTTTTTTTTTTCCTTTTTTCTCTTCCTTCTTTTTTTCTTTTTTCTCCTTTCCATCTTCTTTCTTCTTCTTTTTTCTTTCTTTTCTTACTTTTTCTTCTTCTTTTTTTCTTCTTTTTTCTCTTCTTTTTTTTCTTTCCTTTTCCTTTTTTCTCTGTCTTTTTTCTTTCTTTTCCCTTCTCGTCTTTTCTTCTCCTTCTTTCCTTTCCTTCTTTTTTTTCCCTTTCCTTCTCTCTTCCTTCTTTTTTTATTTTTTTACCATTTTCTTTTTCTTTTTTTTTATTCCCTGAACCCAGTTAGGCACTTTAATGATTCTTCTTATTTGGACTTTTTTTATTTTATTTAATATTATTATTAAATTAAGTTTTTTATTTTTTTATTTTTTCTTTAATTTTTTTAACTTTCTTTTTCTTTTTTTTTTTTTATTTTATTTAATTTTTTTTTATTTTTCATTTTAATTCCTGGCGGACACCACCGATCCAAGTGGCCAATGGGAATTTCCCTGGATCAACTCTACTTTATTGTATCAATCACCAGTAACGTGCAACATTCCTTGGTTTTTGTATCAACTCATCCAGCTTTTTATAAACTGACCAATGAACCTTCCCATACACGTCCACTGGAAACAGTGTCCAAGCTTTACCATTCTCACCTTGACAAACCCTTTCTCCCAACTCATAAACTTAATGTCTCAATCCAGTAACTTGTAACAGTCCTGTTGTCGAAACTCATCCAGCTTTTTTATTACTGACGCAATACCGCCATAACAACGTCCACTGGAAGACAGTTCCCTAGCTTTACCGTTCCTCAAGTGACACCTTTCCCAACTCTACTTATGTTATCATCCCCAAAACTTGTAACATTCCTGTTGTAAAACCTCATCGGCTTTTTATTAACTGACCAATTGACCTGCCAAACAAGGTCCACGGAAGACAGTTCCTAGCTTTACCGTTCTCTCACAGTGCCACCTTTCCCAACTCTAACTTTATGTACAATCCCGTAACTTGTAACCTTCCCTTGTTTGTAGAAACTCTCATCCAGCTTTTTATAAACTGACCCATGAACCTGCCATAACCACTCCCTGGAAGACGTTCCATAGCTTACCTACCGTTCTCACCGTGACAAACCCTTTCCCAACCTATTTATGTATCAATACCAGTAACTTTAACATTCCTTGTTGTAAAACTCATCCTCATCCCGCTTTTATTAAACTGACCAATAAACCTGGCCATAACAACGTCTACTGGGAAGACATTCCTAAGCTTTACCGTTCTCACATTGAAAAACCCTTTCTTTTCCGAGCCTTAAGCCTAAACCTTTTTTCTTCAATGTCTTAAGGGATGTCCTCGTGTCCCTTTGACCTGTTCTATTGGTGAACAATGCCCAGATAGTTTATGTATGGCCCTTTAATGTATTTATACACAGTAATCCATATTCCTCCGCTATCCCCACCGCCCCCACCTCCATCCATATCCAATCACATCCAGCCCCTGGATCCTCCTTCCCCTCCCCATCCTCCAAAATCCTCCCCCCATCCATCCTCCTCCGCCCACCATCCCCCTCTATCCCCCCCGAATATCCTCCGCCTCCCTCCCTCCATCCATGATCCATATCCCATCCACCACAATCCCCAGACAAACGCACGCGCCTTTTTTCCTCCAGTGTACCATAATTGTAACTTTTACTTTTCCAGTCTCTCTTCATATTCAAGCTCCCCAATCCCCTTATTAATTAGGTTGCCCTTCTCTTAACCTTCCATTCAAAGATGTCCTTCTTTTGTACACAGATTTCAAAATTGCACTGCAATATTCCGCCAATGAGTCCTTACCAAATGCTTTGTAATAGGGAGAAAATACATTTTTCCTCCCTGCAGAACAACCCCGCAAATCAGAGTAAGTGGCTACTTACATGTATTCAATATAAGATTATATGATCAAGAAGTCATTTTTTTTTAGTATAGTGGTCCCTTTAATGTCTATAGCCCATTCTTTAATGGGCTTACTGTCTAGTTTAAGCCCAACCGTGCACTGATTAATTTAAAATTTATTTTTCCCAGTAATATCTAGAAAATCATAGATACCCTACTGGCATTTCCGATTCGCTATTGAAACAAGCCATAACACTCCATCCCTAGTACCCAACCTCCCTCTGGGATAGCACATCTAGATTCCTGTGGAGATGCTAGAAAGTCTGTACTGATTGTGTTCCAGATATTATCTTGTACCAATGGAAACCCTTTTCCCAATTACTCCTGTGTGGGAAATAGAAACATTCTGGATTTATGGGATCTCACCTCCAGAGAAACATTACCCATAGCCCCGATACTGAGTCTTTACGGATATTCCCAGGTGTTAAATGTGTCTAATCAATAACCTTTTCAATGAAACCATAAGTAAATAAATTTCTTTTATCAATGGAAACTGATATGGATCTGTTATAATTAATGGGAGAGTCAGACATCAACTTTGGACAGTGGGCACTACATATCATAAAAGCCCAATGTTCATAACTATATTGAATAAGAACCTTGTGTCCCAATTGTACATACACCAACAAGAAAAGATACATTAGATCTTATAGACTGATATCCTGTGATATAAATTGTTAATATCGTGTGGGTGCAGATTGGGAATAGTGACCTGTGAACATCAGTTGGCACAGATACAATATAAGACCAGTTGGGGCAGGTAGGTGAATTGTTTACAAAATATATTCAGTTGGGAGGCTCTAGGGGTATGAGAACAGACTTTAGATTGAGTTTCTTTATTAAAATGACATGTACATTACAATCTATTCCTATAGAACAAGATAAATACAATACACTGGTTTTAGTACTGAGATGGCTTCTTCTGTCTTTGTTTTCTTATTCTCAATTCTCTAGCAAATTGATCTATTGAGTCTTTCAATGTATGTATGAATTCAGTTAATCCTTCCTTATTTTATTCTGAAATGATGAAAACAATTGTGTCCATTATTGACAGGCTGACATGGTGGGCCTTTCTGTAGACATAAGTTCATGTGATCACGTCAAACACTCCGGTGTGAAATCTCCAATGTTCCTTGACTGGCACCCATTCCCATCCATAGTTCCAATAACAAAGGGCATATTACTAAGGCGCGGTGTCGATTTTAGGCGATAGATCTCCTTTTAAAAGATCCATAAATAAATTAGATTGTAAATCTAGAAACGCGTGATCAAAAGGTTTACGATAGCCATCAATACCATTGGTGTAGTAAATACACTGTGGTATTCTACAAACTTTAGTATCGTAACACACAGTTAGCGTAAAGGTACATTGTGTTGCACTTTACGGCTGTGTTGTCAGTACGAAAAAAAAACCTGCGGTAACGCAAAAAAGTGGCCTGAAGTTTCTAGGTGCGCCATAGAAAGGGATTGTCAATCTATTTTCAAGGTGGTCATACTCGCTTATCTCTCCAATAATATTTTATGAATTTCTTTTGTTTTTTTTTTAAAACAGAAAATATTTACAAAAAAACAAAGAATAACACTCACTTCCCATTGGTTAGAATAATAACCAGTTTTATGTTGTTACATAGTATAAGTATAGTACAGTATAGTCCGCACAGTATAGTAATAGTACAGTCCAGTATAGTACAGTACAGTACACGTATGTATAGTATAAGTAACAGATATAGTACAGTAAGTATAGGACAGTATGTACCAGTACATTACAGTATAGTAAAACATTACAGTATAGTATAGTACAGTATAGTACAGTACAGTATAGTACAGTTAGTACAGTACAGTACATTTATATACATATAGTATAGTAGTATAGTACAGTACATATAGTACGTATAGTAACAGTACAGTAGAGTATAGTACAGTACAGTATAGTAACAGTACAGTATAGTAGAGTACAGTAAGTACAGTATTTGAGGTTCAATAAAGACATATGTCCATCTAGTCCAAACCCCATCTACAATATCCTCATTTCCTGCCTAACTGTTGATCCGAGAAGTCAAAAGAAAACCCAAATTGTATGAGGGGGGCAAAAAATTCCTTCATACCCGTGGCAAATCGACATTTCCCTGGATCAACTCTACCCGGTAGGGATCAAATACTCAGTACTGGGAACAGGCCTTGTTTGTAGAACTCATCCAGCTTTTTATTAAACTGACCAATGAACCTGCCATAACAAAACGTCCACTGGAAGACAGTTCCATATAGCTTTACCGCTCTCAAGTGAAAAACCCTTTCCCCACTCTACTTTATGTATCATCCAGTACTGGAACATTCCTTGTTTGGTAGAAACTTCCAGCTTTTTATAAAACTGACCAATGACTGCATAACAACGTTTACTGGAGACATTTCCATAGCTTTACCGTTCTCACAGTGAAAAACCCTTCCCAACTCTCTTTCTGTATCCTAACCAGTAACTTGTAACATTCCTTGTTGTAGAACTCATCCACTTTTACTGAAACTGACCAATGAACCGGCCATAACAACGTCCACTGGAAGACAGTTTCCATACTGTATACCGTTCTCACATGACAAACCCGTTCCCAACTCTACTTTATGTATCAATCCAGTAACTTGTAAACATCTTGTTTGGCAGAAACATCATCCAGCTTTTATAAACTGGGGACCAATAACCTGCACATACATGTTCCCTGTAAAGACATTCATAGCTTTCCGGTTCTCAACAGTGAAAAACCCTTTCCCAACTCTACTTTATGGATAAATAACCAGTAACTTGTAACATTCCTTTTTTTGTAGAAACTCATCCAGCTTTTTATTAAACTGACCAAATGAAACCTGCCATACCACGTCCACTGGAAGAACAGTTTCCATACTTTACCGTCTCACAGTGACTAAACCCTTTTTCCAACTCTCCTTTATGTATCAATACCAGTAACTTGTACATCCTTTTTGTAAAACGCATCCACTTTGTTATTAACTGACCAATGAACCTGCCATAACAACATCCACTGAAGACAGTTCCATAGCTTTTACCAGTTCTCCACATTGAAAAACCCTTTCCCAACTGAAGCCTAAACCTTTTTGTTCAAGTCTTAAGGGATTCCCTCGTTTCCTCTGACATGTTCTAAATTTGGGTGAACAAGCCCAGATAGTTTATTGTATGGCCCGTTAATGTATTTATACACAGTAAGCATCCCCCACGCAAGCACCTTTTCTTCCACGTACATAATTGTTAAAATTATCCAAGTCTCTCTCATATTCCAAGCTTCCCCCATCCCCTATTAATTTTAGATTACCCTTCCTGAACCCTTTCCATTTCAAAGATGCCCTTTTTGTAAGAGTATTTCCAAAATTGGCACGTGCATATTCCTAATGAGGCCTTGACCAATGCTTTGTAAAGAGGGAGAATTCATTTACCTCCCTTGAACCATACCTCTCTTTTATACGCTACATACCATGGCTGGCTCTGGCTTTGCCACCTGCACTGCTTGCTATACCTTTAAGTTTGTTATCCCCCAAAACTCCAAGAAATCTCTCACTTAACACAGAGTCCATTTATAGTATAAGTCGCGCACAGGATTCTCAGTCTACAAATGCACTCCCACCTTACTTTATCAAACATTGGAATCTCATCTGCCACCTAAGCCACCCATGTTGACAATTTGTCTATAATCCCCCTGTAACGATTGTACAGTCCTCTTTTTTTTTTTAATAATGGGTTTTAATGTTAAAAGTTTTTAATGGTCGACAAAAAGTTTGTGTCATCCGCAACGCAAAACCTTGCTGACAATACCCACTTCCAAATCATTAATAAATAGATAAATAAAGCGGCCGCCCAACACAGACCCTGTGGCCCCACTTAGCCTTTAGTCCATAATGATGAAGCCCCATTACAACTACTCTCTTACTCTCTGCTCTCCTATTCATTAACAATTTTCTATTCATGTACAAATGTGGACTCCTAGACCAACAGACTTGCTATAACTTAGTCGCCTAGGGGGGACTGTTATCAAAAGCCCTTTGGCAAAATCCAAGTAAACTTACTACTGCATGGTCAGAGTCTAATTTCTTACTTACTTCCTCATAAAAGGCAAACAAGTTAGTTTGACCAAGATCTATTCCTCCTAAATCCATGCTGGTTACTACTATAATGTCAGTCCTTGAACATACTCTAGAACATGTTTCCTTCTTAAACTTTCCAGGATAAGCATGGGCTTTTTTTTTTTTTGGTTCCAGGGCGAAGTTGATAAAAACATTCAAACTTTGGGGGAAAATTGCCACCGAGCTTGTCTGGGATTCAGTCTTTAAGCAGTTTGGATGTATTCCGAATCTTTATGGTCAGTGAATATCGTTATGGGTTGACTTTGTGCCCTTCCAGAAGACGATGTTGCCACTCTTCAAGAGCAAGTTTAGTGGCTAATCACCTCTCGATTTCCAATATTTAAGGTCTTTCCGCAAGAAGGTAAATCTTTTAGAAAAGAAGAAAGAAGGTGGTTTCCCTTTATTCCATATGATATGGTGCCAGAATCGCTCCAGCACCAATATCAGAGCGTTAACCCACTGAAAAGAATGGCAAATGGGTATCTGAATGGACTAAAAACGGAAACAGAGGTCAACGCCACTTTAAGGGATCTTTAGAAAGGTTCGTTAAACTTTAGCATTCTTAATGCTACCTTTTCACAATTGGACTTTTCTTTATTTATAAAGCAGTGATAACCAGTAGCGAAAGGTCACAAGTGATTTGAGTGGCAAATTCTGATTATGGTTTCTTTTTAATCTGTCCATTCCTCCGGATCGTGTATCAATTCGGATACAAAGGGTAATCATATCTCCATAGGGTGGGGGTGGGGGGGGCAATTTCTTGTGGCACCAGGTCAGTCCTCAATAGATCCAAGACCTGTAAGAAGACTGCCCCAGAGCCTCATTGTTTCCAGAGGTTTTCTGCTGCATCGAAACTCAATGTCCATAATGTCCACAATGCGATTTCCCTGTTGAATTTGCAACCGACTGGTGAAGCACCGGTCCTTACAAACTAGAGCAGTGAATACTTTAGTATATTTGAGACTAAAGGTCATCTTATTATTCCAGAGGGGAGAAGCCCCAGGCCATGGCTCCACCTTCCATGAGCGACAATATAAACAACCCACTTTTTTGCTCGATCTGAGCAAAATGGGAGGGTTGCAGTTCAATGAAATCTGCCATGATTAAGGACCCCTAGAGCCTTGAGGATTCCATCTAATGAGGCGGAAGGAATACAGAGCTCATGGCACTTGACCTGCAGGGCATGAGGAGAGAAGAAGGAGAAGGTGGACGTACTACTGGTGATACACTAATCGAAATAATCCATAAATTGTGCCATAATAACGGTTTTTGTTGGTGCTCAAAAATGTCCATCTGGGTAGCAAGCCTGATAGCTTTAGATGGTTCAGACTTACTCTCCCTCATGAGAATGTCTGAGAAAGCTTTCTAGATACCCTAACGCCAATACAATTGAAGCAGGCATCGGTGGGAAAGTGGAGCTATTTGAATCTTGGCATCGGCCGTCGCACGTTGCATATGAGGTCATTACGGCCACTCACATAGACAACGCGGTCACAACCCCTCAACCCCCCCAAGGCTGCAACGCCCAACCCCTATCATTAACGGAAAACGCAACACTCCAAGCCACTTGACTGGCGGATGAAACAGAATGTAACCATTAGGGTTTTGTGCACAAAGCAAATATAGCACCATTAATATTACTTAATATCTATATACTTGCTGCCACCACCTTCCTAAAAATAGGGGAAGGACCTACTAAATCTTATCTTCTGGGGTTATTCCACACCCCACTAATTTATAAGGAAGCCTGCAAGAAAAAGGTTGACCACCCCATTACTTACTCTATACTATAGCGCTATATTATACCTAAACAATACTCCTTCTATATTACAGCGTAACTTCAAGGTTCATTTTGGGATATACTCATATAAGACATCACCTAAAGGATTTTGTATAATTTTTAAAAAGTTGACCAAAAGAGTGTATAACAAAATATCAGAAAAACTAAAGTAACTTCAAAAAACATAAAAATGGTAACACAGAAAAAAAAGAACAATAGGGTAGATGGGGTAAAAAAGGAATACTCAGAGATTAACTATGGCATCTGATAGTCTGTGAGCATAGTATAGTCAAACCTTTATAACCCTCAGTATGGGCCATTCCAAAAACTAAACAATGCGGTCAGTACTCTCATTCCCTTGGATATTAACATCTCACATTTTTAGACCCTATATTAAATCAACCTCCTATTTATACAACTAACAATACCAAACATAACATTGTACTCATATTTACATTGGTATAACGGTGTAGAAGTGGGTTTCTGGGATACCCCTAAGGCCTAGAGTGATGTGTTTGGGTCCCACAGATCTCTCGTCTACCATAATCCAGTTTGGGTGGTATCGTTTATTGTAATCTGCCGCCACAGCCAGTTATGGTGATTATTGAGAACCTGATGTTCTAAATCCCATTACAGTTGAAACAAGGGTCAATTCTCATAAGGGGACACAGGGTCCAAATTGGTCCACCTCATCAGGCACTGCTGGCTTTACGATTTAGGAGGAAGGACAGTTGTCCTATTGGTGTTGTAGGGCACTTGAAACCCTATTGCAGCAAATACCGGAGGAAGAAACAGAAGGTATCAATTACAATAAAACCAGAAAAAGGGGGTAAAGCCCTCCAGGAGCATAAAATAAATACATCCATCTAAAACAGATGTAATTCATATTCACCCTTGTCCTACTATTAAATTAAACCAAAGTCCAAAAGAGGGCACTCCAGAATTCTTAAAAAAGGGCAAGACATGGAAAGTATTTATTTCTGGTCCCATCATAAATTACATCACTTACTGTCTATCAAACAGCAGCTAGAATCATCCACAGTTCCAATGGACTCACAATTGAAAATAGGAAAAACCATGTTCAAAATTATCATAAAATAGAAAAGGGGTTTTTTGTATACCATACAGTGATCACATGAATGACAAGCCTTCCAACCACGTCAGTAACCCCCGTCTGGAGGTCCTCACTTCTAACTTTTTCAATTTCATTTACTTCAATTACGATTAGCAAACTTTATGCATTTCTCAATTCTTACACACTGGATCCATATACAACATTCCCATATCCTATCGGACAGTACAAGTGATAACATCCAATCTTTATTATATTATAACAGATCAGTTATGAGCTACTGACCCTTCTCTCAGTGATAGAGCAAAGTCCCATTATTTCATCATACAGTACCAAGTGATAAATCCATCTTTATGCTATTATATAGATCAGGTTATGGGGGAGTTTCTGACCCTCTCTCGTGATGATAGAGACACGTCCCATATTTTATCATTTACAGTACAAAGTGATAAATCCAATCTTATTATTATTATATAGAAAACAGCTACGGAGCTCTGACACTTCTCTCAGTGATGAGACAATTCCCATATTTCTATCAGGACAGTACAAGTGATAATCCAAATACTTAGTATATTATACAGATAAGTTATGGAGCTACTGACCCTTCTCCAGTGAAGACCACCATTCCCATATTTTCTATCGGACATACAAAGTGATAAATCCAATCTTTTTATATTAACAGATCAGCTATGAGCTACTGACCATTCTCTCGTGATAGAGAAACATTCCCCTATTTCTATCGGAAAGACAAATGTAAATCCAATCTTATTATATTATACAGATCGAGCTAGGGAGCTACTGACCCTTTCTCTCTAGTGATAGAGACAACATTCCCATATTTCTATCAGACAGTAAAAAAATGATAATCCATTTATTATTTATACATATCAGTTATGGAACTTACGGACCTTTCTCAGTGATAGAAACACATTTCCCATATTTCTATCGCGACAGTACAAAGTGATGAATCCAATCTTATTATATTATACAGATCAGCTATGGATCTACTGACCTTCTCTCAGTGTAGAGGACACATTACCATATTTCATCGGGACAGTACAAAGTGATGAATCAATCTTTTATTATATTATAACAGATCAGCTATGAGAAGCTTACTGACCCTTTCGCTCCGTGATAGAGACCAAAGTTCCCATATTCTGCAGACAGTTACAAAGGATGATCCAATCTTTAATTATATTATACAGATGCACCTATGGAGCTAACGACCCTTCTCTAAGTGAAGAGGACACATTCCAGATTTCTAATACAGTACAAAAGGATAAATCCAATCTTTATTCTATATACAGATCAGCTATGCAGCTACTGACCCTTCTCAAGTGGATAGAGGAAAATTCCATAATTCTATCGGACAGTGACAAAGTGATAAAATACATTCTTTATTATGTTATTATACAGATCAGTTATGGAGCTTACTGACTTCTCTCAGTGAAGAGAAACATTCCCATATTTCTATCGGACAGTACAAAGTGATAAATCCATCTTTATTCTATATACAGATCGATATGGAGCTCCTGACCCTTCTCTCAGTGATAGAGGACACATTCCCCTATTCTAATCAGACCAGTACCAAGTGATTAAATCAATCTTTACTATATTATCAGATCAGATAGGGAGGCTACTGACCCATTCTTCAGTGATAGAGGACACATTCCATATTTCTATCAGCAGTACAAAGTGATAAATCCGAATCTTTAGACAGACAATACAGCCACCTCAGTTATGGAGCTAGTGAGCCTTCTCTTCAGTGATGAGGGACACATTCCCATATTTCTATCAGACAGTACAAAGTGATAATACAATCTGTATGATATTATACAGATCAGATATGGAGCTATGACCCTGCTCTCAGTGATAGAGACACATTCCCATATTTATCAGGAACAGGACAAAGTGATAAAAGCCAATTCTTTATACATTATTACAGATCAGTTATGGAGCTAGTGAGCCTTCTCTCAGTGATAGAGACCACATTCACATATTTCTATCGGACTACAAAGTGATAAATCCAATTTTTATTTATATCTATACAGATTCCAGTTATGGAGCTACTGAGCTTCTCTCAGTGATAGAGACACATTCCAATATTTCTATCAGACAGTTACAAAGTTAATCTAATCTTTATTATTATTATAAAGATCAGTTATTGCGAGCTATTGGACCCTTCTTCAGTGAGACAGTACATTCCCAATTTCATCGGACAAGTTACAAAGTTGATAAATCCAATTTTATTATATTATACCGATCAGTTATGGAGCTACTTGAGCTTTATCTCGTTGATAGGACACATTTCCCATATTCTATTAGATAAGTACAAAGTGATACAATCCAATTTGATTATATTATACAGATCAGTTATGAGCTGGAGTGACTGACCTCTCTCAGTGATAGAGGACACATTCCCCATATTTAGCGGACCGTACAAAGTGAATAATCCAATTTTATTATATTATACAGATCAGTTATGAGCTTACTGACCCTTCTCTCAGTGATAGAGACCACATTCCCAGTATTTCTATCAGGACAGTACAAGTGATACACCCCAATCTTTATTATATTATTACAGATCAGTTATGGAGTACTGACCCGTATCTATAGTATAGAGACACATTTCCATATTTATATGGGTCAGTACAAAAAGTAATAAATCAATCTTTATTATATTATACAGACAGTTTGGGAGCTACTGACCCTTCTCTAAGTGGATAGAGACACTCACATATTCTAAATCAGACCAGTACCCCAAGTGATAAATCCAATCTTTATTATATTTACCAGATCAGTTATGGAGATACTGACCCTTCTCTCAGTGATAGAGACACATTCCCATATTTCTATCGGCCATTACAAAGTGTAAATCCATCTTATTATATATTATACGTCAGTTATGGAGCTACTGAGCCTTATTCTCAGGATAGAGACACTCATTGCCATATTTCTATCGCACAGTACAAAGTGATAAATCTAATTTTTTATTAATTTTACAGATCACTTTCTGGAGCTACTGAGCCTTCTCTCAGTGATAGAGACACATTCCCATATTTCTATCAGAACAGTAAAAAATGATTAATCCAATCTTTTATATATTAGACCTATCAGTTATGAACTACTGCCATTCCTCGGATAGAAACAATTTTACCATATTTCTATCGGGACAGTACAAAGTGATGCATCCATCTTATTATATGATACAGATAAGCTATGGGATCGACTGACCCTTCTCGCAGTGAAGAGGGACACATTCCCTATTTCTATCGGACAGTACAAGTGATGCATCCCATCTTTATTATATTATACAGATCAGCTATGGAGCTACTGCCCTTCTTCAGTGATAGATTGACACATCCCATATTTCTTTCAGACAGTACAAAAGTTGAGGAATTCCATCTTTATTATATTTACAGATCAGCTCATGGAGTACGGACCCTTCTCTAAGTGCTAGAGACCACATTCCAAATTTTATATACAGTACAAGGAAAATCCAATCTTTATATATTTCTACCGATTCAGGCTATGCAGCTACTGACACTTCTCTCAGGTGATAGAGACACATTCCCATATTCATCGGACAGTAAAAAGTGATAAATCCAATCTTATTAGGGGGATAAAAGATTCAAGTTATGGAGCTACTGACCTTCTCTCAGTGAAGAGACACATTCCCATATTTCTCTGGACAGTTACAAGTGATAAGATCCCACTCTTATTATAGTATCACACAGATAGATATGGAGCTTACTGACCTTTCTACAGTGTGATAGAGCACAATCCCTATTTCTATCAGACAGACAAAAGTGATAAATCAAATCTTTATTATTTATAAGATCGATATGGAGCTACTTGACCCTTCTTCAGTGATAGAGACACATTCCCATATTCTATCGACAGTACACAAAAGTGATGAAATCCAATCTTTCTTCATTATATACAGATCAGTTATGGGAGCTAGTGAGCCTTCTCTCAGTGATAGAGACAATTCCCAATTCTATGGATACAGTACAAAGTGATAAAATCCAATCTTTTATTTAATATTAAAGATCAGTATGGAGCTACGACCTTTCTATCAGTGAGAGAGACACATTCCCTATCTTCTATAAGACAGTACAAAGTGAAAATCAATCTTTATTATATATTAGCAACAGCTAGGAGCTAATTGACCTCTCTCATGATAGAGATAAATCCCCTATTTCTAATCGGACAGTACAAAGTGATAAATCCAATTTTATATAGTATAAAGGTCAGTTGATGGAGCTACTGAACCCTTCTCTCATGATAGAGGACACATTCCCAATATTCTATGAAGTACAAAGTATAAATCCAATCTTTATTATATTTACAGATCAGCTATTGGGCTACTGACCCATCTAGTGGATAGAGAGAAATTCCAATATTTATATCGAGACAGTACCAAAGTGATAAAGACCAATCTTTATTAGATTATACAGATCAGCTTGGGAGCTACGACCCTTCTCTCCGTTTGATAGGACGGAAATTCCATATTTCTTCAGAACAGTAAAAAGTAGATCCAATCTTATTAATTATACAATCAGTTAGTGAACTTACTGGACCGTCTCTCAGTGATAAAGCACATTCCTCATATGTTACTTGGAGCAGACAATAATGGAAATCCTAATCTTTATATTATTATACAGATCAGCTATGGATGCTTACTGACCCTTCTCGTCAGTGATAGAGACACATCCCATATTCTATCGGACAGTACAAAGTGATGAATCCAACTTTATATATTAGTACAGATCAGTATAGGAGCTGACCCATTCTTCTCAGTGATAGAGACACATTCCCATTTTCTGTCAGGGACAGTACAAAGTGATAATCCAATGTTTATTATATTATTACAGATCAGCTATGGAGGCTACTGACCTTCTCTCAGTGATCCAGAGACACCTTCCCATATTTCTATCATGACATTACAAAGTGATAATCATCTTTATATATTATACAGAGTCGCTTATGGCAGCTACTGAGCCTTCTATCAGTGATAGAGACACATTGCCATATTTCATCGAACAGTACAACAGTGATAAATCTAATTTTACATTATATTTTAAAGATCACTTAATGGAAGCTACTTAGCCTTCTCTCAGTGATGGAGACAACATTCCATATTTCTATCAGACAGTAAAAGGGATTGCTAAATCTAATTTGTATTATATTTACAGATCAGTTATGGAGCTACTGACCCTCTCTCAGTGATAGAGACAATTCCCATATTTCTATCGGACGAACAAAAGTTGATAAAGATCCAATTTTTTTATATATAACAACTCAGCTATGGAGCTATGAACCTTCTCTCAGTGTAGAGAACATTCCCATATTTCTATCGGGCCAGTACCAAAAAGTGATAAATCAAGTTTGATTATATATACAGCTCAGTTAGGAAGCTACTGAGCCTTCTCTCAGTGATAGAGACAATTCCCAATTTCTATCAGACAGTACAAAGTGATAAATTAAATCTAATCTTATTTTTTATACAGGTCAGTTATGGAGGATTTGAACCTTCTCTCAGTGAATAAAGATACATTCCCATATTTCTATCGAACAGTACAAAGTGATAAATCCAATTTTATTATATTATACAGCATCAGTTATGGAGCTACGACTCTTCTCTCAGTGATAGAGACATTCCCCTATTTTATCGGACAGTACAAAGTGAGAAATCCAATCTTTATTTATATTATTACAGACTCAGAACTATGGAGCTAATGACCCTTCTCTCAGTGATTAGAGACCATTCCATATTTCTATAAGACGTTACAAAGTGATAAATCAATCTTTTATATATTATACAGATCAGGTTATGGAGCTACGACTTTCTCTCAGTGATAGAGAACAGTCCCAACTATGACAGTACACCGTGATAAATCCAATTTTTATATTATACAGATCAGCTATGGAGCTACGACCCTTCTCTCAGTGATAGAGACACATTCCCATATTTCGACCAGACAGTACAAAGGGATACACCCAATTTATTATTTTTACAGACAGTATGGAGTTACTGACAATTCTCAGTGATAGAGACACATTCCCATATTTCTATAGATCAGTACAAAGGTAATATAAATCCAATTTTTATTAATTAACAGTCAGTTATGGAGCTATGACCCTTCTCTCAGTGATAGAGACACATTCCCATATTTCTACCAGGACAGTAAAAGTGATAAATCCAATCTTTACTATTATAAGATCAGTTATGGAGCTACTGAACATTCTCTCAGCTTACTGTGATCACATGAATGAAAAGCCTTCCAACCACGTCAAGGTAAGTCTGGAAGGTCCTAACTTCTAACTTTTTCAATTTCATTTACTTCAATTACGATTAGCAAACTTTTGCATTTCTCATTCTTACACACTGGATCCATATAACACATTCCCATATTCCTATCGGACAGTACAAAGTGATAAATCCAATCTTTATTATATTATACAGATCAGTTATGGAGCTACTGACCCTTCTCTCGGTGATAGAGACACATTCCCATATTTCTATCATACAGTACAAAGTGATAAATCCAATCTTTATTATATTATATAGATCAGTTATGGAGCTACTGACCCTTCTCTCAGTGATAGAGACACATTCCCATATTTCTATCATACAGTACAAAGTGATAAATCCAATCTTTATTATTTTCCACCAGGCCTATTTCATGTTTGTAACTTTGTTCATTCTTGCTTACAATGTGGAGATACAGATCATTAAAGCTTTTTATAAATACATTTTGGGTTGGTGTAAAGGGACAATAATAGTTTATGGAGAAAATAAAAAAAAAACAGGACTGGTTTAAAACCCCCAAGAAAAGTAATTCTTGTTCCAATTGGTCCACAAGAGTCAACTAACAAGGAAAGCAAGTGATCTCTAGTGAGCTACATGTTTAGCAGACATCCAAGGAGTTATCCATACACGGATACAAAATCCCTAAGAAATAAGCATTCTCTCTGGTTTTTGTCCTTTCATATTTGCTATTTTTTTATTTAAACCCTGGGGAAGTATAAAAAAGCCAAAGTAAATGTGTTGCCTTTATAAAGTACAGTATTTATACATTTAACTTTTATTAAAAGTGTCGTTTCCAACAACATATAAAATGTATTTGTAGCTGGGGAATTGAAATGAGGAAAAGTTAAGAATTTTCATATGAATTTTCTCTGCAAACCACATTGTGGGGAAACTTTGCCCATCTCAACTTGATTTTATTATGGTGGCAATCAGTTTACATACTTTTATACTGGTAATTTCCCCCGAGTGTTGAACTATAGGTTAATCTAGGCTATTAGAATAAGTAGTTATGTATGTTAGTATTTATGCATGTATGTATGTAGGTATTATGTATGATGTAAATTATGTAGTATGATTATGTATGCATGTAGAATTATTGTATGTATGTATTTATGTATGTATGTATTTATTATGTTATCTATTATGTATGGTATGTTTTGTATGTATGTATGTATTATGTATGTATGTATGTATGTATGTATTATTTATGTATGTATGTTTTTTGTATGTATGTATTTATGTATGTATGTTTATGTATGTATTTTATTTATGTATCTATCTATGTATGATGTTTTTATGTATGTATGTATTTATGTATGTATGTATTTATTTATGTATCTATGTATGTATGTTTTTATGTATGTATTTATTTATGTATCTATGTATGTATGTTTTTATGTATGTATGTATTTATTATTTATGTATCTATGTATGTATGTTTTTATGTATGTATGTATTTATTTATGTATCTATGTATGTATGTTTTTATGTATGTATTTATTTATGTATCTATGTATGTACATTTTTATGTATGTATGTATTTATGTATGTATGTATTTATGCATGTATGTATGTATGTTTTTATGTCTGTATTTATTTATGTATGTATGTATGTAATTTGTCTGTGTAGTATGGGTTATATTATGTATGTATAGGTAATTTTGGTTGAAGTATCTGATCTATGTGAAACTGTACAATGTGTTGGGTCGGTTGATGTACGGGTGTTTTATGTATGGTCATGTCTTATATTCTGTCTCTATTGTGTATGGGTAATGTTATTTAATGTTATGAGTATTTATTTCTGTGTGTATGATATTCTAATGTATTTTATAGGTATGTGATGGTCATTTAATTATGTCTGTATTTATTATGTAGTCTTGTATTGGTTTGTTTTAGTATGTATATGTAGTTATGGTATGTATTTCAATGTATGTATGTTTTATGTATGTATGTATTTATTTATGTATCATGTATGTATGTTTGGTTATAGTGATGTATTTATGTATGTATAATGTATGTTATATGTATTTTACATTTTTATGTATGTGTTGGTATTATTCTGGTATGTATTTTGAATGTCATGTATGTAATTATGTATGTATGTTTGTATGTACTGTATTTATATTATTGTATCTATGTATGATGTTTTTATTATTTGTAGTTGTATGTATGTATGATTTTATGTATATGTAGTATGTATGGTAGTGTATGTATAGTTATTTATAAAGTGCCACTTTACGATATGTACTGTAACAAAATACAAAATACAATAAGTCAATAGTTGGGCAAAAAAAAAGTTCTCAGTATATAAAAATAAACTATATAGAGCGCTTTGAAAGGGCTATTTCCTAGGTTAATATGGGAAGGAGATTTTGTGTGAATGATCCTCATAGATTTACTTACTATAGTTAATGAGTTTTATCTTTTTGGATTGTGTTTCCAAACCAGACAATGGTGTTTTTGTAAGATCCTATGGAGGGTTAATTGTGTTTTAAGCTGGAGACACCAGTAAAGATGTTGAAAGATAACACGACAGGATATCCAAGATCAAGGAACACACAGTACCCGAGCATTCTCCTATCCCTAGCAGACCACGGCTGACTCCCCTATAGGGAAACAAACTGCGTCCTAGGGTAATTTTCAGTCTTTACTGAATACCGCAAGCGACTGGAACATTTGGCAGCCCAGGGCTCGTTCAGGAAAAGAAGCTACCCAAACTGCCGATAAAGCCCAATACATTGGAATCGACAGTATCGGAGCTATATCGCAGGTGTCTGTATCTACTTTACTTTGTGGGGTTTTTGGTGTAAGACATTGTATTGGTCCTTAAGTTGAGTTGGGGAAGTTTGTTTTGATGTTATCAGGTTGATGGTGGTAAAAGGTTTTGGTGTATTACAGAAATCAATGGTGTCCTCTGTTGTTTCATTATTGGAAAGAGGTTTTATTGTTACTATGCAGTAGGATTTCAATGTAAGATGTTTGCATTGGGCTTGGTTAGAATATTTTTAAAAATGGTTATTAACAACCGTTTAGTTAAAGAAAAAACAGTCAAGGTCTAAAGGCCATACACAGGTCAATTGTTTCCTAGTGAATTCATCAATTATAGGAATTTTCCACATGTGTCCTGTAATTTTCCACACATCTCACTATGAAATCGTGCGGATGATGGGGACAGGTACATGGGAGACACAGAGAATTATCTGCCTGACCTATCTGACCTTCTGCTGCAATAAACTGCTCAAAATCACCTAGTGGGAGATTGGAAATTGGAAAATCAGCTCTTGATTTGTGGCAGTTTTGACCGATCCCATCCAACCAAATCAACCACAAACGTATCCAGTGTAAAGCCTTCTTAATTCAGCAGCAGTGTATCAGTCCGATTGTGGTTGAAATAATGTATTGCACCTAATGACAATTCTGTCTGAGAGAATGTTTGAGTATCCAGTTGTAGAGCGAGTCCATTAAGCAGATGTGTTAAGCAGAGCCATACTCTTGAATATTCAACAACTTGCGTTTTATTCTTGGTCACTTTGGTCAGTAGGCAATCTGTAAAAGATATTGTAGTTGTTGATAATCTTAGTTATTTCTTTTATGTTGCCCATACACTATAAGACGTTACTGTAGTATAGATTATACGTACGCTATTAAAGGGAATGTCCACCCCCCAAACTAAAATTTAACCCCATACTGGCCCCACTGTGTAGTTTAAAAAATCCTTACCTTACAATCTCTGCTCCTTATGGTTCTCCTGCGATGCCTGTTCAAAGTCCAGGAAACTGAAGAGTAGGAGCTGTCTTCCCAACCAAAGGTCTCTGCCTCCTGTCCTGCATCGTGGAGGGATGGTGACATGAGAAAGGACCCTTTCCCCCCTCCCCCCACCATCTTAATCCATCTTTTGCAGCCGTGGCACCTTGCGTGTAATCCCCCTGCCCACCCCTAAACGACGAGGTTTTCTTAAAAAAATCAGAACACTACTTACAGATCTTCATTCCCTGTGTTCTCTATTAACGGCAACACATGTCTGCAATTGGTTGCCTCTCAGCAAATCACAGATGGGCTGCCGTCCAGTCCCTGCTTGCATTCCAGATCAGTGCTCCGTGAGAGAGAAGGGTTTGTAAGTAGCGTTTTATTAAAGACAATTACACTTACTTACCTGCTCCCTGCTCCTCTTCTTATACGCTCTCAACCAAGGGTGAGGACCTAAGTTGCTAACTCCTCACCCCTGGGCTGTTTGCACTTACTGTTGTTCTTAGACAGTGCTGCTCTGCTCCCTCGTCTGCTTCCGCATGGGTCCAATGAAAACACTCTCCTTGCTGAGCGTATCTTCCAATTGGCCTCGTCGCTGACAGAGATGTGGGGGTGGAGATTAGAAGAACAGCGCTGTGTATGGCAAACACCCGGGGTGGGAGTTAGCAATCTTAGGTCCTCACCCTTGGTTAGAGCGTAATAGAAGAGGAGCAGGGAGCAGGTAAGTGTGTAGTTGTCCAAGTGAAATTCTTGGCGATTAAGGGTGGGCAGGGGGTTCTACCATATGCCAAAAGTTTCTTTTTAGGGTGGCTGACCCTTTAAGAGTTGTGTGTGTGGGGATCACCCTATATACGCTGGTCTAGCACTGCATCTTTTTTTCCAACTTTCATTGGTTACACATTGGATCCCCAGGTCAGGTAAAAGGATAGCATTTAATGGTATACTGTTTTAATGTTACATGAGAAGGGGGGGGCCGGAAATCAGGAGGTCCAGGTTTTCGTAAAACCTGTCATGATCCGTTTTCCATGTCCTTCAGGGAAGTCAACACTATACATCTGTCAAATTGTCCAATAATAGGCATTAGCAAATGATGTGGATAGGTAGATCAGGCCCAAATTTTGGTAGTGCAGGGATCGTTTGTTAGAAGAAGCTGCCACACTGTGGTTACTAGTGCAATAGACCATGATAGGGCGAGGGTAACCTGTACGTTTCTGTCACACTGTAGTATTTTCCCCAAAGCAATCCTGTGACAAGCAATATATTTTATAAAACCATTCAGAAAGTTATGTTGTGATGAATTATGTTTGCAAGTATGTTATATATAGAAAGCCAACGCCATTTATCATACCGGTACATATTTAATGTTTTCACAAGATTGATATTATCCTCAAACTATAACACGTATCAATTCTATATTATTAAAATCCAAGTAAACCTGTTTAATAACAATCTTTATGTTATTTACTTACCAATGACAACGCTTTATACATACGACCCAGGGAGGAAACGATCCAATTAAACGTTTTTCATTACATTACAGCTACAGACACCGTTATATGAAGGACCTTAAACATTATTCCTTAGATGGGACATCCCATCACTTTCAATGAATATGGAGACTATGTAACAAGTTATGAAATTAATTTCAGTATTAGGAAACCTTTATATCCCCCTTTTATTATTTATCTTTTAATGTTATTGGCACCATCACACCATGGACCAAGTCGGACAATCAAATAAACATCACATCAGATTTAATTAAATGGAAGACAACTGACAATAAGGATAAGGTGTTATTAACCTTCAGGTCTGGTAAGTTTCCTGTAATTAATTAGCTTGAAGAGCCAATTCTGTTCTTTCTATTTCTCTTCTTCTTCTTCCTTCTTTTTTGGACGGTATCTCCTCCCACAGTTTTTTGAGCTAGAGACATGAAATTCGGTACAGACGTGCGGGCATATAGGAGAAGTGTGCTATCTTCTAGCTAAGGAATCCGCTGAAGCGTTACGGCGTTATCGGTGAATTCCAGGACTTTTTTTCCATAACTATATAATGGTACTCCTCAAATGTGGATATTTCAAAAACGTTTTGTTTCATGGTCATAAATACAAATGGTGATACCCCCAACACCACCCACCACAGTCCCAGTACAACCCACCTAGTGACCTACCTTTTCATTCCCATGGAAGCCAATATTTAAAGGGTAACTATAAGTCAACAAAACTAATTTGATCAATCATCAATAAAAGTTAGTTATATGGTCATAAATGCAAAAATACATACCCAACCGCACACGGGTACAACACACCCTGACCTTGCCATCCATTCCTGTGGCAGCCATACTTAGGGGTAAATAATAAAAAAAAAAAAAAAATTTTGGTATATCCTCAATAAGTTAGTTATATGGTCATACATGCAAAAACATATACCCCCAACCTCACATGACAGCACAACCTACTGACTACCCTTATATTCCATGGCAGCCAAACATAAGTCAATTTTTTTTTTGACCAATAATCAAAAAAGTTTGTTTTTTAACTTCCCACCGGATACAGGTTACACATGCCTACGTGACCAACCCTTCCATTTAATGGCACCATCTTTTGAAGCGGGTAATTCATAGGGGAAAGAGGGTATGCATGTATGTATGTATGTTTTTATGTCTGTATTTATTTATGTATCTATGTATGTACGTTTTTATGTATGTATGTTTTTATGTATGTATGTATTTATGTATTTTCCACCAGGCCTATTTCATGTTTGTAACTTTGTTCATTCTTGCTTACAATGTGGAGATACAGATCATTAAAGCTTTTTATAAATTACATTTGGGTTGGTGTAAATGGACAATAATAGTTTTATGGAGAAAATAAAAAAAAAACAGGACTGGTTTAAAACCCCCAAGAAAAGTAATTCCTTGTTCCAATTGGTCCACAAGAGTCAACTAACAAGGAAAGCAAAGTGATCTCTAGTGAGCTACATGTTTTAGCCAGACATCCAGGAGTTATCCATACACGGATACAAAATCCCTAAGAAATAAAGATTCTCTCTGGTTTTTGTCCTTTCATATTTGCTATTTTTTTATTTAAACCCTGGGGAAGTATAAAAAAGCCAAAGTAAATTGTTGCTCTTTATAAAGTACAGTATTTATACATTTAACTTTTATAAAAGTGTCGTTTCCAACAACATATAAAATGTATTTGTAGCTGGGGAATTGAAATGAGGAAAAATGTTACTAGAATTTTCATATGAATTTTCTCTGCAAAACCACATTTGTGGGGAAACTTTGCCCATCTCAACTTGATTTTATTATGGTGGCAATCAGTTTACATACTTTTATACTGGTAATTTCCCCCGAGTGTTGAACTATAGGTTAATCTAGGCTATTAAATAAGTAGTTATTATGTTAGTATTTATGCATGTATGTATGTAGGTAATTATGTATGGATGTAAATTATGTAGTATGATTATGTATGCATGTAGGGAATTATTGTATGTATGTATTTATGTATGTATGTATTTATTTATGTATCTATCTATGTATGTATGTTTTTATGTATGTATGTATTTATGTATGTATGTATGTATGTATGTAATTATGTATGTATTATGTATTGTATGTATGTATTTATTTATGTATCTATCTATGTATGTATGTTTTTATGTATGTATGTATTTATGTATGTATGTATTTATTTATGTATCTATGTATGTATGTTTTATGTATGTATTTATTAGATCGATGTAGTATGTTTTTATGTAGTATGTTTTATGTATGTATGTATTTATTTATTTATGTATCTATGTATGTATGTTTTTATGTATGTATTTATTTATGTATCTATGTATGTATGTTTTTATGTATGGTATGTATTTTTTATTTATGTATGATGTTGTTATGTTTTTTATGTATTTATTTATGTATCTATGTATGTACATTTTTATGTATGTATGTATTTATGTATGTATGTATTTATGCATGTATGTATGTATGTTTTTATGTCTGTATTTATTTATGTATCTATGTATGTACGTTTTTATGTATGTATGTATTTATGTATGTATGTATGTATGTATGTATAGTTTATTTATAAAGTGCCACTTTACGATATTGTACGATAACAAAATACAAAATACAATAAAGTCATATAAGGTGGGCAAATACATAAATAATTATACAGATCAGTTATTGAGCTACTGACCCTTCTCTCAGTGATAGAGACACATTCCCATATTTCTATCATACAGTACAAAGTGATAAATCCAATGTTTATTATATTATACAGATCAGTTATGGAGCTACTGACCCTTCTCTCAGTGATAGAGACACATTCCCATATTTCTATCGAACAGTACAAAGTGATAAATCCAATCTTTATTATATTATACAGATCAGTTATGGAGCTACTGACCCTTCTTCAGTGATAGAGACACATTCCCATATTTCTATCAGACAGTACAAAGTGATACACCCATCTTTATTATATTATACAGATCAGTTATGGAGTTACTGACCCTTTCTCAGTGATAGAGACCCATTCCCATATTTCTATGGATCAGTACAAAGTAATAAATCCAATCTTTATTATATTATACAGATCAGTTATGGAGCTACTGACCCTTCTCTCAGTGTTAGAGACACATTCCCATATTTCTATCAGACAATACAAAGTGATAAATCCAATCTTTATTATATTTTACAGATCAGCTATGGAGCTACTGACCCTTCTCTCAGTGATAGAGACACATTCCCATATTTCTATCGGACAGTACAAAGTGATAAATCCAATCTTTATTATATTATACAGATCAGTTATGGAGCTACTGACCCTTCTCTCAGTGATAGAGACACATTCCCATATTTCTATCGGACAGTACAAAGTGATAAATCCAATCTTTATTATATTAACAGATCAGTTATGGAGCTACTGACCCTTCTCTCAGTGATAGAGACACATTCCTATTTCTTTTGGACCGTACAAAGTGATAAATCAATCTTTATTATTATATACAGATCAGTTATGGGAGCTATGTACCCTTCTCTCAGTGATAGAGACACATTCCCATATTCTATCAGACAGTACCAAAGTGATACACCCAATCTTTATTATATTATACAGATCAGTTATGGAAGTACTGACCCTTCTCTCAGTGATAGAGACACATTCCCATATTTCTATGGATCAGTACAAAGTAATAAACCAATCTTTATTATATTATACAGATCAGTTATGGAGCTACTGACCCTTCTCCAGTGATAGAGACACATTCCATATTTCTACCAGACAGTACAAAGTGATAAATCCAATCTTTATTATATTATACAGATCAGTTCTGGAGCTACTGACCATTCTCTCAGTGATAGAGACACATTCCCATATTCTTTCAGACGGTATAAATTGATAAATCCAATATTTATTATATTATACAGATCAGCTATGGAGATACTGACCCTTCTCTCAGTGATAAAGACACATTCCCATATTTCTATCGGACAGTACAAAGTGATAAATCCAATCTTTATTATTTTATACAGATCAGGTATGGAGCTACTGACCCTTCTCTCAGTGATAGAGACACAGTCCCATATTTATACAGACAGTACAAAGTGATATAATCCAACTTTATTATATTATACAGATCAGCTATGGAGCTACTGACCATTCTCTCAGTGATAGAGACACATTCCCATATTTCTATTGGACAGTACAAAGTGATAAATCCAATCTTTATTATATTATACAGATCAGCTATGGAGAGCTACTGACCCTCCTCCAGTGATAGAGACACATTCCCATATTTCTATCGGACAGTACAATGTGAAAATACAATTTATTATATTATACAGATCAGTTATGGAGGTACTGACCCTTCTCTCAGTGATAGAGACATGTTCCCATATTTCTATCGCGACAGTACAAAGTGATAAATCCAATCTTTATATATTATACAGATCAGCATGGAGCTACTGACCCTTTCTAGTGATAGAGACACATTCCCAATTTCTATCGGACAGTACAAAGTGATAAATCCAATCTTTATTAATTTTACAGATCAGCTATGGAGCTACTGACCTTCTCTCAGTGATAGAGACACATTCCATATTTCTATCATACAGTACAAAGTGAAAATCCAATCTTATTATATTATACAGATCAGCTATGGAGCTACTGACCCTTCTCTAAGTGATAGAGACACATCCCATATTTCTATCGGACAGTACAAAGTGATAAATCCAATTTATTATGTTATACAGATCAGTTATGGAGACTACTGACCCTTCTCTCAGTGATAGAGACACATTCCATATTTCTATCGGACAGTAGAAAGTGATAAATCCAATCTTATTATATTATACAGATCAGCTATGGATCTACTGACCCTTCTCTCAGTGATAGAGACACATTCCCCATTTCTATCACACAGTACAAAGTGATAAATCCAATCTTTATTATATTATACAGATCAGTTATGGAGCTACTGACCCTTCTCTCAGGTAGGAGACACATTCCCATATTTCTATCGGACAGTACAAAGTGATAAATCCAATCTTTATTATATTATACAGATCAGTTATGGAGCTACTGACCCTTCTCTCAGTGATAGAGACACATTCCCATATTTCTATCGGACAGTACAAAGTGATAAATACAATCTTTATTATATTATACAGATCAGTTATGGAGCTACTGACCCTTCTTCCAGTGATAGAGACACATTCCCATATTTCTATCGGACAGTACAAAGTGATAAATACAATTTTTTGCATTAAGTAAATTAGTGAAATATTTGGTGACCTGGGTTGGAATTATCACATTGATGATATCAGTGGAGAGAGAGAAGAACAAATGTTAAGAAAACTATCTGTCTGAGGATGGAATCTGTGTTGAGTTGTCAGTAAAATTACCTAATGACATTGATATATCTAAGATGACCCAAGTTAAAATGAATTATAAGAATCTCATCTACTGAAGTTTTTATAGTTTGTGGAAACTATTGACTTAAGATTCATTAATAATAAAATCAGTTATGGAATGAGATTTTACAGAAGACATTAATTCTGTCATCTGGGTGGGGAGATAAAAATATTCTTTAAGATCCCAATCATTGATCTATGGCAGTTTGTATTACAAACATTTTACCCTTATGACATGAACACTACAGAGAACAAATTATTTTTAGAGAATCTTCATCCACTAAAATATCCAGGGGACAATTTACTTGATGATATTTGGCTACGGAACTTCAGATGTTTCTCCATAGATGAACAGAAGAATAAATACAATGATTGGGATAATCTGATTAACTGCACTGGGAATGAAGTTTTGACAAATGCTAATTTGTTTCAGTATCTCACCCATTCTCCCCGTGTACACCTGGCAGTGACCTGATGTCTCATGCAATCAATGAAATGCATGTCTCTCTCAATGGAAACTCCCCCAGTAAAGGGAATCATTATCAGAACAAGGTAAATAATGTATAATATGTTAATAGCACAAGCAAGCATAGATTAGAGGTGTATGAATCACAAACAAATGTTTCAGGGATCACCTGATGAAGGGGACAAGATGATCCCCCAATGTTGTTTGTATGTGATTCACAATCAATGGAAATTCCTGATAAGTAGTGTGTACCTCTAATCTATGTTTGCATGTGCTATGGCTTGGAGTCCTTAGATAGATGACTAAACTGAGGTTTTACTTACAGCTACACTGGCAAAGTGCCACAGGAATGCCTAGGCCCAATCCAAACAATAATATGTAATAGTATAAAATGTAGTATTATATAAATTAACACATAATATAGCATCTGGTTAGCACTGATAAATTGCAACCAGGGCCGGATTTTCCATTAGGCAAAATAAGCACAAGCCTAGGGGCATCTTAGGTGGAGGGGCGGCTGTCAATATCTTCCCACCAATCCATCCCCTTTATAGTCTATGTTCTTCCCCAAAAGAGAGAATGGGTGTGGTTTATGGGTGTGGTCTGTGTTTAGGGGTGGGGATAAGGTTCCAGTCTCTTTGGGCCTACAGGCTCCGGAGGTGTAAAAAGTCCTGAGTTCTAATCCCCCCTTGGACACATTTCCAGTTTGTATGTTCTCCCCGTGCTTGCGTGAGTTTCCTCCAGCCACTCCGGTTTCCCCCACAATCATAAAGACAAACTGATTGTATGTGTCAAATAAATGTGCTTAGATTGTAAGCTCTCCGGGCAGGGTCTGAAGTGAAGGCGGGGAGGAGAGAGGGTTGTAACAGACATTTCCACCAGGCTATTTTCATGTTTGTAACTTTGTTCATTCTGCTTTACAATGTGGAGATACAGATCATTAAAGCTTTTTATAAATTACATTTGGGTTGGTGTAAATGGACAATAATAGTTTTATGGAGAAAATAAAAAAAAAACAGGACTGGTTTAAAACCCCCAAGAAAAGTAATTCCTTGTTCCAATTGGTCCACAAGAGTCAACTAACAAGGAAAGCAAAGTGATCTCTAGTGAGCTACATGTTTTAGCCAGACATCCAGGAGTTATCCATACACGGATACAAAATCCCTAAGAAATAAAGATTCTCTCTGGTTTTTGTCCTTTCATATTTGCTATTTTTTTATTTAAACCCTGGGGAAGTATAAAAAAGCCAAAGTCAAATGTGTTGCTATTTATAAAGTACAGTATTATACATTTAACTTTTATAAAAAGTGTCGTTTCCAACAACATATAAACTGTATTTGTAGCTGGGGAATGAAATGAGGAAAAATGTTACTAGAATTTTCATATGAATTTTCTCTGCAAAACCACATTTGTGGGGAAACTTTGCCCATCTCAACTTGATTTTATTATGGTGGCAATCAGTTTACATACTTTTATACTGGTAATTTCCCCCGAGTGTTGAACTATAGGTTAATCTAGGCTATTAGAATAAGTAGTTTATGGATGTATGTATTTATGCATGTATGTATGTATGTAATTATGTATGGATGTATGTAATTATGATGTATGTATTAATGTATGCATGTATGTAATTATGTATGTATTTATGTATGTATGTATTTATTTATGTATCTATCTATGTATGTATGTTTTTATGTATGTATGTATTTATGTATGTATGTATGTATGTAATGTGTATGTAGTATGTATTTGTATGTATGTATTTATTAGTATCTATCTATGTATGTATGTTTTTATGTATGTAGTATTATGTATGTATGTATTTATTATGATCTATGTATGTAGTTTTTATGTATGTATTATTTATGTATCTATGTATGTATGTTTTTATGTATGTATTTTATGTAGTATGTATTATTATGTATCTATGTATGTATGTTTTTATGTATGTATTTATTTATGTATCTATGTATGTATGTTTTTATGTATGTATGTATTTATTTATGTATCTATGTATGTATGTTTTTATGTATGTATTTATTTGATGATCTATGTATGTACATTTTATGTATGTATGTATTTATGGTATGTATGATTTATGCATGTATGTATGTATGTTTTTATGTCTGTATTTGTTATGTATCTATGTATGTACGTTTTATGTATGTATGTTTTATGTATGTATGTATTTATGTATGTATGTATGTATGTATGTATAGTTTATTATAAAGTGCCACTTTACGATATTGACGATAACAAAATACAAAAATACAATAAAAGTCATATAAGGTGGGCAAATACATAAATAGCTCAGTATATAAATATAAACTATATAGAGCTTTGTAAAGGGCTATTCCTAGGTTTAATATGGGAAGGAGATTTGTGTGAATGATCCATTCAGTAGATTTACTTACTATAGTTAATGAGTTTTATCTTTTGGATTGTGTTTCCAAACCAGACAATGGTGTTTGTTGTAAGATCCTATGGAGGGTGTGAATTGTGTTTTAAGCTGGAGACACACAGTAAAGATGTGTTGAAAGATAACAGACAGGATATCCAAGATCAAGGAACACACAGTCCCGAGATTCTCCCTATGCCACGACCACGGCTGGACTCCCCTATAGGGAAACAACGCGTCTAGGGTAATTTTCAGTCTTTACTGAATGACCGCAAGGCCGACTGGAACAATTGGCAGCCACGGGCTCGTTCAGGAAAAGAAGCTACACAAACTGCCGATAAAGCCCAATATCATTGGATCCGACAGTATCGGAGCTATATCGGCAGTGTCTGTATCTAGCTTTAGCTTTGGTGGGGTTTTGGTGTAAGACATTGTATTGGTCCTTAAGTTGAGTTGGGGAAGTTTGTTTTGATGTTATCCAGTGTGATGGTGGTAAAAGGTTTTGGTGTATTACAGAAATCAATGTGTCCTCTTGTTTTTATATTGAGAAAGAGGTTTATTGTTACTATGCAGTAGGATGTTCAATGTAAGATGTTTGCAGTGGGCTTGGTTAGAATATTTTTATAAATGGTTTTATTAACAAACCGTTGAGTTTAAAGAAAAACAGTCAAGGTCTAAAGGCCATACACAGGTCAATTGTTTCCTAAGTGAATTTCATCAATTATAGGAATTTCCACATTGTCCTGTTAATTTTCCACACATCTCACTATGAAATCTGCGGATGATGGGGACAGGTACATGGGATACACAGAGAATTATCTGCCTACTGATCTGACTTTCTGCAATAAACTGCTCAAAATCACCTAGTGGGAGATTGGAAATTGGAAAATCAGCTCTTGATTTGTGGCAGTTTTGACCGATCCCATCCAACCAAATCAACCACAAACGTATCCAGTGTAAAGCCTTCTTAATTCAGCAGCAGTGAGTATCAGTCCGATTGTGGTTGGAAATAATGTTATTGCACCTAATGACAATTCTGTCTGAGAGAATGTTGAGTATCCAGTTGTGTAGAGCGGTCCAGTAGACCAAGATGGTGTTAAAGGCAGAGCCATACTCTGGAATAATATTCAACAACTTGCGTTTTATTCTTTGGTCACTTTGGTCAGTAGGCAATCTGTAAAAGATATGTGAGTTGTTAAATCTTAGTTATTTCTTTTATGTTGCCCATACACTATAAAGACGTTTACGTAGATAGATTATACGTACGCTATTAAAGGGAATGTCCACCCCCCAAACTAAAATTTAACCCCATACTGGCCCCACTGTGTAGTTTAAAAAATCCTTACCTTACATATCTGCTCCTTATGGTTCTCCTGCAGTGCCTGTTCAAAGTCCAGGAAACTGAAGAGTAGGAGCTGTCTTCCCAACCAAAGTCTCTGCCTCCTGTCCTGCATCGTGGAGGGATGGTGACATGAGCAAGGGAGCCCTTTCCCCCCTCCCTCCCACCATCTTAATCCATCTTTTGCAGCCGTGGCACTGGTGTAATCCCCCTGCCCACCCCTAAACGACGAGGTATTCTTAAAAAATCAGAACACACTTACAGATCTTCATTCCCGTGTGTCTCTATTAACGGCAAACCATGTCTGCAATTGGTTGCCTCTCAGCAAATCACAGATGGGGCTGCCGGTCCAGTCCTGCTTGCAAGTTCCAGATCAGTGCTCCGTGAGAGAGAAGGGGTTGTAAGTAGCGTTTTATTAAAGACAATTTAACTTACCTGCTCCTGCTCCTCTTCTTATACGCTCTCAACCAAGGGTGAGGACCTAAGTTGCTAACTCCTCACCCCTGGGCTGTTTGCACTTACTCTGTTGTTCTTAGACAGTGCTGCTCTGCTCCCTCGTCTGCTTCCGCAATGGGTCCAATAGGAAAACACTCTCCTTGCTGAGCGTATCTTCCAATTGGCCTCGTCGCTGACAGAGATGTGGGGGTGGAGATTAGAAGAACAGCGCTGTGTAAGTGCAAACACTCCAGGGGTGAGGATGTTAGCAACTTAGGTCCTCACCTGGTTGAGAGCGTATAAAGAAGAGGAGCAGGGAGCAGGTAAGTGTAGTGTCCAGTGAAATATCTTGGCGATTAAGGGTGGGCAGGGGGGTTCTACCATATGCCAAAAGTTTCTTTTTAGGGTGGACATGCCCTTAAGGAGTTGTGTGTGGTGGGGATCACCCTATATACAGCTGGTCTAGCACGCATCTTTTTTTTCCAGACTGTTACATTGGTTACACATTGGGATCCCCAGGTCAGGTAAAAGGAATAGCATTTAATGGTAATCGGTACAATGTGGTTGAAGGGGTTTATCCAGGTTTTCGTTAAACACACAGGATGGATCCGTTTTTCCATGTCCTTCAGGGAAGTCAACACTATACATCTGTCAAATTGCCAATAATAGGGGCATTAGCAAATGATGTGATAGGTAGATCAGCCCAAGTTGTAGGGTCAGGGATCGTTTGTAGAGGAGAAGCTGCCACACTGTGGTTACTAGTGCAATAGACCATGATAGGAGGACACGTACCTTATCTGTTCACACTGTAGATTTCCCCCAAAGAATCCTGTGACAAGCAAATATTTTATAAAACCATTCAGAAAGTTATGTTGTGATGAATTATGTTTGCAAGTATGTAGTATATAGAAAGCCAACGCCATTTATCATACCGGTACATATTTAAGTTTTCACAAGATTGATATTATCCTCAAACTATAACGTATCAATTCTATATTATTAAAATCCAATAACCTGTTTAATAACAATCTTTATGTATTTACTTACCAATGACAACGCTTTATACATACGACCCAGGGAAACGATCCAATTAAAAGTTTTCATTACATTACAGCTACACCGTTATATGAAGGACCTTAAACATTATTCCTAGATGGACATCCCATCACTTTCAATGAATATGGAGACTATGTAACAAGTTATGAAATTAATTTCAGTATTAGGAAACCTTATATCCCCCTTTTTATATTTATCTTTTAATGTTATTGGCACCATCACACCAGGACCAAGTCGGACATCAAATAAACATCAACATCAGATTTAATAAATGGAAGACAACTGACAATAAGGTAAGAGGTTTATTAAACCTTCAGGTCTGGTAAGTTTTCCTGTAATTAATTTAGCTTGAAGAGCCAATTTCCTGTTCTTTCTATTTCTTCTTCTTCTTTTCCTTCCTCTTTTTTGGACGTATCTCCTCCCACAGTTTTTGAGCTAGAGACATGAAATTCGGTACAGACGTGCGGGCATATAGAGAAGTGTGCTATCTTCTAGCTAAGGAATCCGCTGAAGGGTTACGGCGTTATCGGTGAATTTCAGGACATTTTTTTCCATAGACTATAATGGTAACTCCTCAAATGTGGATATTTCAAAAAACGTTGTTTCATGGTCATAAATACAAATGGTGATACCCCCAACCCCCACACCAGTCCCAGGTACACCCACCTAGTGACCTACCTTTCCATTCCCATGGAAGCCATATTTAAGGGTAACTATAGTCAAACAAACTAATTTGATCAATCTCAAATAAAAGTTAGTTATATGGTCATAAATGCAAAAATACATACCCCAAACCGCACACGGGTAAGGAAACACCTACTGACCTGGCCTCCATTTCCTGTGGCGCCATACTTAAAGGGTAAATAAAGTAAAAAAAAAAAAAAAATTGGTATATCCTCAAAAAAGTAGTTATATGGTCATACAGCAAAAACATATACCCCAAACCTCACATGGGTACCACACACCTATGTACCTACCCTTATATTCCATGGCAGCCAAACTAAGTCAATTTTTTTTTGACCAATAATCAAAAAAGTTGTTTTTTTAACTTCCAACCTGCATACAGGTACACATGCCTACTGACCCAACCCTTCAATTTCATGGCAGCCATATTTAAAGGGTAAGTATAGTAAAAAAAAAAAAACGATTTTGACTACATCAACAAAGTTTGTTTTTTTTTTAACCCCCAACCCGACAGGTAAAACACACCTACTGATCTGCTAATCTATTACAGTGGCAGCCACAATTGTGCTCTGCTTTAGTCTTATTACTCCCTGGCTCCAAAATCTCCTTCCCATTCATTCCCTGCCTATCCCTATTCTGTCTTTCTCTGCCTCTCTTCTTCCATCCAATTCCAGTATTCCTTCACACTTATCATCACTTACAAAATGCTGTTCCTTCACTAAGTTCAAACCAGATACCAAGTTCCTACAACGCTGTACTCGTGCAGCTGAGTGGCTGTGGAAACAGTCACACAGTCAGGCGGGACTTTAACCAATTCAAGGTCATGTTGTCAGTCTTAATTCATCTCTTTCAGCAGCTAAACACTCCGACTTTATCACACTTATAAACAATATAAAAATAAACCCACGTCGTCTATTTCACTATTTAACAGTCTCTTGCAGCCTCCTCGACGGACACTCTCATTCCATTAACGCTACCTCAGGATATGCAGATACTTAGAAATAAAAATAGATGATATCCGCACTCTAATCCCCTCACCCCAGGAACAACTCTCACCTTCTTTGACTGCCCTACTGCCTGCAGTTCTGGAATCTTCACCCCGTCACCCAGGTCTGAATTCTTCGCACCTCCTGTTGTCCTCACGGCTTACAATGTTGAAACCTGATCCCATGCCCTCCTTCCTACACAGACACTGCGCATAAAATCTTCCCCTGCTCTTACTACATTTCTAACTCTCTGACCTCTGCCTTTAAACATGGTGTGTCCAACCTTTCTTAAAAAATCCCTCTGTACCCTACCTGTCTCTCAAATTACCGCCATGTTCACTTTTACCTTGCATCGAAACTCCTTGAACATCTCGTCTCACACGCATTACTAAATACCTCCATGCTTATTGGCCCGTTGCAATCAAGATTCCGACTGGGTCATTCAACTGAAACAACCCTCTGCAAGGTCTCAAATGATTACAAGCTGCACAAAAAGCCAAAGGACAGTTCTCGGTCCTCATTCTCTTGACTATCGGCGCTCTGATTACTGTGGACACATCTCTTCTTATGCAGTTCTATGATTCTCGGGCATCCGAAATCAAAGCTGCGGTATGTTTGTCTATTATCTCTTACAGATCTTTCTCTGTTCTCTTTACTAATAAGACTTTCCTTCCTGTTCCGCTTAGTGTGGGGGTCCCCAGGGCTCGGTTTTATACCTTGGTTCTCCTCTACACTATCTCTTCGGGAAATAATCAGTTCTTTAAGTTTTAAGTATCACTTATATGCTGATGATACCCAAATTTAATTATACCCCCACGCTAACCCCCCTGTAGTTCAATTCAAATCTCTAAAGGTTGCTCTCTATCTCTTCCTGATGGCGGCCACGCCGCTCTTAAACTTAATCTATCCAACCGGAATTAATAATTTCCTAAACTGGAACCAGTCCTCCCTTCTCCATCTCTATTGACAATATGGTCATTAACCCAGAGAATCTACATGTGCCTTGGGTGATCTTTGACTCTCTCTTCCTTCCATCATCACATTAACAATGTTGCTAGGACCTGACGTTTTCTCCTTCGCAATATTGCCAAGATCGCCCTTTTCTCTCTCTCCACTACTAAAATGCTCATCCATGCCCTTATAATCTCCCATTTGACTACTGTAACATTCTACTACTTGGAATCCCGCTCCCTTCTCTCTCCTCTCCAGTCTATATTAATCTCGGCAGCTCGGATCATCTCACTCTCCTCCAAAAGAGACCCCGCAACCCCAAATACTTCAGTCCATAGGGTGGTCTATCAAACAAAAGAATATTTAGTACCTGCTTTTAACCTTTAAATCCTTCACTCTACTGCACCTCCCTACTTATCTTTCTCTTGGTCCCTTATGTTCCAGGCCGTGCCCTCCCTCCTCGCAAGGAATCTCCACAGACCCCCAAATAACACTGCTGCCTCCCGCCTTCTTAAACCATTCTCTCTTGCTGCTCTCTACCTTTATAACTCTCTCCCCTCTCCGCTTCGCACTGGTGACATCCATTAATACTTTCACATCTAGACTGTTATCCTACCTTATAAACTCTCTCCCTCTCTCGCTTCGCCTGGTGACATCCATTAATACTTTCACATCCTAGACTGTTATCCTACCCTATAACTCTTCCCCTCTCTCGCTTCGCCCTGGGACAATCCATTAATACTTTCCCATCTAGACTGTTATCCTACCTTTATAACATCTCTCCCTCTCTCCGCTTCGATGGTGACATCCATAATACTTTCACATCTAGACTGGTATCCTACCTTTATAACTCCTCTCCCTTCTCGCTTCGCCTGGTGACACCATTAATACTTTCACATCTTAGACGTTATCCTACCTTTATAACTCTCTCCCTCTCTCGCTCGCCTGGTGACACATTAATACTTTCCCATCTAGACTGTTATCCTTACCTTTATAACTCTCTCCCTCTCGCCTTTGCCTGGTGACACATTAATACTTTCACATCTAGACTGTATCCATATTTATAACTCCTCTCCCTCTCGCTTCGCCTGGTGACATCCATTAATACTTTCAATCTAGACTGTTATTACCTTTATAACTCTCTCCCTCTCTCGCTTCGCCTGGTGACATCCATTAATACTTTCACATCTAGACGGTTATCCTACCTTTATAACTCTCTCCCTCTCTCGCTTCGCCTGGTGACATCCTTAATACTTTCCCATCTAGACTGTTTCCTACACTTTAACCTCTCTCCCTCTCTCGCTTCGCTGGGACATCCATTAATACTTTCACATCAGACTGTATCCTATCTGTTATAACTATCTCCCTCTCTCGCTTCGCCTGGTGACATCCATTAAAACTTTCCCATCTAGACTGTTATCTTACCTTTATAACTTTCCCCCTCTCGCTTCGCCTCGTGACATCCTTAATACTTTCACATCTAGGCTGTTATCCTACCTTTATAACTCTCTTCCTCTCTCGCTTCGCCCGGGACATCCATTAATACTTTCACATCTAGACTGTGTATCCTACCTTTCAGAGCATCAGCAAAACAATGATTTTTAGCCCTTTTAAGCACTTTGAACTCACCCCCCCCCCACTTGTATCTGTATGTTGTCCTCCCACTAGATTGTAGCTCTCGGGGCAGAGATCTCATTCCTAATGTGTGAGGCTATTGCACTTATATCAATTTATACATAAATTTATATATATGCTTTCTTAACTGATGTATGAAATGTATTTATTAATTTTTTCTATGTGTAAGTGGCTTGCACTTATCCCCTTGTTTGTATTTTATAATGTACAGCGCTGCGTACCCAAGACGCGCTTTATAAATAAAATTATACATACATGCATGATAGGAGGACACGTACCTTATCTGTTCATACTGTAGATTTTCCCCCAAAGCAATCCTGTGACAAGCAATATATTTTATAAAACCATTTCAGAAAGTTATGTTGTGATGAATTATGTTTGCAAGTATGGTGGGTATGTATAAAGACAACGCCATTTATCATACCGGTACATATTTAATGTTTTCACAAGATTGATATTATCTTCAAACTATAATATATATCAATTCTATATTATTAAGATCTAAACTTGTTTAATAACAACCCTTATGTTATTATAGTGTTACTTACCAATGACAATGCTTTATACATACGACCCACGGAAAACGATCCAATTAAATATTTGTCATTACATAACAGCTCACCGTTATATGAGGACCTAAACATTATCTTAGATGGACATCCCATCACTTTCAATGAATATGGAGGACTATGTAACAAGTTAAAAATTAATTTCAGTATTAGGAAACCTTATATCCCCCTTTTAATATTTATATTTTAATGTTATTGGCACCATCACACAGGGCCAAGTCGGACAATCAAATAACATCACATCAGCCTTAATAAAAGGAAGACAAATGACCTACTTTCCTTGATCTTGACCTACCCATGAAAGCCATACTTAAAGGGTAACTATAGTCAAAAAAACTAATTTTGATCAATATCAATAAAAACTTAGTTATATGGTCATACATGCAAAAAACATTATACCCAAACCTCATAAGGGTACACACACTACTGACCTACCCTTCCATTTCCATGGAGCCATACGAAAGTGGTAACTAAAATCAATTTTTTTTGATTCAATAATAAAAAGTTTGTTTTTTTAACTTACAACCTGATACAGGTACCACACGCCTTACTGACAAACCCTTCCATTTTCATGACAGCCATATTTATGGGTAAGTATAGTCAAAAAAAACAATTTTGATTAATCCTCAACAAAGTTTGTTTTTTAAACCCCCAACCGACACAGGTAAACAATTACTGAATACTTATCCATTACTGTGGCGCCATACTTAAAGGGTAACTAAAACTAAAAAAAAAGTAATTTTGATCAATTATCAAAAAAGTTTTTTTTTAACCCCCAACACAGGTACCAACACCAAGTGTTCTACTTAACATTCTGTGGCAGCCATACTAGGGTGCATATTACCCCATTAGGGTAACTAAAGTCAAATCAAAAAATGATCAATGATCAAAAAAGTTTTTGTTTTTTTTTTTAAACTTCCAAACCGATCCAGGTACACATGCACTCACCTACCCTCCATTTTCCACGGCAGCCATATTAAAGGGTAAGTATAGTCAAAAAATACATTTTGACCATCATCAAAAAAAGTTAGTCTTTTATCCCCCAACCTAACATGAGTCACATTACCAACTGACCTTCCAATTAATGTGGACAGCCATATTTAAAGGGGAAGAAAAACAACCTCATCATTGCTATTATTAAGTTTTAAAATATTGCAGCACAAAACACACACATTCCCTTAAAAAAATGCAGTATTTCAAGCCAAATTCAAAATTTATACTTAAACTTCCTTTCTAGTTTTCTTCTGTACATTACAGAATATTATAGAAGCAAAATGTAAACGAGATATTTTTCAATAATTATTTGAAAATGAAATTAATAATGTGGTCATGCAATGTCTGCTAAAGCAAATATAAAATGATTTCCTGTACAAAAAGGAAAAACAAGCGTCAAAGTTGCAAGGAATCATGTCTCTGGATAGACCACTTGTAAAGTCTCATCTTAGTTGCAATGAATATCACTGCATTCACTATAGAGAATCCGTCCTTATAGCAGGGACTGTAATAATAGAAGGGTTAAATGAGGAAATTCACCTGTATTCACTATAGCGAATCCTGTCTTATAGCGGGGACGTCAATAATAGAAGGGTATAAAGAGCGAATATTCACTCTGTATCACTATAGAGAATCCTAGTCCTTATAGCGGGGACTGTCATAATATGAAGGGTATATAATGAGGGTATATTCATCTGTATTCACTATAGAGAATCCTAGTCCTTATAGCGGGGACTGTAATAATATATGAAGGGTATAAATGAGGGATATTCACTCTGGTATACACGATAGAGAATCCTGGTCCTTATAGCGGGGACTGTAATAATATGAAGGGTAAAATGAGGGGATATCACTCTGTATACACTATAGAGAATCCTAGTCCTTAGATCGGGGACTGTAATAATATGAAGGGTATAAATGAGGATATCACTCTATGTATAACTATAGAGAATCTAGTCCTTATAGCGGGGACTGTGTAACAATATGAAGGGGTATAAATGAGGAATATTCATCTGTATCACAAGAGACATCAGTCCTTATTATAGCAGGGACTGTGATAATATGAAGGGTTAAATGAGGGAATATTAACTCTGTTACACTATAGAGAATCCCAGTCCTTATAGCGGGGACGTTATAATATGAAGGGTATAAATGAGGGATATTCACTCGTATACACATAGAGAATCAGTCCTTATACAGGACTGTAATTACATATGAAGGGTATAAATGAGGAATATGCACTCTGTATCACTATAGAGAATCCTAGTCCTTATACCAGGGACTGTAATAATGAAGGGTATAAATGAGGGAATATTCACTCTGTTTACACTATAGGAGAATCCTAGTCCTTATACCAGGGACTGTAATAATATGAAGGGTATAAATGAGGAATATTAACTCTGTATTCACTATGAGAATCCTAGTCTTATACCAGGGACTGTAATAATATGAAGGGTAAATGAGGAATATTCACTCTGTATACACTATAAATAAATTAATAATATGAGGAATATATGAGGAATATAAATAAATAAATGAGAATATCACTCTGTATACACTATAGAGAATCATAGTCTTATACGCAGGGACGTAATAATATGAAGGGTATAAATGAGGAATATTCACCTGTATTACACATTAGGAATCCTAGTCCGTTATAGCGGGGACTGTAATAATATGAAGGTGAAAATGAGGAATCTTCACTCTGTATACACTATAGAGAATCCTAGTCCTTTTGTATAGCAGGGTCTGTAATAATATAAAGGGTATAAATGAGGGATATTCACTCTGTATACACTATAGAGAATCCTAGTCCTTATAGCGGGGACTGTAATAATATGAAGGGTAATAAATGAGGGTATTCACTCGTATACACTATAGAGAATACATAGTACTATAGCGGGGGAAGTATAATATGAAGGGTATAAATGAGGGTATATTCCACTCTGTTACACTATAGAGAATCCTAGTCCTTATAGCGGGGACTGTAATAATATGAAGGGATAAAATGAGGAATATTCACTCTGTATACACTATAGAGAATCTAGTCCTTATAGCAGGGACTGTAATAAATATGAAGGTATAAAGAGGGATATTACACTGTGTATTCACTATAGAGAATCCTAGTCCTATAGCAGGGACTGAATAATATGAGGGTAATAAAGAGGGATATTCACTCTGTATACACTATAGAGAATCCTAGTCCTTATAGCAGGGGACTGTAATAAAATGAATGGTTATAAATGAGGGATATTCCCTGTAGTACTATAGAGAATCTAGTCCTATAGCAGGGACTGTAAAAATATGAAGGGATATAATGAGGAATATTCACTCTGTATACGCTATAGGGAATCCTAGTCCTTATAGCAGGGAATGTAATAATATGAAGGGTATAAATGAGGCGATTTCAATCTTGTATTCACTATAGAGAATCCTGGTCCTGTATAGCGGGGGACTGTAATAATATGAAGGGTATAAATGAGGAATTTCACTCCGTATACACTATAAGGAATCCTAGTATTTATAGGGGGACTGTAATAATATGAAGGGTATAAATGAGGGAATATTCACTCTGTTACACTATAGAGATATACTAGTCCTTATAGCAGGGACTGTAATAATATGAAGGGTATAAATGAGGGATATTCACTCTGTATTCACTATAGAGAATCCTGGTCCTTATAGCGGGGACGTAATAATATGAAGGGTTTTTTATAAATGAGGAATATTCACTCTGTATTCGCTATAGAAATCCTAGGTCCTTATAGCAGGGACTGTTAATAATATGAAGGGTATAAATGAGGAATATTCACTCTGTTACATCACTATAGAGAATCCTAGTCCTTATAGCAGGGACTGTAATAATATGAAGGGTATAAAATGAGGAATATTCACTCTGTATTCACTATAGAGGAATCTGGGTCCTATAAGCGGGGACTGTATATAAGATGAAGGGTATTAAATGAGGAATATTCACTCCGTATACCACTATAGAGAATCCTAGTACTTATAGCGGGGACTTGTAATAATATGACGGGTATAAATGAGGGAATATTCCACTGTATACACTATAGAGAATACTAGTCTTATAGAAGGGACTGTAATAATATGAAGGGTATAAATGAGGAATATTCACTCTGTATATTGACTCTGGTCTCACTGGAGAGGATTTTATAGTGTAAAGAAAACGTAATAAGTCACTAAATAATATTATAAAGCCTAACAGGTACCATATATGAAATACATTTGTGACATAAGTTTTATCTAGATCTCATTGTTCCTTATGTTGTTTCTTCATTAACTTTATGTCGGCATTGTAATGTATGATAGAAAAGCACATTATAATAAACAATTTATTCAAAAAAGGAAGTTGCCCCCCAGTTGGGGAACTATAATCCTGTAAGTCTAACATCAGTGGATTGGGAGAAGATCCTGTTAGAAACTGTCTGTCTTAATGATGATTTGTTTTCTTGAGTATTGGTTAGTAAAATATGCTTTTCCAATCCAGTAGGTAACAATCTGCGACAAAGGTCAATCTGAGAGATAATGATACAGGGCTTTGCTAAAACAAGAAAATGATTTTATGTCCCGGGGTTAATTTTATCAGGTCCTGGGCTTATGGATATTATCTTTATCTAATTGTTCTGTATCAAACCCTCGTCTCTCATAGGAATGTTCTTTTCTATAATCTTAATAGATGCTCTGCATAGGACTAAGTTGCTCTATAGTGAATACAGAGGGGGAAAATAACAGGTAAAGCACATTGCCCTCTGGGATCCTCTATAACCATGAGGAACACCAACATTACATTATTTAGGTTTTAACTATTTTTTTTGTTTAGGTCCAAGAACGTGTTAGCGGATTAAACTGTTCTCCCTGGCTTCAGAAAAGCACCAAACATGGAATCAATAAAAGATCATCTGCTGTTATGACTGTGTCCGTGTCAGAAGGGGAGAATCCAATAGAATGGTACATAATACAATATTGATAACATTAACAAGGACATACTTAACCATATTGTTAATTATTGATTGTGTTTTTGTTCTCAATTCCAGCAGGTGGCAGTGGTTTACACATAACTACTAACTAGTTTCTATTGGTTGTCCTTCGTGTCTACCTGTGTAGGTTGTTCGATATCAGGCAAGTTTGTGTATTAAACAATCAAATTTTGTAATTTTGGAAAAAGTTCAGAAAGTTCGAAAATCTGAAATTGAACCAAACGGAAGTCAACTATATTGTTGTTTTTTTATGTTTGATATTGAATATTCGATGTTTGGTATACAAAATCAAATCTTAAATATGGAATATTGAATGTTCGATATATAAATTTCTATGTTGAATATGGAATATTGAATGTTCGATATATAATCTCTATGTTTTGAATATGGCAATATTGAAAGGTTCGATATATAATTGATTTAGTTGAATATGGCAATGGATATTCAAATGTTCGATATATGTAATTTCGATGTTGAATAATGTGAATATTGAATGTCGATATATAAAATTTTATGTTGAACTATGGAATATTGAAGTGTTCGATATATAAATTTCTATGTTGAATATGGAATATTCAATGGTTCGATATATAAATTTCTATGTGTATATGGAATATTGAATGTTCGATATAAAATGTCTGAGGTGAATATGGAATATTGAATGTTCGATATATAAAATTGTCTATGTTGAATATGGAATATTGATGTTCGATATATAAATTTCTATGTTGAATTATGGAAATTGAATGTTCGATATATAAATTTCTATGTTGAATATGGGAAGAAAAAAAACAAAAAAATATTTTGAATGTTCGGATATTTTATTAAATTTCTATGTTGAATATGGAATATTCAATGTTCGATATATAAATTTTCTATGTTGAATATGGAATATTGAACTGTAGATATATAAATTTCTATGTTGAATATGGGAATATTGAATGTTCCGATATATAAATTTCTAGTGTTGAATATGGAATATTCAATGTTCATATATAAATGTCTATGTTGAATATGGAATATTCAATGTTCGATATCTAAATTTCAATGTTGAATATGGAATATGAGATGTTTCGATAATATAAATTTCTCTGTTGAATATGGAATATTCAATGTTCGATTATGAAATTTCTATGTTGAATATGGATATTCAATGTTCGATAATAAATTCTATGTTGAATATGGAATATTTCAATGTTAGATATATAAATTTCTTCTGTTGCCTCTGGCCTATTGCATGTTCGCTCTCTCCCTTTCCCCCTCTGTTGCATCTGGCCTCTGCCTGTTCGCTCTCTCCTTTCTCGGTTGCCTATGGCCTATTCCCTGTTCGCTCTCTCCTTTCTCTGTTGAATCTGGCCTCTTCACTTTCCCGCTCTCTCCCTTTCCTCGTGCCTCTGGCCTCTGACTGTGCCGCTCTCTTACTTTCCCTGTGACTCTTGGGCTATTGCCTGTCGCCTATCTCCCTTTCTGTTGCCTCGCTCTTGCCTGTTCGCTCTTCTCCCATTTCCTCTGTTGAATCTGGCCTCTTGCCTGTTCGCTCTCTCCCTTTTCTTGTTGACTCTGGCATTGCCTGTTCCGCTCCTCCCTTCTCTGTTGCCTCTGGGCATATTCCTGTTCCCGCTTCTCTCCCTTCTCGTTGCCTCTGGAATCTTGATGTTCGCTACAACTCACTTTCCTGTTGCCTATGGCATCTTGCAGTTCGCTCTCTCCCCCTTTCCGTCTGTTGCCTCGGAACTCTTGCCTGTCGCTTCTCTCCCTTTCTATGTGCACTCTTGCATCTTGCCTGTTTCGTATCTCCCTTTCTCTGTTGAATCTGGGCCTATTCCCTGTTCGCTATCTCAATTTCTCTGTGAATCTGGCCTCTTGCCGGTCCGCTCTCCCCACTTCTTGTTGCCTAGGGCCTCTTCCCTGTTCCTCTCTCCCTTTTCTTCTCTCAGTGATAGAGACACATTCCCATATTTCTATCGGACAGTAGAAAGTGATAAATCCAATCTTTATTATATTATACAGATCAGCTATGGATCTACTGACCCTTCTCTCAGTGATAGAGACACATTCCCATATTTCTATCACACAGTACAAAGTGATAAATCCAATCTTTATTATATTATACAGATCAGTTGCTTTAATTCGCTATATCATAGTAGCTAGACATCCTACAATTATGAGAGCCTATCTGCACTATCTACTCAGTATGATAGAGACACAACGTAAATGGATCGCGCAATATTTTCATATAGACCTTACTAAATAGTGACGTCTCATCGCAGGAGATCTCCTTTACATTATCAATATATAATAGTGACAGATATCAGAACAAATTATGGACGACTAAAGTGACAGGCTTCACGCTCTATGCAGTGATCAGAGACCTCACACTTCGACCGATATTTCGCCTATTCAGACAGCTTACACAGTGCTCAAAATACAATCTATAGTATTGATCGACTTATCCACAGATCCACAACCAATGGAGCATCCTGGACCGCACTTCTCATACAGTCGACATAGACGACACGGGGGAGGTAAAGCAGGGAAGTTAATTCCATATTTTCTACCTTCCATGTACCATACAAAAAGTGATAATCCCATCTTATTACAATTAACAATCAGTTATGGTCTTCGTGAGCCTTCTCACAGTGAGCAGACCAACATTCCCATATATTCTAATCGGACAGGACAAAGTGATACAATCCACCAATTTTTAATATATTATACAGATCGTTTGGAGCTACTGCTACTGAGCTTTCGTCTCAGTGATAGGACACATTCCCTATTTCCTATCAGACGTACAAAGTGATATTCTAATCTAACTTTATTCTATTATACAGATTCGAGTTATGGACTATTGACCCTGCTTCTCTCAGTGATACAGATACTTCCCATATTTCTAATCGGACAGTACAAAAAGATGTAAATCCCATTATTTAGTTATTTATACAGATCAGGTATGGAGCTCACGAGCTTTCTCTCTCATGTGATAGAGACACATTCCACTATTCTCGATTAGATAGTACAAGCTGGAATCCCAATCTTATTATATTAACAGATCAGTTATGGAGTACGTGACCCTTCTCTCTCTCAATGATAGAGGCACCATTCCATATTTCTACTATATCGGGACAGTACAAAGTATAAATCCAATTCTTATTATATTATAACAGATCAGGTTATGGGGCTATGACCTCTTCTTCAGTGAGATAGGAACACTTCCCATTTTTCTATCAACAGTACAAAGTGAATACACACCAATTCTTTTTCATATTATACAGATCAGGTATGGAGTTACTGACCGCTTCGTCCTCAGATGATAGAGACACATTCCCATATTTCTATGGGTCAGTACAAAGAGTAATAAATCCAATCTTTATTATTTATACAGATCAGTTATGGAGCTACTGACCCTTCTCTCAGTGATGCGAGACACATCCCCATATTTCTATTCAGACAGTACAGTAAATGATAAACTCCAATCTTTATTATATTATACAGATCAGTTTATGGAAGCTATCAACTGACCCTTCTCTCATCAGTGATAGAGACACATTCCCATATTTCTATCGGACATTAACAAAGTGATAAATCCAATCTTTATTATATTATACAGATCAGTTATGGAGGCTTACTGAGCCTTATCTCAGTGATAGAGACACATGCCTATATTCTATATCGAACAGTACAAAAGTGATAAATCTAATTTTTATTAATTTTTTACAGACACTTATGGAGCTACTGAGCCTTCTCTCAGTGATAGAGACACATTCCCATATTTCTATCAGACAGTAAAAAATGATTAATCCAATCTTTATTATATTATACATATCAGTTATGGAACTACTGACCCTTCTCTCAGTGATAGAAACACATTCCCATATTTCTATCGGACAGTACAAAGTGATGAATCCAATCTTTATTATATTATACAGATCAGCTAATGGATCTACTGACCCTTCTCTCAGTGATAGAGACACATTCAGCATATTCTATCGGACAGTACAAAGTGATGAATCCAATCATTTATTAATTATACAGATCAGCTATGGAGCTAACTGACCCTTCTTCTCAGTGATAGAACACATTCCCATATTTCTTTGTCAGACAGTACAAAGTGATGAATCCAATCTTTATTATATTTAACGATCAGCTATGGAGCTACTGACCCTTCTCTAAGTGATAGGAGCACATTCCCATATTTCTATCATACAGTACAAAGTGATAAAATCCAATCTTTATTAATATTATATAAGCTATCATACTATGCAGCTACTGACCCTTCTCTCAGTGATAGAAGCACATTCCCATATTTCTATCGGACAGTTACAAAGTGGATAAATCCAATCTTTATTATGTTATACAGATCAGTTATGGAGCTACTGACCACTTCTCTCTAGTTGATAGAGACACATTCCCATATTTCTATCGGAACAGTACAAAGTGATAAATCCAATCTTTATTAAATTATACAGTCATTAGTGATGTAGAGCTACTGACCTTCTCCAGTGATAGAGACAACATTCCCATATTTCTATCAGACAGTACAAAGTGATAATCCACTTTATTATTTAATACAGATCAGAATGGAGCTACTGACCCTTCTCTCAGTGATGAGACACATTCCCATATTCTATCAGACAGTACAAAGTGATAAATCCAATCTTATTACATTATTACAGATAGTTATGGAGCGCTGAGCCTTCTCCTAGTGATAGAGACAACATTCCCATATTTCTATCGGACAGTACAAGTGATAAATCCAATTTTTATTATATTTATACAGATCGTTATATGGAGCTACTGAAGCTTTCTCTCAGTGATAGAGACACATTCCCATATTTCTATCAGACAGTACAAAGTGATAAATCTAATCTTTATTATTTATAAGAATCAGTCTATGGAGCATTGACACCTTCTCTCAGTGATACAGATACTTTCCATATTTCTATCGGACAGTACAAAGTGATAAACTCCAATTTTTATATATATCACAGATCAGTTATGGAAGCTACTGAGCTTTCTCTCCAGTGATAGAGACACATTCCCATATTTCTATTAGATAGTACAAAAGTGATAAAACCAATCTTTATTAGATATACAGATCAGTTATGGGAGCTACTGGACCCTTCTCTCAGTGATAGAGACCAATTCCCATATTTCTATCGGACAGTAACAAAGTGATAAATCCAATCTTTATTATATATACAGATCAGTTATGGAGCTACTGACCCTTCTCTCAGGATAGAGACACATTCCCATATTTCTATCAGACAGTACAAAGTGATACCCATCCAATCTTTATTATATTATACAGATCAGTTATGGAGTTACTGACCCTTCTCTCAGTGATAGAGACACATTCCCATATTTTCTATGGGTCAGTACAAAGTAATAAATCCAATCTTTATTTAATCTATATCAGATCATTATGGAGCTGACTGACCCTTCTCTCAAGTGATAGAGACCACTTCCCATATTCTATCAGACAGTACAAAGTGAGATAAATCCAATCTTTATATATTATACAGATCAGTATGGAGCTACTGACCCTTCTCTCAGTTGATAGAGACACATTCCCATATTTCTATCAGACACAGTACAAAGTGATAACTCCAATTTTATTATATTATACAGATCAGCTATGGAGCTACTGACCCTTCTCTCAGTGATAGAGACACATTCCCATATTTCTACATCAGGACATTACAAAGTGATAAATCCAATCTTTATTTATTATACAGATCAGTTATGGAGCTACTGAGCCTCTCTCAGTGATAGAGACACATTGCCATATTTCTATCGAACAGTACAAAGTGATAAATCTTATTTTGTATTTATTTTACAGATCACTTATGGGAGCTACTGAGGCCTTCTCTGCATGATAGAGACAAACATTCCCATATTTCTATCAGACACGTACAAAGTGATAAATCTATTTGTATTATATTTTAACAGATCAGTTTATGGAGCTACTTAACTGACCCTTCTCTCAGTGATAGAGAAACATTCCCATATTTCTATCGGACAGACAAAGTGATATAAATCCAATTTTTTATATTATAACAGACTCATGCTATGGGTACTTCTGACCCTTCTACTCAGTGAGAGAGACCATTCCCAATTTCTATCGGGCAGTTACAAAGTGATAAATCAATTTTTATTATATTATAACAGATCAGTTATGGAGCGCTAATGAGCCTTCTCCGTCATTGATAGAGACACAATCCCATATTTCTATCGAACAGTACAAAGTGATAATAATCTATCTTATTATATTATACAGTCAGTTATGGAGCTATTGAACTCTTCTCTCAGTGATACAGATACAACATTCCCATATTTCTATCGACATCAAAGTGATAATCAATCTTTTATATTAACAGATCAGTTTATGAGCTCAATGACTAAATCTTTTCATCTCTAGATGATAGAGACACTCTCCCATATTTCTATCAGGACAGGACAAAGTGATAATCCAATCTTTCTATATTATACAGATCAGATATGGAGCTACTGACCCTTCTTCTCAGTGATAGAGACACATTCCCATATTTCTATGAAAGACCGTACAAAGTGATAAATCCAATCTTTATTATTTATACAGATCAGCTTATGGAGCTACTGACCCTTCTCTCAGTGATAGAGAAACATTCCATAATTTTTACATCGAACAGTACCAAAGTGATAAATCCAATCTTTATTATTATGACAGATCAGCTATGGAGCTACTGACCCTTCTCCTCAGTGATAGAGACATATTCCCAATATTTCTACAGGACAGTACAAAGTGATACCCCAATTATTATTAATTATACAGATCAGTTTTATGGGTTACTGCCCCTTCTCTCAGGTGATAGAGACACATTCCCATTTTCATAGAATCAGTACAAAGTAATAAATCCAATCTTTATTATATTTACAGATCAGTATGGAGCTACTGACCCTTCTCTCAGCTGATAGAGGCACATTCCCATATTTCTACCAGATGCAGTAAATGTGATAAATCCAATCTTTACTATATTATACAGATCAGTTATAGAGCTACTGGACCCTTCTCTCAGGCGATAGAGACACATTCCCATATTTCTTCTGGCATGGTACAAATTGATAAATCCAATCTTTATTATATTATACACGATCAGTTATGGAGCTAATTGACCCTTCTCTCAGTGATTAGACACATTCCCATTTCTATTCTATCGGACAGTACAAAGTGATAAAATTCCAGTCTTTAATTATTTTATAACAGATCAGCTTATGGATGCTATTGACCACTTCTCTCTCTCAAGTGATAGAGACACATTTCCCAATTTCTATTGGACAGTACAAAGTGATAAAATACAATCTTTATTATATTATACAGTATCAGTATGGGAGACTACTGACCCTTCTCTCAGTGATAGGACCACATTCCCATAGTTTCTATCGGACAGTACAAAGTGAATAAATACAAACTTTATTTATATTATAGACAGATCAGTATATGGAGCTACTGACCCTTCTCTCTCAGTGATAGAGAACATGTTCCCATATTTCATGACGGTACAGTAACAAAGTGATAAATCACAATCTTTATTATATTATACAGATCAGTATGGAGCTACTGACCCTTCTCTTAGTGATAGAGACACATTCCATATTTTTCATCGGGACAGTACAAAGTGATAAACCTCCAATCTTTATATATATACAGATCAGTCTATGAGCTACTGACCCTTCTCTCTGTGATAGAAGACACATTCCATATGTTATATCACTCAGTAACAAAGTGATAAATCCAAATCTTTATTATATTATACAGATACAGCTTATGGTGAGCTACTGACCCTTCTCTCAGTGATAGAGACAACATTCCCATATTTCGAATCAGTAGCTACAAAGTTGTAAATCCAAATCTTTATTATATTACAGATCAGTTATGGGAGACCTGACCCTTCTCTCAGTGATAGAAACCATCCCAATATTTCTATCGGACAGTACAAAGTGTATAAATCCAATCTTTATTATTTTACAGATCAGCTTATGGACTACTGACCCTTCTCTCAAGTGATAGAGACACATTCCCCTATTTCTTACAGTACAAGTGATAAATCCAATCTTTATTATATTATACAGATCAGTTATGGAGTCTACTGACCCTTCTCTCAGTGATAGAGACACATTCCCATATTTCTATCAGCAGTACAAAGTGATAAAATCCAATCTTTATATATTATACAGATCAGTTTGAGGAGCTACTGACCCTTCTCTCAGTAGAGAGACACATTCCCATATTTCTATCGGAACAGTACAAAAGTGAAATCCAATCTTCTTTATGTATATTAACAGATCAGCTATGGAAGCTACTGACCCTTTTCTCAGTGATAAGAACCACATTCCTATATTTCTTCGGACAGTAAAAAGTGATAATTCAATCTTTATTATATTACAGATCATTATGGACTACTGACCCTTCTCTCAGTGATAGAGACAACATTCCCTAATTTCTATCGGACACGTACAAATTGATAAAATCATCTGTATTATATTTAACAGATCAGTTATGGAGCTACTGACCCTTCTCTCAGTGATAGAGACACATTCCCATATTTCTATCGGACAGTACAAAGTGATAAATACAATTTTTTTGCATTAAGTAAATTAGTGAAACATTTTGGTTGGACCTGGGTTGGAATTATCACATCTGATGATATCAGTGGAGAGAGAGAAGAACAAATGTTAAGAAACTATCTGTCTGAGGATGGAATCTGTGTTGAGTTGTCAGTAAAATTACCTAATGACATTGATATATCTAAGATGACCCAAGTTAAAATGAATATAAGAATCTCATCTACTGAAGTTTTTATAGTTTGTGGAACTATTGACTTAAGATTCATTCATAATATAAATCAGTTATGGAATGAGATTTTACAGAAGACATTAATTCTGTCATCTGGGTGGGGAGATAATAAATATTCTTTAAGATCCCAATCATTGATCTATGGCAGTTTGTTATTACAAACATTTTACCCTTATGACATGAACACTACAGAGAACAAATTATTTTTAGAGAATCTTCATCCACTAAAATATCCAGGGGACAATTTACTTGATGATATTTGGCTACGGAACTTCAGATGTTTCTCCATAGATGAACAGAAGAATAAATACAATGATTGGGATAATCTGATTAACTGCACTGGGAATGAAGTTTTGACAAATGCTAATTTGTTTCAGTATCTCACCCATTCTCCCCGTGTACACCTGGCAGTAGACCTGATGTCTCATGCAATCAATGAAATGCATGTCTCTCTCAATGGAAACTCCCCCAGTAAAGGGAATCATTATCAGAACAAGGTAAATAATGTATAATATGTTAATAGCACAAGCACGCATATGTAAGAGGTTTGATTTTTTGTTGGTGGTAAATGGTTATAGTGGGGTAACTTGTCTACAGAGCATAGACTTCAGCAGGTGTATGAATCACCAAACAAATGTTTCAGGGATCCCTGATGAAGGGGACAAGATGATCCCCAATGTGTTTGTATGTGATTCACAATCAATGGAAATTCCTGAAAGTATGTGTTACCTCTAAGCTATGGAGTTTGCTGTGCTATGGCTTGGAGTCCTTAGATTAGATGACTAACGAGGTTTACTTACAGCTTACACTGGCCCAAAGTTTGCCACAGGAATGCCTAGGCCCAATCCAAACAATAATATGTTAATAGTAATAAATGTAGTATTATATAATAACAATAATATGCATCTGGTTTAGCACTGATACATTGCAACCAGGGCCGGATTTTCCATTAGGCAAAATAAGCACAAGCTAGGGGCATCTTAGGTTGGAGGGGGGCGGCTGTCAATATCTTCCCACCAATCCATCCCCTTTATAGTCTATGTTCTTCCCCAAAAGAGAGAATGGGTGTGGTTTATGGGTGTGGTCTGTGTTTAGGGTGGGGATAAGGTTCCAGTCTCTTTGGGCCTACAGGCTCCGGAGGTGTAAAAAGTCCTGAGTTCTAATCCCCCCTTGGACACATTTCAGTTTGTATGTCTCCCCGTGCTTGCGTGAGTTTCCTCCAGCCACTCCGGTTTCCCCACAATCATAAAGACAAAAATGATTGTATGTGTCAAATAAATGTGCTTAGATTGTAAGCTCTCCGGGGCAGGGTCTGAAGTGAGGCGGAGGAGAGGAGGTTGTAACAGACATTTCACCAGGGCTATTTATGTTTGTAACTTTGTTCATTCTTGCTTACAATGTGGAGATACAGATCATTAAAGCTTTTTATAAATTACATTTGGGTTGGTGTAAAGGACAATAATAGTTTTATGGAGAAAATAAAAAAAAAACAGGACTGGTTTAAAACCCCCAAGAAAAGTAATTCTTGTTCCAATTGGTCCACAAGAGTCAACTAACAAGGAAAGCAAGTGATCTCTAGTGAGCTACATGTTTAGCCAGACATCCAGGAGTTTATCCATACACGGATACAAAATCCCTAAGAAATAAAGATTCTCTCTGGTTTTTGTCCTTTCATATTTGCTATTTTTTTATTTAAACCCTGGGGAAGTATAAAAAAGCCAAAGTCAAATGTGTTGTGCTCTTTATAAAGTACAGTATTATACATTTAACTTTTATAAAAAGTGTCGTTTCCAACAACATATAAAATGTATTTGTAGCTGGGGAATGAAATGAGGGTAAAAATGTTAACGAATTTTCATATGAATTTTCTCTGCAAAACCACATTGTGGGAAACTTTGCCCATCTCAACTTGATTTTTATATGGTGGCATCAGTTTACATACTTTTATACTGGGAATTTCCCCCGAGTGTTGAACTATAGGTTAATCTAGGCTATTAAATAAGTAGTTATTATGTTAGTATTTATGCATGTATGTATGTAGGTAATTATGTATGGATGTATAATTATGTAGTATGATTAATGTATGCATGTAGGAATTATGTATGTATGTATTTATGTATGTATGTATTTATTATGTATCTTCTATGTAGTATGTTTTTATGTTGTATGTATTATGTATGTATGTATGTATGTATGTAATTTATGTATGTATTATGTATTAGTATGTATGATTTATTTATGTATCTATCTATGTATGATGTTTTTATGTATGTATGTTATTATGTATGTATGTATTATTTATGTATCTATGTATGTATGTTTTATGTATGTATTTATTAGATCGATGTAGTATGTTTTTATGTAGTATGTTTATGTATGTATGTATTTATTTATTTATGTATCTATGTATGTATGTTTTTATGTATGTATTTATTTATGTATCTATGTATGTATGTTTTTATGTAGTATGTATTTTTTATGTTATGTATGATGTTGTTAGTTTTTTATGTATTTATTTATGTATCTATGTATGTACATTTTTATGTATGTATGTATTTATGTATGTATGTATTTATGCATGTATGTATGTATGTTTTTATGTCTGTATTTATTTATGTATCTATGTATGTACGTTTTTATGTATGTATGTTTTTATGTGATGTATTTATGTATGTATGTATGTATGTATGTATAGTTTATTTATAAAGTGCCACTTTACGATATTGTACGATACACATAACAATACAAAATACAATAAAGTCATATAAGGTGGGCAAATACATAAATAGCTCAGTATATAAATATAACTATATAAGAGCTTTGTAAAGGGCTATTTCCTAGGTTTAATATGGGAAGGAGATTTGTGTGAATGATCCATTCAGTAGATTTACTTACTATAGTTAATGAGTTTTATCTTTTTGGATTGTGTTTCCAAACCAGACAATGGTGTTTGTTGTAAGATCCTATGGAGGGTGAATTGTGTTTTAAGCTGGAGACACACAGTAAAGATGTTTGAAAGATAACAGACAGGATATCCAAGATCAAGGAACACACAGTCCCGAGCATTCTCCCTATGCCACGACCACGGCTGACTCCCCTATAGGGAAACAACTGCGTCCTAGGGTAATTTTCAGTCTTTACTGAATGACCGCAAGGCCGACTGGAACATTTGGCAGCCACGGGCTCGTTCAGGAAAAGAAGCTACACAAACTGCCGATAAAGCCCAATATCATTGGATCCGACAGTATCGGAGCTATATCGGCAGTGTCTGTATCTAGCTTTAGCTTTGGTGGGTTTTGGTGTAAGACATTGTATTGGTCCTTAAGTTGAGTTGGGGAAGTTTGTTTTGATGTTATCCAGTGTGATGGTGGTAAAAGGTTTTGGTGTATTACAGAAATCAATGTGTCCTCTTGTTTTTCATTATTGAGAAAGAGGTTTTATTGTTACTATGCAGTAGGATGTTCAATGTAAGATGTTTGCAGTGGGCTTGGTTAGAATATTTTTATAAATGGTTATTAACAACCGTTTGAGTTAAAGAAAAACAGTCAAGGTCTAAAGGCCATACACAGGTCAATTGTTTCCTAAGTGAATTTCCATCAATTATAGGAATTTTCCACATTGTCCTGTTAATTTTCCACACATCTCACTATGAAATCTGCGGATGATGGGGACAGGTACATGGGATACACAGAGAATTATCTGCCTGACCTGATCTGACCTTTCTGCAATAAACTGCTCAAAATCACCTAGTGGGAGATTGGAAATTGGAAAATCAGCTCTTGATTTTGTGGCAGTTTTGACCGATCCCATCCAACCAAATCAACCACAAACGTATCCAGTGTAAAGCCTTCTTAATTCAGCAGCAGTGAGTATCAGTCCGATTGTGGTTGGAAATAATGTTATTGCACCTAATGACAATTCTGTCTGAGAGAATGTTGAGTATCCAGTTGTAGAGCGAGTCCAGTAGACCAAGATGGTGTTAAAGGCAGAGCCATACTCTTGGAATAATATTCAACAACTTGCGTTTTATTCTTTGGTCACTTTGGTCAGTAGGCAATCTGTAAAAGATATTGTGAGTTGTTGATAATCTTAGTTATTTCTTTTATGTTGCCCATACACTATAAAGACGTTACTGTAGATAGATTATACGTACGCTATTAAAGGGAATGTCCACCCCCCAAACTAAAATTTAACCCCATACTGGCCCCACTGTGTAGTTTAAAAAATCCTTACCTTACATCTCTGCTCCTTATGGTTCTCCTGCAGTGCCTGTTCAAAGTCCAGGAAACTGAAGAGTAGGAGCTGTCTTCCCAACCAAAGGTCTCTGCCTCCTGTCCTGCATCGTGGAGGGATGGTGACATGAGCAAGGGAGCCCTTTCCCCCCTCCCTCCCACCATCTTAATCCATCTTTTGCAGCCGTGGCACCTTGCGTGTAATCCCCCTGCCCACCCCTAAACGACGAGGTATTTCTTAAAAAAATCAGAACACTACTTACAGATCTTCATTCCCGTGGTGTCTCTATTAACGGCAACCATGTCTGCAATTGGTTGCCTCTCAGCAAATCACAGATGGGGCTGCCGGTCCAGTCCCTGCTTGCAAGTTCCAGATCAGTGCTCCGTGAGAGAGAAGGGGTTGTAAGTAGCGTTTTATTAAAGACAATTACACTTACCTGCTCCCTGCTCCTCTTCTTATACGCTCTCAACCAAGGGTGAGGACCTAAGTTGCTAACTCCTCACCCCTGGGCTGTTTGCACTTACTCTGTTGTTCTTAGACAGTGCTGCTCTGCTCCCTCGTCTGCTTCCGCAATGGGTCCAATAGGAAAACACTCTCCTTGCTGAGCGTATCTTCCAATTGGCCTCGTCGCTGACAGAGATGTGGGGGTGGAGATTAGAAGAACAGCGCTGTGTAAGTGCAAACATCCCAGGGGTGAGGAGTTAGCAACTTAGGTCCTCACCCTTGGTTGAGAGCGTATAAGAAGAGGAGCAGGGAGCAGGTAAGTGTAGTTGTCCAAGTGAAATATCTTGGCGATTAAGGGTGGGCAGGGGGGTTCTACCATATGCCAAAAGTTTCTTTTTAGGGTGGACATGCCCTTTAAGGAGTTGTGTGTGGTGGGGATCACCCTATATACAGCTGGTCTAGCACTGCATCTTTTTTTTCCAGACTGTTACATTGGTTACACATTGGAGTCCCCAGGTCAGGTAAAAGGAATAGCATTTAATGGTAATCGGTACAATGTGGTTGAAGGGGTTTATCCAGGTTTTCGTAAAACACAGGATGGATCCGTTTTTCCATGTCCTTCAGGGAAGTCAACACTATACATCTGTCAAATTGTCCAATAATAGGGGCATTAGCAAATGATGTGATAGGTAGATCAGCCCAAGTTTGTAGGGTCAGGGATCGTTTGTAGAGGAGAAGCTGCCACACTGTGGTTACTAGTGCAATAGACCATGATAGGAGGACACGTACCTTATCTGTTCACACTGTAGATTTTCCCCCAAAGCAATCCTGTGACAAGCAATATATTTTATAAAACCATTCAGAAAGTTATGTTGTGATGAATTATGTTTGCAAGTATGTTAGTATATAGAAAGCCAACGCCATTTATCATACCGGTACATATTTAATGTTTTCACAAGATTGATATTATCCTCAAACTATAACACGTATCAATTCTATATTATTAAAATCCAAGTAACCTGTTTAATAACAATCTTTATGTTATTTACTTACCAATGACAACGCTTTATACATACGACCCAGGGAAACGATCCAATTAAACGTTTTTCATTACATTACAGCTACACCGTTATATGAAGGACCTTAAACATTATTCCTTAGATGGACATCCCATCACTTTCAATGAATATGGAGACTATGTAACAAGTTATGAAATTAATTTCAGTATTAGGAAACCTTTATATCCCCCTTTTTATTATTTATCTTTTAATGTTATTGGCACCATCACACCATGGACCAAGTCGGACAATCAAATAAACATCACATCAGATTTAATTAAATGGAAGACAACTGACAATAAGGTAAGAGGTTTATTAAACCTTCAGGTCTGGTAAGTTTTCCTGTAATTAATTTAGCTTGAAGAGCCAAATTCCTGTTCTTTCTATTTCTTCTTCTTCTTTTCCTTCCTCTTTTTTGGACCGTATCTCCTCCCACAGTTTTTGAGCTAGAGACATGAAATTCGGTACAGACGTGCGGGCATATAGGAGAAGTGTGCTATCTTCTAGCTAAGGAATCCGCTGAAGCGTTACGGCGTTATCGGTGAATTTCAGGACATTTTTTTCCATAGACTATAATGGTAACTCCTCAAATGTGGATATTTCAAAAACGTTTGTTTCATGGTCATAAATACAAATGGTGATACCCCCAACCCCCCACACAGTCCCAGGTACACCCACCTAGTGACCTACCTTTCCATTCCCATGGAAGCCATATTTAAAGGGTAACTATAGTCAACAAACTAATTTTGATCAATCATCAATAAAAGTTAGTTATATGGTCATAAATGCAAAAATACATACCCCAAACCGCACACGGGTACACACACCTACTGACCTGGCCATCCATTCCTGTGGCAGCCATACTTAAAGGGTAAATAAAGTAAAAAAAAAAAAAAATTTTGGTATATCCTCAATAAAAGTTAGTTATATGGTCATACATGCAAAAACATATACCCCCAACCTCACATGGGTACACACACCTACTGACCTACCCTTATATTTCCATGGCAGCCAAACATAAGTCAATTTTTTTTTTGACCAATAATCAAAAAAGTTTGTTTTTTTAACTTCCAACCTGATACAGGTACACATGCCTACTGACCAACCCTTCCATTTTCATGGCAGCCATATTTAAAGGGTAAGTATAGTAAAAAAAAAAACGATTTTGACTACATCAACAAAGTTTGTTTTTTTTTTTAACCCCCAACCCGACAGGTAAACACACCTACTGATCTGCTAATCTATTACAGTGGCAGCCACAATTGTGCTCTGCTTTAGTCTTATTTACTCCCTGGCTCCAAAATCTCCTTCCCATTCATTCCCTGCCTATCCCTATTCTGTCTTTATCTCTGCCTCTCTTCTTCCATCCAATTCCCAGTATTCCTTCACACTCTATCATCACTTACAAAATGCTGTTCCTTTCACTAAGTTCAAACCAGATACCAAGTTCCTACAACGCTGTACTCGTGCAGCTGAGTGGCTGTGGAAACAGTCACACAGTCAGGCGGACTTTAACCAATTCAAGGTCATGTTGTCATGTCTTAATTCATCTCTTTCAGCAGCTAAACACTCCGACTTTATCACACTTATAAACAATAATAAAAATAACCCACGTCGTCTATTTTCACTATTTAACAGTCTCTTGCAGCCCTCCTCTACGGACACTCTCATTCCATTAACGCTCCTCAGGATATTGCACGCTACTTTAGAAATAAAATAGATGATATCCGCACTCTAATCCCCTCACCCCAGGACAACTCTCACCTTCTTCTGACTGCCCTACTGCCTGCAGTTCTGGAATCTTTCACCCCTGTCACCCAGTCTGAATTCTTCGACCTCCTGTTGTCCTCACGGCTTACAATGTGAACCCGTGATCCCATGCCCTCCTTCCTACACAGACACTGCGCTAAAATCCTTCCCCTGCTCTTACTCACATTTCTAACTCTCTGACCTCTGCCTTTAAACATGCGTGTGTCCAACCTCTTCTTAAAAAATCCTCTCTGTACCCTACCTGTCTCTCAAATTACCGCCATGTTTCACTTTTACCCTTTGCATCGAAACTCCTTGAACATCTCGTCTCTACACGCATTACTAAATACCTCCATGCTTATTGGGCCCGTTGCAATCAAGATTCCGACTGGGTCATTCAACTGAAACAACCCTCTGCAAGGTCTCAAATGATCTACAAGCTGCCAAAGCCAAAGGACAGTTCTCGGTCCTCATTCTCCTTGACCTATCGGCTGCCTTTGATACTGTGGACCACTCTCTTCTTATGCAGATTCTATATTCTCTGGGCATCCGAAATCAAGCTGCGGTATGTTTGTCTACTTATCTCTCTAACAGATCTTTCTCTGTCTCTTTTACTAATAAGACTTCCTCTCCTGTTCCGCTTAGTGTGGGGGTCCCTCAGGGCTCGGTTTTAATACCCTTGCTGTTCTCCCTCTACACTATCTCTCTGGGAGAAATAATCAGTTCTTTAAGTTTTAAGTATCACTTATATGCTGATGATACCCAAATTTAATTATCACCCCCACGCTAACCCCTGTAGTTCAATTCCAAATCTCTAAAGGTCTGCTCTCTATCTCTTCCTTGATGGCGCACCGCCGCCTTAAACTTAATCTATCCAAAACGGAATTAATAATTTCCCTAAACTGGAACCTAGTCCTCCCTTCTCCATCTCTATTGACAATATGGTCATTAACCCAGATGAATCTACATGCTGCCTTGGAGTGATCTTTGACTCCTCTCTTTCCTTCCATCATCACATTAACAATGTTGCTAGGACCTGACGTTTTCTCCTTCGCAATATTGCCAAGATCTGCCCTTTTCTCTCTCTCTCCACTACTAAAATGCTCATCCATGCCCTTATAATCTCCCATCTTGACTACTGTAACATTCTACTACTTGGAATCCCTGCCTCCCTTCTCTCTCCTCTCCAGTCTATATTAATCTCGGCAGCTCGGATCATCTCACTCTCCTCCAAAAGAGACCCCGCAACCCCAATACTTCAGTCCATAGGGTGGCTTCCTATCAAACAAAGAATCATATTTAGTACCCTGCTTTTAACCTTTAAATCCCTTCACTCTACTGCACCTCCCTACTTATCTTCTCTCTTGGTCCCTTATGTTCCAGGCCGTGCCCTCCCTTCCTCGCAAGGAAATCTCCACAGACCCCCAACTAACACTGCTGCCTCCCGCCTTAAACCATTCTCTCTTGCTGCTCTCTACCTTTATAACTCTCTCCCTCTCTCCGCTTCGCCTGGTGACATCCATTAATACTTTCACATCTAGACTGTTATCCTACCTTTATAACTCTCTCCCTCTCTCGCTTCGCCTGGTGACATCCATTAATACTTTCACATCTAGACTGTTATCCTACCTTTATAACTCTTCCCTCCTCTGCTTGCCTCCTGGTGACATCCATTAATACTTTCCCATAGACTGTTATCCTACCTTTATAAATCTCTCCCTCTCTCGCTTCGCTGGTGACATCCATTAATACTTTCACATCTAGACTGTTATCCTACCTTTATAACTCCTCTCCTCCGCTTCGCCTGGTGACATCCATTAATACTCACATCTAGAATGTTATCCTACCTTATAACTCTCTCCCCCTCTCGCTTCGCCTGCTGGTGACATCCATTAATAACTTTCCCATCTAGACTGTTATCCTACCTTTATAACTCTCTCCCTCTCGCTTCGCCTGGTGACATCATTAATACTTTCCACATCTAGACTGTTATCCTATCTTTAAACTCCTCTCCCTCTCGCTTCGCCTGGTGACATCCATTAATACTTTCACATCTAGACGTTATCCTACCTTGATAACTCTCTCCCTCTCTCCCTTCGCCTGGTGACATCCATTAATACTTTCACATCTAGACTGTTATCCTACCTTTATAACTCTCTCCCTCTCTCGCTTCGCCTGGTGACATCCATTAATACTTTCCCATCTAGACTGTTATCCTACCTTTATAACTCTCTCCCTCTCTCGCTTCGCCTGGTGACATCCATTAATACTTTCACATCTAGACTGTTATCCTCCTACTTTGATAACCTCTCTAAAACCTCTTCTCTCTCTCCCTCTCTCGCTTCGCCTGGTGACATCCATTATACTTTCACATCTAACTTTATCCTACCCTTTATACTCCTCTCCTACTTAAAAAACTCTCTCCCTCTCTCGCTTCGCCTGGTGACATCCATTAAAACTTTCCCATCTAGACTGTTATCTTACCTTTATAACTCTCTCCCCCTCTCGCTTCGCCTCGTGACATCCATTAATACTTTCACATCTAGGCTGTTATCCTACCTTTATAACTCTCTCCCTCTCTCGCTTCGCCCGGTGACATCCATTAATACTTTCACATCTAGACTGTTATCCTACCTTTCAGAGCATCAGCACAACTAATGATTTTTAGCCCTTTTAAGCACTTTGAACTCACCCCCCCCCCACTTGTATCTGTATGTTGTCCCTCCCACTTAGATTGTAAGCTCTTCGGGGCAGAGATCTCATTCCTAATGTGTCGAGGCTTATTGCACTTATATCAATTTATACATAATTTATATATATGCTTTCTTAACTGATGTATGAAATTGTATTTAATTTAATTTTTTTCTATGTGTATAGTGGCTTGCACTTATCCCCTTGTTTGTATTTTATAATGTACAGCGCTGCGTACCCAAGACGCGCTTTATAAATAAAATTATACATACATGCATGATAGGAGGACACGTACCTTATCTGTTCATACTGTAGATTTTCCCCCAAAGCAATCCTGTGACAAGCAATATATTTTATAAAACCATTCAGAAAGTTATGTTGTGATGAATTATGTTTGCAAGTATGTGGGTATGTATAAAGACAACGCCATTTATCATACCGGTACATATTTAATGTTTTCACAAGATTGATATTATCTTCAAACTATAATATATATCAATTCTATATTATTAAGATCTAAACTTGTTTAATAACAACCCTTATGTTATTATAGTGTTACTTACCAATGACAATGCTTTATACATACGACCCACGGAAACGATCCAATTAAATATTTTTCATTACATAACAGCTACACCGTTATATGAAGGACCTTAAACATTATTTCTTAGATGGACATCCCATCACTTTCAATGAATATGGAGACTATGTAACAAGTTATAAAATTAATTTCAGTATTAGGAAACCTTTATATCCCCCTTTTAATATTTATATTTTAATGTTATTGGCACCATCACACCATGGGCCAAGTCGGACAATCAAATAAACATCACATCAGCTTTAATAAAATGGAAGACAAATGACCTACTTTTCCTTGATCTTGACCTACCCATGAAAGCCATACTTAAAGGGTAACTATAGTCAAAAAACTAATTTTGATCAATCATCAATAAAACTTAGTTATATGGTCATACATGCAAAAACATATACCCCAAACCTCATACGGGTACACACACCTACTGACCTACCCTTCCATTTCCATGGCAGCCATACGAAAGTGGTAACTAAAATCAATTTTTTTTGATCAATAATAAAAACGTTTGTTTTTTTAACTTACAACCTGATACAGGTACACACGCCTACTGACCAACCCTTCCATTTTCATGACAGCCATATTTAATGGGTAAGTATAGTCAAAAAAACAATTTTGATTAATCCTCAACAAAGTTTGTTTTTTTAAACCCCCAACCCGACACAGGTAAACACATCTACTGATCTACTTATCCATTACTGTGGCAGCCATACTTAAAGGGTAACTAAACTAAAAAAAACTAATTTTGATCAATTATCAAAAAAGTTTTTTTTTAACCCCCAACACAGGTACACACACCAACTGTTCTACTTAACCATTACTGTGGCAGCCATACTAGGGTGCATATTACCCCATTAGGGTAACTAAAGTCAATCAAAAAATTGATCAATGATCAAAAAAGTTTTTGTTTTTTTTTAAACTTCCAACCTGATCCAGGTACACATGCCTACTCACCTACCCTTCCATTTCCACGGCAGCCATATTTAAAGGGTAAGTATAGTCAAAAAATACATTTTGACCTATCATCAAAAAAGTTAGTCTTTTATCCCCCAACCTAACATGAGTACACATACCAACTGACCTTCCAATTCATGTGACAGCCATATTTAAAGGGTAAGTAAAAAACAACCTCATCATTGCTATTATTAAGTTTTAAAATATGCAGCACAAACACACACATTCCCTTAAAAAATGCGGTCTTTCAAGCCAAATTCAAAATTTATACTTAAACTTTCCCTTTCTAGTTTTCTTCTGTACATTACAGAATATTATAGAAGCAAAATGTAAACGAGATATTTTTCAATAATTATTGAAAATGAAATTAATGAATAGTGTCATGCAATGTCTGCTAAAGCAAATAAAATGATTTCCTGTACAAAAAGGAAAAACATAGCGTCAAAGTTGCAAGGAATAATGTCTCTGGATAGACCACTTGTAAAGTCTCATCTTTAGTATGCAATGAATATTCACTCTGTATTCACTATAGAGAATCCTAGTCCTTATAGCAGGGACTGTAATAATATGAAGGGTATAAATGCGGAATATTCACTCTGTATTCACTATAGAGAATCCTAGTCCTTATAGCGGGGACTGTAACAATATGAAGGGTATAAATGAGGAATATTCACTCTGTATACACTATAGAGAATCCTAGTCCTTATATCGGGGACTGTAATAATATGAAGGGTATAAATGAGGAATATTCACTCTGTATTAACTATAGAGAATCCTAGTCCTTATAGCGGGGACTGTAACAATATGAAGGGTATAAATGAGGAATATTCACTCTGTATTCACTATAGAGAATCTCAGTCCTTATAGCAGGGACTGTGATAATATGAAGGGTATAAATGAGGAATATTAACTCTGTATACACTATAGAGAATCCCAGTCCTTATAGCGGGGACTGTAATAATATGAAGGGTATAAATGAGGAATATTCACTCTGTATACACTATAGAGAATCCTAGTCCTTATACCAGGGACTGTAATAATATGATCTATAGTGAATACAGAGTGAATATTCCTCATTTATACCCTTAATATATTACAGTCCCTGCTATAAGGACTAGGATTCTCTATAGTGTATACAGAGTGAATATTCCTCATTTATACCCTTCATATTATTACAGTCCCCGCTATAAGGACTAGGATTCTCTATAGTATACAGAGTGAATATTCCTCATTTATACCCTTCATATTATTACAGTCCCCGCTATAGGACAGGATTCTCTATAGTGATACAGAGTGAATATTCCTCATTTATACCCTTCATATTATTACAGTCCCTGCTATAAGGACTAGTATTCTCTATAGTGTATACAGAGTGAATTCCTCATTTATACCCTTCATATATTACAGTCCCCTGCTATAAGGACTAGGATTCTCTATAGTGTATACGAGTGAATATTCCTCATTTATACCCTTCATATTATTACAGTCCCCGCTATAAGGACCAGGATTCTCTATAGTGTATACAGAGTGAAAATCCCTCATTTATACCCTTCATATTATTACAGTCCCTGCTATAAGGACTAGGATTCCTCTATAGTATACCGAGTGAATATTCCTCATTTATATACCCTTCATATTATTACAGTCCCTGTATAAGGACTAGGATTCTCTATAGTGTATACAGAGTGAATATCCTCATTTATACCCTTCATTTTTATTACGTCCCGCTATAAGGACTAGGATTCTCTATAGTGTATACAGAGTGAATATTCCCTTTATACCCTTCATATTTTACAGTCCCTGCTATAAGGACTAGGATTCTCTATAGTGAATACAGAGGAATATTCCCTCATTTATACCCTTCATATTATTACAGTCCCTGCTATAAGGACTAGGATTCTCTATAGTGTATACAGAGTGAATATTCCTCATTTATACCCTTCATATTATTCAGTCCCGCTATAAGGACTAGGATTCTCTATAGTGTATACAGAGTGAATATCCTCATTTATACCCTTCATATTATTACAGTCCCCGCATAAGGACTAGGATTCTCTATAGTGTATACAGAGGGAATATCCTCATTTATACCCTTCATATTATTACGTCCCCGCTATAAGGACTAGGATTCTCTATAGTGTATACAGAGTGAATATCCTCATTATACCCTTTATATTATTACAGACCCGCTAAAGGACTAGGATTCTCTATAGTGTATACAGAGTGAATATCCTCATTTAACCTCAATTATTACAGTCCCCGCTATAAGGACTAGGATTCTCTATAGTGAATACAGAGTGAATATTCCTCATTATACCCTTCATATTATTACAGTCCCTGCATAAGGACTAGGATTCTCTATAGTGTAACAGAGTGAATATCCTCATTTATTTATTATATTCCCATAAGGCTAAGTAGTCAAGGACTCTATAGGTGATACAGAGTGGAATATTCCTCATTTATACCCTTCATTATTACAGTCCCTGTATAAGGACTAGGATTCTCTATAGTGAATACAGAGTGATATTCTCATTTATACCCTTCATAT
>JAACNH010000195.1:133437-211425 GCA_019447015.1 Hymenochirus boettgeri | reverse complement strand
TAGTATAGTATAGTATAGTTACCGTATAGCTACATTATTTATAGTACAGTAGTATAGTACATGTATATAGTATAGTATAGTATAGTATAGTACAGTACAGATAGTAGTTGAGGTTGATAAAGACATACGTCCATCCAGTCCAACATCTAGCAATATCCTCATTTCCTGCCTAAACTAGTTGATCCAGAGGAAGGCAAAAACGGGAGAGGATGTGATAAAGGATGCATGCCAGTGCTCACACTATTTGAGGAGGCCACATACGGTTTACGTTTTGATATGGGCAAACCATTATAGGCAACATTCAATTGGTGTTTAGTAGTATAGTATGTAAGGTACGTATAGTAAAAGTCTAAGTACAGTATATAGTATAGTATATAGTTAGTATAGTACGTTATAGGAAAGATAGTACAGTATAGAGATAGTATCGTACAGTACAGATAGTATAGTATTAGTACAGTATGTACAGTACCAGATAGTATTATAGTATATGGTATAGTATAGTACAGTAAGTTATAGAGAGTACCGTATAGTATATACGTATAGTATAGACAGTATAGTATAGTATAGTACGTAGGTAAAGTAAGTTACATTATAAAGTATAGTGCTAGTATAGTACAGTATAGTATAGTACAGTATAGTACAGTATAGTAAGCAGTAAGTATAGTATAGTAAAGTATGTATAGTAGTATAGTACAGTATAGTACAGTTAGATAGTACGTATGAGTATAGTATAGTCAGTATAGTACAGTATAGTAGAGTATAGGACAGTATAGTAAAGTATAGTACAGTATAGTACAGTAATATAGTATAGTATTGCTACAGTTAGTATAGTATAGTACAGTATATAGTATAGTATAGTACAGTATAGTATAGTATAGTACAGTATAGTAAAGTATAGTACAGTATAGTAAAGTATAGTATAGTATAGTACAGTATATAGTATTAGTATAGTACATATAGTATAGGTATCGTACAGTACAGATAGTCCAGTATAGTACAGTACAGTACAGTACAGTATAGATAGTTATAGTACAGTATAGTTAAAGTATAGTATAGTACAGTATAGATATAAGTATAGTACAGTTATAGTAACGTATAGTCAGTTTATAGTACAGTTATAGTAAGTACAGTATAGAAGCTTAGTTAGTAAGTTACAGTATAGTATAGTGTATAGTACAGTACAGTACAGTATAGTATGTATAGTACAGTATAGTAAAGTATAGTAAAGTATTAGTATAGTATAGTATAGTATAGTAAGTACAGATATAGTATAGTACAGATAGTACAGTATAGTACAGTACAGTATAGACAGTATAGTATAGTATAGTACAGTATCGTGATATATAGTACAGTATAGTAAAGTATAGATACAGTATAGTACAGTATATTGTAAGTATTGTACAGTATAGTATAAAGTAGTACAGTATAGTAAGTATAGTACCAGTATATAGTATAGTATAGTATTAGTATAGTAAGATAGTACAGTATAGTAAAGTACAGTATAGTACAGTCTAGTTATAGTATAGTACAGTATAGTAGTATAGGATTGTACCGTATAGTATAGTATAGTACAGTATAGTGAAAGTATAGTTTATAGTATAGTATCGTATATGTATAGTACAGTATAGTACAGTATGTACAGTACATTATAGTCCAGTATAGTATAGTATAGTACAGTATAGTATAGTATAGTACAGGATAGTATAGTATAGGTATGTACAGTTATAGGGATAGGTATAGTACAGATAGGAAAGTATAGACAAGTATATATATAGGATAGTATAGTATAGTACAGTATAGTACAGTATAGTACAGACAGTTATAGACAGTATAGTATAGTATAGTGACAGTATAGTAAAGTATAAGTACAGTATAGTAAAGTATATAGTATTAGTATTGTACAGTATAGTGATAGTAAAGTCCAGTATAGTAAAGTATAGTACAGATATAGTATAGTTATAGTATAGTATAGGACAGTATAGGTGACGTATAGTATAGTAAGTACAGTATAGTATAGTATGTACAGATGTAAAGTATAGTACAGTACAGTAATAGTGCAGTATAGTAGAGTATAGGTATAGTATAGTTACAGTACAGGATAGTATCGTACAGTATAGTACAGACAGTAGAGTATAGTATAGTACAGTATCGTACAGATTATTACAGTATAGTAGTTACAGTATAGTATAGTACAGTAAGTACAGTACAGTATAGTATAGTATAGTACAGTATAGTACAGTATAGTACAGTATAGTATAGTATCGTACAGTATAGTATAGTACAGATAGACAGTATATAGTATAGTATTGTACCCAGTATAGTATAGTATAGTACAGTATAGTAAAGTATAGTAACATAAGTTAGTATAGTATAGTACAGTATACTACAGTATAGTATTAGTATAGTACAGTATAGTACAAGTATAGTACAGTATTAGTAAAGTATAGTACAGTACAGTTATAGTATAGTCTAGTACAGTTGATAGTTACAGTACAGTATAGTAAGTATAGATAGTATAGTACAGTATAGTACAGTTATAGTACAGTATTATAGTATAGTACAGTAGAGTACAGTATAGTACAGTTATAGTTAAAGTATAGATACAGTATAGATAGTATAGTACAGATACTGACAGTATAGTATAGTATAGTACAGTATAGTAAAGTATAGTACAGTATAGGATAGTATAGTATAGTATAGTATTAGGATGTATAGTACAGTATAGTACAGTTATAGTACAAGTATAGCAAGTATAGTACAGTAAGTATAGTATAGGACAGTATATAAGATAGTATAGTATAGTACAGCTATCAGTAAAGATAGTACAGTATAGTACAGTACAGTATAGTACAGTACAGTAAGTATAGTATAGTATAGGAAGTACAGTATAGTTAACAGATAGTATATAGTACAGTATAGTACAGTATAGTACAGTATAGTAAAGTATAGTACAGTATAGTATAGTATATAGTAGGATACTACAGGTATAGTATAGGTATAGTACAGTATAGTTTAAAGTATAGTACAGTATTTAGTACAGTATAGTATAGTACAGTATAGTATAGTATAGTATAGTATGAGTATAGTACAGTATAGTACAGTATAGTACAGTATAAGTTAAAGAGTACAGTTATAGTAATGTATATACAGTATACTACAGTATAGTATAGTATAGTACAGTATAGTAAAGTATAGTACAGTATAGTATAGTATAGTATATACGTAGAGTACAGTATAGTAAAGTCTAGTACAAGTAAGTATAGTATAGAAAGTATAGTAACAGGGATATAGTATAGTATAGTATATTTACAGTATAGAGGTATAGTACAGTATAGTACAGTACAGTATAGTACAGTATAGTATAGTATAGTATAGTACAGTCTAGTACAGTTATAGTTTACAGTTAGTACAGTAAAGTAGAGTACAGAAGTATAGTATAGTGACAGTATAGTACAGAGAGTAGTATAGTATAGTCCAGTATAGAAGTATAGTTTGTTTTTTGTTTTGTTTTTTGACCCCCAAAGGGGATAGTACCAGTAGTATAAGTATAGTATAGTACAAGTATAGTACAGTATAGTAAGAGTAAGTACAGTATAGTACAGTTATAGTATAGTATATAAGCAGTATAGTACATTATGATAGTACCAGTTATAGACAGTATCTAGCTATAGTATAGATATAGTATAGTACAGTACAGTATAGTAGTTGAGGTTGACTAAAGACATACGTCCATCCAGTCCAACCCATCTAGCAATATCCTCATTCCTGCTAACTGTTGATCCGAGGGAAGGCAAAAAAAAAACCCACCAAATTTGAAGGGGGGAAGTGGCGATGGAATTCCTGGATCAACTCTACTTTATGTATCAATACCAGTAACTTGCAACATTTCCTGGTTTGCAGAAACGCATACCAGCTTTTTTTTGAAACTGACCAATGAACCTGCATAACAACGTCCACGGAAGACAGTTCATAGCTTTACCGTTCTTAACAGTGAAAAAACCCCTTTCCCCAACTCTACTTTATGTATCCACTATCAGTAACTGGTAAATTCATTGTTGTAGAAACTCATTTCCAGCTTCTTTTTTTATTAAACTGACCAATGAAAACTGCCATAACAATGTCCACTGGAAAAACAGTTCCATAGCTTACAGTTCTCACAAGTGACACAACCCTTTCCCAACTCTACTTTATGTATCAATACAAGTAACTTGTAACATTTCTTGTTTGCAGAAGAAACTCATCAGCCTTTTTATTAAACTGACCAATGAACCTGCCATAAAACGTCCACTGGAAGACAGTTCCATAGCTACCGTTCTCACAGTGACAAAACCCTTTCCCAACTCTACTTATGTATCCATACCAGTAACTTGTAACATTCTTGTTGTAGAACTCCTCCAGCTTTTATTAAACTGACAATAAACCTGCCATAACAAGCAACTGGAAGACCGTTCCATAGCTTTACCGTTCTCACAGTGACAAAACCCTTTCCAACTCTACTTTATGTTCAATATCAGTACAATTGGTAACATTCCTTGTTGGTAGAAACTATCAGCTTTTTATTAAAACTGACCAATGAACCTGCCATAAACAACGTCCACTGGAAGAAAGTTCCATAGCGTTACCGTTCTCACAGTGAACAAACCCTTTCCCAACTCTACGTATGTATCAATACCAGTAACTTGAAACATTCCTTGTTTGTAGAAAACCCATCCAGCTTTTTATAAAATGACCAATGAACCTGCCATAACAACGTCCAGAAGACGTTCCATAGCTTTAGTTCTCACAGTGACAAAACCCTTTCCCAACATACTTTATATATCAATACAGTAACTTGTAAACATTACGTGTTTTGTAGGAAAAACTCATCCAGCTTTTTAGTAAACTGACCAATGAAACCTGCCATATTAACGTCCCACTGGAAGGACAGTTCCATAGCTTACCGTTCTCAAACAGTGACAAACCCTTCCCAACTCTACTTTATGTATCAATACCAGTAACTTGTAACATTCTTTGTTGTTAGAAACCCTTCCAGCTTTATTAAACTGAACAATTGAACCTGCCATAACAACGTCCACGGAAGACGTTTCCATAGCACTTTACCGTCTCACAGTGACAAACCTTTCCCAACTCTACTTTATGATCATACCGAGTAACTTGTAACACTCCTGTTTGTAGCCAACTTCATCCAGCTTTTTATTAAAAAAACTAACCAATGAACCTGCCATAAACAAAGCACTGGAAGGAAAGTTCCATAGCCTTACCGATTACACAGTGAAAAACCTTTCCCAACTCTACTTATGTATTCAATACAGTAACTTTGTAAATCCTTGTTGTGAAACTCATCCAGCTTTTTATTAAACTGACCAATGAACCTGCATAACAAGTCATGGAAAGACAGTTCCATAGCTTTACCGTTCTCACAGTGACAAAACCCTTCCCAACTCTACTTATGTATCAATACCAGTAAACTTGTAACATTCCTTGTTTGTAGAAACTATTCAAGACTTTTTATTAAACTGACCCCAATGAACCTGCACATAACAACATCCACTGGAAGGACAGTCCATAGCTTTACCGTCCTCACAGTGAAAAAACCCTTCCGAGCTGAAGCCTAAACCTTTTTTCTTCAAGTCTTAGGGAGTCCTCGTGTCCGTTGACATGTTCTATGGTGAAACAATGCCCCAGATAGTTTATTGTATGGCCCGTTAATGATTTATACACCATAATCATTCCCCACGCAAGAGTCCTTTGCTCCCAGCGTACCATATATTGCTTAACTTTTCTAGTCTCTCTTCTATTCAAGCTCCCCCATTAATTTAGTTGGCTCTTCTTCTGTGCGTATTAAGTCCACCTGTGTGGCATCCTTGACAGGACATTAGCAGCAGAGCAGCAGTTATGGAGGAAGAGGAGATGCTTGAAGCATCCAGGCCACACAGGAGAAGCTGTCAGCTCATGTAGCCAAAAAGGCAAGTACCATTTAGGACCCAGTAAAAGAAAGCAACCTTGTCAAGGTTGACTGGGGCTCAAACTAAATGTGGCCAACTTATGAAATAATTGCTTTTATTTATCCAGGGTTTAGCAGACCGTTTGTAGTAGCAACCTTATGGAGCCTTATGGAGAATTTTGTTTTTTGTATGTAATATATTTTTGGTCTCTAGTTGCACTTTAATATGGATGTACAACAGCCCAATTTTCTATATATTGTGAGTCTTCCTTCTCCATGGCTGCATAGTACCCGGGGTAAGGACCTAAATTGCTCTGCAAGGAGGCATTGTCTCTCCCATGGGTGCACGGTGGAACTGTAAATGACAGTGAAGAGAGGCGGGTTGAAAGGCCAGATTTTCAGAAGTATTGCAGTTAGGTAAGTCCACAGAGAAAGGTCTTAGTGATTTAGGTCTAATCCTGAGCTACTATTCAGCCATGGAGAAGGAGGAGTAAGCAGGAGGTGAGTATAATTGTAATTGGTTGGGTCACTGTGCGGACAGTGAGGTTGCGTTTACGCAAGTTATTGGTTGATCACTGTGAGGACAGTAGGTTGTGTTAAGCAATGTAATTGGTTGGTCACTGTGAGGACAATGGTTGTGTTAAGCAATGTAATTGGTGGTCCACTGGTGAGGAAGAGGTTGTGTTAAGCAATATAATTGGGTGGTCCTGTGAGCGACAGTAGTGTTAAGCAATGTAATTGGTTGGTCACTGTGAGGACAGTAGGTTGTGTTAAGCAATGTAATTGGTTGGTCACTGTGAGAACGGTGGGTTGTGGAATGTTCCACCACATAATGTAGTGTTGGTTGTATCTCATAACACATTTCATTAGATGTGTCCTTGTTTAGTTCGGTGTACTGGGAGCATTGACCGGTGGGAGGATTAAGCTGGGCTTTTGTTCAGTTTTTTTGCATTGAGGTTTCTAATTGATGGATTTTTATCTTTTTTCATCTAAAAGAAACATGTAAAGATGTAAGTTTCAGTGAAAGATCTAGTGAATTCTGCAGGTTTCTGTCTCCGATCTATACAGACCCAGGTGTGTAATTGTACATGCTCTCCCACTGCCACAGCTGACTACTACTGGGTGACCTGCCAAGTAGTAATAGAACAAAAAAAATAACACAAGAACTAGGCATGCCAGTGCAGACATTAGTGTTATCTTACCCACCAAGAATTCACTTGCGGCTTCTCCCCACTAGATGGCACTGACTGAGTTCATATCTCCTGCACATGCAAAGCAATACAAAAGATAGGAGAGCATATGGGACACCGCCCCAGTCAGAAGAGCCGTGATTGGAGCTCTGGTAGGTAAGTGTATCAATGTTACCCGGACATTCTATTATTCACAGGGAGGTGGGAATAATGGTTCTCACCTCCCTATGTATAGTAGCTACTGATGTACTTTACGAAGTCGCTTTAGTGTCCCTTTAAAGCATAACTGTATCCTATATAATAAAATACCTAATGTGTGTCCGTGATAGTTTAGATTGCGGTTGAATAAATAAAGACATACGTCCAATCAAGTCCAACCAATCTAGCAATTATCTCATTTCCTGCCTAACTGTGATCCAGAGGAAGGCAAAAAAACACCAATTTATGAGGGGGGGGAAAAAATTAATTCCTGACTCCAAAGTGGCAATGGGAAATTTCCATGGATCACCTACTTTATGTACAATACAGTAACTTGCAACAGTCCTTTGGTTGGTAGAAAACTCATTCAGATTTTATTTAAAACTGACCAATGAACATGCATAACAACGTCCACTGGAAGACAGTTCCATAGCTTTACCATTCTCACAGTGACAAACACTTCCCAAACTTCGACTTATGTATCAATCCCAGTAAATTGTAAAACATTCCTTGTTTGTAGAAACTATCCAGCTTTTATAAAAACTGACCAATGAACTGCCATAACAACGTCCACTGGAAAGACCAGTTCCATAGCTTTACCGTTCTCACAGTGACAAACCCTTTCCCAACTCTACTTATGTTATCAATCCCAATAACTTCTTGAACAGTCCTTGTTTGTAGAAACTCATCCAGCTTTTTATTAAAATGACCAATGAACTGCCATAAAAAGGTCACTGGAGAACCAGTCCATAGTAGCTTTACCGTTATCACCAGTGACAAACCCTTTCCCAACTCTAATTTTAGTATCAATCCCAGTAATTGGAACATTCCTTTGTTTGTAGAAAACTCATCCAGCTTGTTATTTAAACTGACCAATGAACCTGCATAACAACGGGCCACTGAAGACAGTTCCATAGCTTTAACGTTTCACAGTGACAAACCCTTTCCAACTCCTACTTATGTATCAAACCAGTAACTTGTAACATTCCTTGTTTGTAGAAACTCATCCAGCGTTTTTTACAAACTGACCAATAAACCTGCCATAACAACGTTAATGGAAGACAGTTCCATAAGCTTTTAACGTTCTCACAGTGAAAACCTTTCCGAGCTTGAAGCTACTAAACCTTTTTCTTCAAGGTCTTAAGGGATGTCCTGTGTCCTTGACGTTTATTGGTGAACAAATGCACAAGATAGGTGATTGTAGGGCCCGTTAATGTATTTATACACAGTAATCATATCCCCACGCAAGCGCCTTTTCTCCAGTGTACATAATTGAACTTTTCGTCTCTCTTCATATTCAAGCGCCCCCCATCCCCTTATTAATTTAGTTGCTTCTTTCTGAACCTTTCCATTTCAAAGATGTCCTTTTGTACACAGGATTCCAAAATTGCACTGCATATTCCAAATGAGCCTTACCAAGCTTTGAAAAAAAGAAACAAGAGGGAGAAATACATTTTCCTCCCATGCGCAAACACCCGCAAAGCAGAGTAAGTGCTACTTACATGTATTCAATTATAGATTAAAGATGAGGCAAAGGCATTTTTTTTTTAGATATAGGTCCCCTTTTTTATGCTAGAGGCCATTATGTAATGGGCTTAACTGTTAGTTTCGCAATAAACCGGCCACTGATATCATATTAAAATTTATTTTCCCAGGTATAGTCTAGAAAATCATAATTACTACTGGGATTTCGATTCGCTATGGAACAAGCCAATAACAATCCATCCCATTACCCAACCTCACTCTGGATATCAACATCTATGATTCTGTGGAGATGCTAGAAAGGGTCTTTTGTACTGAGTGTGTTCCAGATCTCTAAATTCGGGTACCAGGGAAACCGGTCCCAATGACTCCTGTGTGGGAAAATAGAAAATTGCTGGATTCTTTGGGATCTCACCAGAGACACAACATACCATAGCCCAGAACTGGTCTGTACGGATATTCCCAGGTGATTAAATGGTGTCAATAAATACTTTTCAAGGAAAAATAAAGTAAAATAATTTCGTTTCAAGGAAATAGATTAGGATTCAGGTTATAATATGGGAGGTCAGACATCAAACTTGGGACAGTGGGCACTACAGATCAGTAAAAGCCCATAGGTTATAACTATATTGAATAAGAACCTGTGTCCCAATGGTACATTAACCAACAGAAAAGAGACATTAGATCTTAGAATGACTGATTAATCCTGATATACTTGTTTTATTATATCGGATGTGGGTGCAGATTTGGGGAATAGTGCCTTGACATCTGTTGCACAGATAACAATATATAAAGGACCATTGGCAGGTTAGGGAATTGTTACAAAATTATTCATTGGGAGGCTCTATGGGTATTGATACAGACTTTAGTGAGTTTCTTTAAAAGACATTACATTACAATATATTCCCTATAGAACAAGAAAAAATACAATTACAATGGTTTAGTACTGAGAGGGCTTCGTCTGTCTTTGTTTTTATCTATAGCCAAATTGAATCTAGTGAGTCTTTAAATTGTTATTTATGATTCAGTTAAATCCTTCCTTATTTTATTCGAAATGATGAAAACAATTGTGTCAGTATTGACAGGCTGGACCATGGGGGGCCCTTTCGGTAGACCCAGAGTCATGTGATTCACGGTATACAAACACATCATGGGAAATCTCAATGTCCTTGAATGGCACCCCATTCACAGCCATAGTTCCATAAAAGGAGACATATTAATAAAGGCGCGGTTTGTCGATTTTGGCGATTAGATCCCTTTCTTTAAAGATCCATAATAAGATTGCGATTGTAAATCTAGAACGTGTGATCTCAAAAGGTTTACGATAGACATAGGAATACCATTGGTGTAGTATTAAATACAACTTGTGGGATTCTACAAAACTTTAGTATAGATCACACATTTATCGTAATAGGTACATTGGTTGACATTTACGGACGGTGTTTGTACAGTAGAAAAAAACTGCGGTCTAACGCAAAAAAGTGCCTGAGTTCTAGGATGGCCAGAGAAAGGGATTGTTCAATCCTATTCAGGTGGTCTACTCGATTATCTCTTCAATAATATTTATTGAATTTCTTTTGTTTTTTTTTTAAAACAGAAAAATATTAAAAAAAACAAGAATTTAACATCAATTCCAATGTAGAATAATAAACAGTTTTATGGGTTTACATAGTTAGTATAGACAGTATAGACCGTTTACAGTATCGATAGTACAGTCAGTAAGTACGACAGTCCGTATAGGATAGTATTATAGTACATATATACAGTACAGTATAGCTACAGTATAGTAAATACAGTACAGTATAGTACAGTACAGTAGAGTATAGTACAGATAGTACAGTAAAGTATAGTACAGATAGGAAGTACATACAGTTTATAGTACAGTATAGTTAGCTACAGTATAGGACAGTACAGTATTAGTACAGTATAGTACAGACAGTATAGTATAGTTACAGTACCAGTATAGTACAGCTACAGTAAGTATAAGTAACAGTATAGTACCGTATTTGAGGTTCAATAAAGACATTAGTACATCTAGTCCCCCAACCCATCTAAGCAATATCCTCATTTCCTGCCTACGGTTGATCAGAGGAAGGCAAAAAGAAGAAAACACCAAATTATGAAGGGGAAAAAATTCCTTATGACTCCAAGTGGAAATCGGAAATTTCCCTGGATCAACTCTACTTTATGTATCAATACAGTAAACTTGTAACATTCCTTGTTTGTAGAAAACTCCATCCAGCATTTTTATAAACTGACCAATAACCTTGCCATAACAAACGCCTGGAAGACAGTTCCAGAGCTTTACCGACTCTCACAGTGAAAAACCTTCCCAAACTCTACTTTAGGTATCAATACCAGTAACTTGTGTAAATTCCTGGTTTGTAGAAAAACTAATCCAGCTTTTAGTAAATGGACCAATGAACCTGCCATAACAACGTTTACTGGAAGACGTTCCATAGCTTTACCGTTCTACAGTGACAAACCCTTTCCCAACTTTCTTTCTGTATCAATTACCAGTAACTTGTAACATTACCTTGTTTGTAGAAAACTCATCCAGCTTTTTATTAAACTGACCAATGAACCTTGCCATAACACGTCCCACTGAAGACAGTTCATAGCTTCTACCGTTCACAGTGGGACCAAAAAACCCTTTCCCAACTCTACTTTATGTATCAATACCAGTAACTTGTAACCCTTCCTTGTTTGCAGAAAACCCATCCAGCGTTTATTAAAGTTAACTGGACAAAGGAACATGCCATAACCAATGTTCATGGAGACAGTCCATAGCTTTACCGTTCTCACAGTGAAAAACCCTTTCCAACTCACTTATGTATCAATACAAGTAACTTGTAACATCCTGTTGTAGAAATCATCCAGCTTTTTATTAAACGGACCAATGAACCTGCCATAACAACGTCCACTGAAGGGACCAGTTCCATAGCTTTACCGTTCTCACAGTGACAAACCCAGGTCCCAACTCTACTTTGTATCAATACCAGAACTGGTAACATTCCTTGTTGTAGAAACTCATCCAGCTTTTATTAAACTGACCAATGAACCGGCAATAAAAACATCCACTGGAAGAGTTCCATAGGCTTTACCGTTCTAACAGTGAAAAACCACCTTTCAACTTTGAGGCCTAAACCTTTTTTGTTCAAGTCTTAAGGGATGTCTAGTTTCCTCTGCATGTTCTATTGGGAAACAATGCCCCAGATAGTTTATTGTATCGGACCCGTAATGTATTTAACACAGTAATCAGATCCCCACGCAAGCACCTTTTCTCCAGAGATAAAAATGTAACTTATCCAGTCTCTCTTCATATTCAAGCCCCAATCCCTTATTAATTTAGATGCCCTTCTCTGAACCCTTCATTTCAAAGATGTCCTTTTTTACAGAGGATTCCAAAGTGCAATGCAATTTCCGAATGAGGCCTTACCAAGATTGGTAAAGAGGGAAGAATACATTTCCTCCCTTGAATCCATACCTCCTCTTTTATAAAGGGCCAATACAATGATGGCCTCTGATGTTGCCACCTGGCACTGCTTGCTACCTGTAAGTTTTGTTATCCACCAAAACTCAAAGATCTACTTAAACCAGAGCCATTTATAGTATAAGTAGCACAGGATTCTCAAGTCTAAAATGCATCACCTTTAATTTATCAACATTGAATCTAATACATGCAAATTAGCAGCCCACTGTGACCAATTGGTCTAGATCCCGTAACGATTGTACATCCTCTTTTTTTTTAGATGGTTTTAATGGTTTAAAAGTTTTTAATGGTCGACAAAGTTTGGGTTATCAGCAACGCAGAAAACTGATGACAATCCCACTTCCAAATCATTAATAAAAATAGATTAAATAGAATCGGCCCCAACACAGAACCTGTGGCCCCACTTGCACTTTAGTCCATAATGATTGAAGCCCATAACAACTACTCTCGGGCATCTATTCTTAACCAATTTCTATTCATGTACAAATGTGACTCCCTAGACCAACAGACTTGCTTATTACATTAGTCGCCTATGGGGACTGTATCAAAAGCCTTTGCAAAACCAAGTAAAACGAGATCGACTGCTATGTCAGAGTCTAAATTTATACTTACTTTCCTATAAATGCAAACAAGTTAGTTTGTGACAAGATCTATTCCTCCTAAATCCATGCTGGTTACTACTATATGTCAGGTCTGAAACATACTCTAAGAAACATGTTCCTATTAAATTTCCAGGATAAAGCATTGGCTTTTTGTTTTGTTTACAGGGCAACGGTGAGAAAAAAAATGAAAACTTGGGGGGAAAGAAGTGCCACCGAGCTGTCTGGGATTCAGTCTTTGCAGTTTGGATGTAGTCCGAATCTTTATGGTCAGTGATGATATAGTTATGGGTTGACTTGTGCCTACAGACGATGTGTTGCCACTCTTCCAAGCAAGTTTATGGCTAATAACTCTCGATTGCCAATATTGTAAGTCTTTCTCAAGAAGAGTAGTAAATCTTTTGATTTAGAAAACGTAAGAAGAAGGATGAGGTTCACTTTTATTCATCTGTTTGGGACAGATCGCTCCCAGCACCATATCAGAGGCGTTAAACCATCAATGAAGACTGGCAAATGGGTTATCTGGATGGACTAAAACTGGGAACAGAGGCAACGCCACTTTAAGGGGCAGATTTATAAAGGTTCGTTAAACTGTAGCCTTCTTTACTGCTACACCTTTCACCAAATGGGACTTTCTTTATTTATAAAGCAGTGAAGTGATAACCCGTAGCGAAAGGTCAACAAAAAGTGATTTGAGTGGCAAATTTGATTATGGTTCTTTGTAATCTGTTCATTCCCGGGAATCGTGTATCAATTCGATACAAAAGGGAACATAATCCTCCAATAGGGTGGGGGGGGGGGGGGGGGCATTTTGGAACCAGTCATCCTCAATACGATCCAAAAAGACCCTGTAAGAAAGCAATGCCACAAGAAGGCCTCATTTGTTCCAGGAGGTTTCTGATGGCCATCGGAAACCAATGTCATAATTGTCCAACAATGCGATTTCCCTGTGAATTGCAACAGGACTGGTGAAAGCACCTGTCTTACAATAGAGACAGTGAATAATTTTAGTAATATTGAGACTAAAGGGTTCATCTTTATTCCAGACGGGGGGAGAAGCCCAGGCCAGGGCTCACCTTCCAATAGAGCGACAATATAACCCACTTTTGCTCGATCTGAGCAAAATGGGAGGGTTGTGCAGTTCAAAGAAATCTGACATTGATTAAGGAACCCCCGAGAGCCTTGAGGGATTCCATCCTAATGAGGCGGAGAGGGAATACAGAGCTGATGGACAACTTGACCTGCAGGAGAGAGGAGGAGAAGAAGGAGAGGTGACGTTAGTACGGGGTGAAAACGGGAAGTAAAGAATCCATAAAATTGTGCCATACGGTTTTTTTGTTGGTGATCAAAAATGTCCATCTGGGTAGACAAGGCTGGAGAGCTTTAGATAGTTCGACATTACTCCCTCAGGGATGTTGAGAAAGCTGCTAGATACCTAGACGCCAATACAATTGAACAGGCAGGCATCGGGGGACAAAGTGGAGGAGCATTGAATCTGGCATCGGCCGGCGCACTTGATAGTGATGTATGACGGCACTCACATAGACCGCTGTCACAAACCCCCCAAGGCTGCAAACGCCACACCTATAGTAACCGGAAAACGACACTCCAAGACAACGGATGGGGATGTGAAAAACGAATGGACAGGAGGGGTTTTGTGAACAAAGCAATATAGCACACAATTAATATTACTAATATCTATAATCTGCTGCCACCACCTTACCTAAAAATTAGGGAAGGACCTAACTAATCTATCTATGGGGTTATCCACACCCCCTAAGTTATAAGGGCCTGCAAGAAAAGGGTTGGACCACCCAATTACTCTACTATATAGCTATTATATATACCCTAAACAATACTCTTCATAGTAGCGTAACTTCAGGTTCATTTTGGGATATACTCAGAATAAGACAATAGCCTATAAATTGATTTTGTATAATTTATAAAAGTTGACAAAAGAGTGTATAACAAAAATATCCAGGAAAAACTAAATTAACTTACTAAACATAAAAAATGGTAACACACAAATGGGAGGGTAGAATGGGGTAAAAAGAAGGAAGAATACTTAGGAGATAAATGGCATTGATAGTCTGGAGCAGAGTATGTCCAAACCTTTATACCCTCAGTATGGGCCATTCAAAAAAACTAACAATGCTGTCAGTACTCATTCCTTGGATAATAAACATCTCACATTTTTTAGACCTAATATTAATCACCCTCCTAATTTTACAAAACTAACAAGACCAAAAATGACATATGTACAATTATTTAACATTGGTTTAAACGGTGTAAAGTGGTGTCTGGGATACCCTAAGGCCTAGAGTGATGGTTGTTGGGTCCCACAGGATTCTCTCGTTACCAGAAATCCATTTTGGGTGGTATCGTTATTGTATCTGCCCCACAAGCCAAGTTATGGGATTATTGAGAACCTGATGTTCTAATCCCCATTACAGTTTGGAAACAAGGGTCAAATCTCATAGGGGACACAAGGGTCAAATTGTCCACCTCATCAGGCAATGCGGCTTACGATAGTAAGGAGGGAAGGACATTGTCCTATGTGTTTATGGCACTGAACATATGGCAAAGCAAATACAGGAGGAAGAAGAAAACAGAAGGTATCAATACAATAAAACCATAAAAAGGGGGGTAAAGCCCTCATGGAGCATAAAATAAAATACAGCCATCTTAAAACAGAAGGTACTTACAGCTTGTCCTATTAAATTACCAATAGTCCAAAAGAGGGCAAATCCCAGAATTCTTAAAGAAATGGGCAGAGACATGGAAAGTATTTATTTCTGGTCCCAATCATAAATAGACATCACTTATGTATATCAAACAGCAGCTAGACTCATCCAAATTCCAATGGACTCACAATTGAAATAGGAAAACCATGTTCAAATTATCATAAAATAAAAAAGGGGTTTTTGTATACATTACTGTGATCACATGAATGAAAAGCCTTCCAAACACGTCAAGGTCACCCCAGTCGGAAGGTCCTAACTTCTAACTTTTTCAATTTCATTTACTTCAATTACGATTAGCAAAACTTTTGCATTTTCATCATCTTACACACTGGATCCATATAACACATCCCATATTTCTAGCGGGACAGTACAAAGTGATAAATCCCATCTTTATTATTATATACAGATCAGTTATGGAGCCTACTGACCCTTCTCTCAGTGATAGAGACAACATTCCCATATTTCTATCAGACAGTACAAAGTGATAAATCCAATCTTTATATATAACAGTCAGTTATGGAGCTACTGACCCTTCTCTCAGTGATAGTGACACATTCCATATTTCTATCAGACAGTACAAAGTGATAAATCCAATCTTTATTATATTATACAGATTCGCTATGGAGCTACTGACCCTTCTCTCAGTGATTAGAGACACATTCCCATATTTCTAATCGAACAGTACAAAGTGATAAACCCAATCTTTATTATATTTATACAGATCAGCTATGGAGCTACTGGACCCTTCTCTCAGTGATAGAGACACATTCCCATATTTCTATCGGACAGTACCAAAGTGATAAATCCAATCTTTATTATATTATACAGATCAGTTATGGAGCTACTGACCCTTCTCTCAGTGATAGGACACATTCCCATATTTCTATCAGACGTACAAAAGTGATAAATCCAATCTTTATTATATATACAGATCAGTTATGCAGCTACTGACCCTTCTTCCAATGATAGAGACAATTCCCATATTCTATCATACAGTACAAAGTGATAATCCAATCTTTATTATATTATACAGATCAGCTATGGAGCTACTGACCCTTCTCTCAGTGATAGAGACACATTCCATATTTCATCGGACAGTACATAGTGATAAATCCAATCTTTAATATTATACAGATCAGTTATGGAGGCGTATGACCTTCTCTCAGTGATAGAGACACATTCCATATTTCTATCGGACAGTACAAAGTGATACATCCATTCTTTATTATATTATACAGATCAGTTATGGAGCTACTGACCCTTCCCTCAGTAATAGAGACACATTCCCATATTTTCTATCGGACAGTACAAAGTGATAAATCCAGTCTTATTAGTATTATACAGATCAGTTATGAGAGCTACTGACCCTTCTCTCAGTTGATAGAGATACATTCCCATATTTCTATCGGACAGTACAAAGTGGTAAATCCAATCTTTATTATATTATATAGATCAGATGGAGCTACGACCCATCTCTCAGTGATAGAGACACGTTCCCATATTTCTATCGGACAGTAACAAAGTGAATAAATCCAATCTTTATTATATTATACAGATCAGTTATGGAACTACTGGACCCTTCTCTCAGTAATCGAGACATATTCCCATATTTCTATCAGGACAGTACAAAGTGATAAATCTAATCTTATTATATTATACAGATCAGTTATGGAGCTACGACACCTTCTTCAGTGATAGAGACACATGCCATATTTCTATCATACAGTACAAAGTGATAAATCCAATCTTATTTATTATATTATACAGATCAGCTATGGAGCTACTGACCCTTCTCTCAGTGATAGAGACACATACCATATTTCTATCATACAGTACAAAGTGATAAATCCAATCTTTATTATATTATACAGATCAGGTATGGAGACTGACCCTTCTCTTCAGTAATAGAGGACACATTCCATATTTCTATCAGACAGTACAAAGTGATATAAATCCAATCTTATGTATTATACAGATCAGCTATGGAGTATACGGACCTCTCTCAGTGATAGAGACACATTACCATATTTCTATCATACAGTACAAAGTGATAAATCCAATCTTTATTATATTACAGATCAGCTATGGAGCTTACTGACCCTTCTCTCAGTGATAGAGACACATTCCATATTTCTAGCGGACAGTACAACAGGATAAAATCCAATTTTTTTATTATATTATACAGATCAGTTATGGAGCTACTGAGCCGTCTCAGTGATAGAGACACATTCCCATATTTCTATCAGACCGTACAAAGTGATAAATCTAATTTTTTATTATCATACAGATCAGTTATGGAGCTATTGACCCTTCTCTAAGTAATAGAGAGTACTCCCATATTTCATCGGACAGTACAAAGTGATAAATCCAATCTTTATTATATTATACAGATCAGCATGGAGCTACTGACCTTCTCTCAGTGATAGAGACACATTCCATATTCTATTAGACCGTAAAAAGTGATAAATCCAATCTTAATATATTATACAGATCAGTTATGGAGCATACGACCCTTCTCTCAGTGATAGAGACCACATTCCCATATTTCTATCGGACAGTACAAAAGGGATAAATCCAATCTTTTTATATTATACAGATCAGTTATGGAGCTACTGACCCTTCTTCAGTGATAGAGACACATTCCCATATTTCTATCAGACAGTACAAAGTGATACAAAATCTTATTATATTATACAGATCAGTTATGGAGTACTGACCCGTCTCTCAGTGAAGAGACACATCCCATATTTTATGGGTCAGTACAAGTAATAAATCCAATCTTATTATATTATACAGATCAGTTATGGAGCTACTGACCTTCTCTCAGTGATGTAGAGACACATTCCCAATTTCTATCAGACAGTACAAGTGATAAATCCAATCTTTATTATATATACAGATCAGTTATGGAGCTACTGACCATTTCTCAGTGATAGAGACCCATTCCCAATTTTATCGGACAGTACAAAGTGATAAATCCAATCTTTATTATTTATACAGATTCAGTTATGGAGCTACTGAGCCTTCTCTCAGTGATAGAGACCATTCCCATATTTCTATCAGACAGTACAAAGTGATAAATCAATTTTATTATATTATACAGATCAGTTATGGAGCTATTGACCCTCTCTCAGTAATAAAGATAACATCCCATAGTTCTATTGGACAGTACAAAGTGATAAATCCAACTGTTATATATTTATATTACAAATCAGTTATGGAGCTACTGACCTTATCTCACGTGATAGAGACACATTCCCATATTTCTATCGGACAGTACAAAGTGATAAATCCAATTTTTATTATATTATACAGATCAGGTTATGGAGCTACTGACCCTTCTCTCAGTGATAGAGACACATTCCATATTTCTATCGGACAGTACAAAGTGATAAATCCAATCTTATTATATTAACAGATTCATATGGAGCTAACTGAGCCTTCTCGTCAGTGATGAGCCACATTCCCATATTTCTATCGAAACAGTACAAAGTGATAAATCCAACTTTATTATATTATACAGATCAGGTATGGAGCTACTGAGCTTTCTCAGTGATAAGAGACCACATTTCATATTTCTATCGAAACAGTACAAAAAGTGATAAATCCAATCGTTATTATATTATACAAATCAGTTATGGAGCTACTGACCCTTCTCTCAGTGATAGAGACACATTCCCATATTTCTATCAGACAGTACAAAGTGATAAATCCAATTTTTATTAGATTATACAGATCAGTTATCGAGCTACTGAGCCTTCTCTCAGTGATAGAGACACATTCCAATATTCTAGCAGACAGTACAAAGTGATAAATTCTAATCTTTTATATATTATACAGATCAGTATGGAGCTATGACCCTTCTCTCGTGATAAAGACACGTTCCCATATTTCTATCAGACAGTACAAGTGATAATCCAATCTTTATTAATTATACAGATCAGTTATGGAAGCTACTGACCCTTCTCTCAGTGACAAAGACACATTCCCATATTGTCTATCGGGACAGTACAAAGTGATAAATACATCTTTATTATTTTATACAGATCAGTTTATGGAGCTACTGAGCCTTCTCTCAGTGATAGAGACACATTCCCATATTTTCAGACAGTACAAAGTGATATAAATCTAATTTATATTACATTATACAGATTCAGTTATGGAGCTATTGGACCCTTCTCTCAGTTAATAGAGAACATTCCCATATTCTATCGGACAGTACAAAGTGCATAGAATTCCAATCTTTATTATATTATACAAATCAGTTATGGAAGCTATGACCCTTCTCTCAGTGATAGAGACACATTCCCATATTCTATCGGACAGAACAAAGTGCATAAATCCAATTTTATATTATACAGATCAGCTGAGCTATGCGTACTACTGACCCTTCTTCTCAGTGATAGAGGACACATTCCCATATTTCTATGGACCGTACAAAGTGTTAAATACAATCTTTATTTATTATACAGATCAGTTATGGAGCTACTGAGCCTTTCTCAGTGATAGAGCCACATTCCAATATTCTATCGAAACAGTACAAAGTGATAAATCCAATTTTATTATATATACAGATCAGTTATGGAGCTACTGAGCCTCTCTCTCAGTGATAGAGACACATTACCATATTTCTATCGAACAGTACAAAGTGATAAAATCAATCTTTATTATATTATAAAAATCAGTTATGGAGCTACTGACCCTTCTCTCAGTGATAGAGACACATCTCCATATTTCTATCGGACAGTACAAAGTGATAAATCCAAGTTTTATTTATATATACAGATCAGTTATGAGCTACTGAGCCTTATCTAGTGATAGAGACACATTACAAAATATTTCTATCAGACAGTACAAAGTGATAAATCTAATCTTTATTATATTATACAGATCAGTTATGGAGCTATGGACCCTTCTTCAGTGATACAGATACATTCCCATATTTCTATCGAACAGTACAAAGTGATAAATCAACTTTATTATATTATACAGATCAGTTATGGAGCTACTGACCCTTCTTCAGTGATGAGAGACACATTCCCATATTTCTATCGGACAGTACAAAGTGATAAATCCATCTTATATATATACAGATCAGCTATGGAGCTACTGACCCTTCTCTCAGTGATAGAGACACATTCCATATTCTATTAGACCGTACAAAGGATAAAATCCAATCTTTTATTATATTATTACAGATCAGTTATGGAGCTAATGACCCTTCATCTCAGTGATAGAGGACACATTCCCATATTTCTATCAGACAGTACAAAGTGATACACCCAATCTTTATTATATTATACAGATCAGTTATGGAGTTACGGACCCTTCTCTTCAGTGATAGAGACACATTCCCATATTCTATCAGGGACAGTACAAAGGATAGATCCAGTCTTTATTATATTATTCAGATCAGTTATGGAGCTACTGACCCTTCTCTCAGTGATAGAGACACATTCCCATATTTCTACCAGAAAGTACAAAGTGATAAATCCAATCTTTACTATATTATACAGATCAGTTATGGAGCTACTGACCATTCTCTCAGCGATAGAGACACATTCCCATATTTCTTTCGGACGGTACAAATTGATAAATCCAATCTTTATTATATTATACAGATCAGTTATGGAGCTACTGACCCTTCTCTCAGTGATATAGACACATTCCATATTTCTATCGGACAGTGACAAGTGATAAATCCAGTCTTTATTATTTTATACAGATCAGTTATGGAGCTATTGACCCTTCTCTCAGTGATAGAGACACATTCCCATATTTCTATCAGACAGTACAAAGTGATAAATTCAATCTTTATTATATTACAGATCAGCTATGGAGCTATGACCATTCTCTCAGTGATAGAGACACATCCCATATTTCTATTGGACAGTACAAAGTGAGTAAATCCAATCTTTATTATATTATACAAGATCAGATATGGAGCTACCTGACCCTTCTCTCAGTGATAGAGAACACATTCCCATATTTCTATCGGAACAGTACAAAAGTGATAAATCCAATCATTAGTTATATTATACAGATCAGTTATGGAGCTACTGACCCATCTCTCGTGATAGAGACATGTTCCATATTTCTATCGGACAGTACAAAGTGATTAATCCAACTTTATTATAGTATACAGATCAGCTATGGAGCTACTGACCCTTCTCTTAGTGATAGAGACACATTCCCATATTTCTATCGGACAGTCAAAGTGATAAATCCAATCTTTATTATATTATACAGATCAGCTATGGAGCTACTGCCCCTTCTCTCAGTGATAGAGACGACATTCCATATTTTTATCATACAGTACAAAGTGATAAATCCAATCTTTATTATATTATACAGATCAGCTATGGAGCTATGACCCTTCTCTCGTGATAGAGACACATCCCATATTTTATACATACAGTTACAAAGTGATTAATCCAATCTTTATTAGGTATACAGATCAGTTATGGACCGCTACTGACCCTTCTCTCAGTGATAGAGACACATTCCCAATTTCTATCGGACAGTACAAAGTGATAAATCCAATCTTTATTATATTATACAGATCAGTATGGGATCTACTGACCCTTCTCTCAGTGATAGAGACAACATTCCCCTATTTCTATCAGGACAGTACAAAGTGATGAATCCCAATCTTTATTATATTATACAGATCAGCTATGGAGCTACGACCTCTCTCAGTGATAGAGACACATTCCCATATTTCTATCATACAGTACAAAGTGATAAAATCCAATCTTTATTATATTATACAGATCAGCTATGCAGCTACTGACCTTCTCTCAGTGATAGAGACACATTCCCATATTCTATCGGGACAGTACAAAAGTGATAAATCACATCTTTATTGATATTATACAGATCAGTATGGAGCTACTGACCCTTCTTCAGTGATAAAGACCACATTCCCATATTTATCAGACAGTAGATGTGATAAATCCAATTCTGTATTATATTATACAGATCAGTTTATGGAGCTAACTGACCCTTCTCTCAGTGAGAGAGAAACATTCCATATTCTATCGGACAGTACAAAGTGATAAATCCAATCTTTATTATATTATACAGATCAGTTATTGGAGCTACTGACCCTTCTCTCAGTGATAGAGACACTATTCCCATATTTCTATCATTACAGTACCAAGTGATAATCCAATTTCTATTATTTATACAGATCAGTTATGGAGCTACTGACCCTTCTCTCAGTGATAGAGACACATTCCCATCTTTCTATCGAACAGTACAAAGTGATTAAATCCAATCTTTATTATATTATACAGATCAGTTATGAGCTACGACCCTTCTCTCAGTGATAGAGACACATTCCATTATTTCTATCAGACAGTACAAAGTGATACACCCAATCTTATTATATTATACAGATATCAGTTATGGAGTTACTGACCCTCTATCTCAGTGATAGAGACCATTCCCATATTTCTATGGATCAGTACAAAGTAATAAATCAATCTTTATATATTATACAGATCAGTTAGGAGCTACTGACCCTTCTCTCAGTGTATGAGACACATTCCCATATTCTATCAGACAGTACAAAGTGATAAATCCAATCTTTATTATATTATACAGATCAGCTATGGAGCTACTGACCCTTCTCTCAGTGTCTAAGACACATTCCCATATTCTATCGGACAGTACAAAGTGATAAATCCAATCTTTATTATATTATACAGATCAGTTATGGAGCTACTGACCCTTCTCGCAGTGATAGAGGACACATTCCCATATTTCTATCGGACAGTACAAAGTGATAAATCCAATCTTTATTATATTAACAGATCAGTTATGAGCTACTGACCCTTCTCTCAGTGATTAGAGACACACCTTCTTATTTCTTTTGACCGTACAAAGTGATAAATCCAATCTTATTATTATATACAGATCAGTTATGGAGCTACTTACCTTCTTCAGTGATAGAGGACACATTCCCATATTTCTATCAGACAGTACAAAGTGATTACACCCAATCTTTATTATATTATACAGATCAGTTATGGAATTACTGACCCTTCTCTCAGTGATAGAGACACATTCCCATATTTCTATGGTCAGTACAAAGTAATAAATCCAATCTTTATATATTATACAGATCAGTTAGGAGCTACTGACCCTTCTCCAGTGATAGAGACACATTCCATATTTTACCAGACAGTTACAAAGTGATTAAATCCAATCTTTATTATATTATACAGATCAGTTCTGGAGCTACTGACCAGTTCTCCAGTGATAGAGACACATTCCATATTCTTTCAGACGGTATAAATTGATAAATCCAATATTTATTATATATACAGATCAGTTATGGAGCTAATGACCCTTCTCTCAGTGATATAGACACATTCCCATATTTCTATCGGACAGTACAAAGTGATAAATCCAATCTTTATTATTTTATACAGATCAGTTATGGAGTATTGACCTTCTCTCAGTGATAGAGACACATTCCCATATTTATAGCAGACCAAGTACAAAGTGATGATCAATCCAATTTATTATATTATACAGATCAGGCTATGGAGCTACTGACATTCTCTCAGTGATAGAGACACATTCCCATATTTCTATTGGACAGTACAAAGTGATAAATCCAATCTTTATATATATTTACAGATCGCTATGGAAAGCACTGACCCTCCTCTCAGTGATAGAGACACATTCCCATATTTCTATCGGACAGTACAATGTGGAAAATACAATTTATTATATTATACAGATCAGTTATGGAGGTTACTGACCCTTCTCTCAGTGATAGAGGACATGTCCCATATTTCTATCGCGACAGTACAAAGTGATAAATCCATCTTTATTATATTATACAGATCAGCATGGAGTACTGACCCCTTCTAGTGATAGAGACACATTCCCAATTTCTATCGGACCAGTACAAAGTGATAAATCCAATCTTTATTATATTTTACAGATCAGCTATGGAGCACTGACCTTCTCTCAGTGATAGAGACACATCCCATATTTCTATCATACAGTACAAAGTGAAAATCCAATTTATTATATTATACAGATCAGCTATGGAGCTACTGACCCTTCTCTAAGTGATAGAGACACATCCCATATTTCTATCGGACAGTACAAATGATAAATCCAATCTTTATTATGTGTATAAGATCAGTTATGGAGCTACTGACCCTTCTCTCAGTGATGAGAGAACACATTCCATATTTCTATCGGACAGTAGAAAGTGATAAATCCAATTTATTCTATTATACAGATCAGCTATGGATCTACTGACCCTTCTCTCAGTGATAGAGACACATTCCCCATTTCTATCACACAGTACAAAGTGATAAATCCAATCTTTATTATATTATACAGATCAGTTATGGAGCTACTGACCCTTCCTAAGTGATAGGAGACACATCCCATATTTCTATCGGACAGTACAAAGGATAAATCCAATCTTTATTATATTATACGATCGTTATGGAGCTACTGACCCTTCTCTCAGTGATAGAGACACATTCCCATATTTCTATCGGACAGTACAAAGTGATAAATACAATCTTATTATATTATACAGATCAGTTATGGAGCTACTGACCCTTCTATCCGTGATAGAGACCACATTCCCATATTTCTATCGGGACAGTACAAAGTGATAAATACAATTTTTTGCATTAAGTAAATTGTGAAATATTTGGTGACCTGGGTTGGAATTATCACATCTGATGATATCAGTGGAGAGAGAGAGGAGAACAAATGTTAAGAAACTATCTGTCTGAGGATGGAATCTGTGTTGAGTTGTCAGTAAAATTACCTAATGACATGATATATCTAAGATGACCCAAGTTAAAATGAATATAAGAATCTCATCTATGAAGTTTTTAAGGTTTGTGGAAACACTTGACTTAAGATTCATAATATAAATCGTTATGGAATGAGATTTTACAGAAGACATTAATTCTGTCATTCTGGGTGGGGAGATAATAAATATTCTTTTAAGATCCCAATCATGATCTATGGCAGTTTGTATTACAAACTTTTACCCTTATGACATGAACATACAGAGAACAAATTATTTTTAGAGAATCTTCATCCAACTAAAATTCCAGGGGACAATTTTACTTGATGATATTTGGCTACGGAACTTCAGATGTTTCTCCATAATGAACAGAAGAATAAATACAATGATTGGGATAATCTGATTAACTGCCCAGGGAATGAAGTTTTGACAAATGCTAATTGTTTCAGTATCTCACCCATTCTCCCGTGTACCTGGCAGTGACCTGATGTCTCATGCAATCAATGAAATGCATGTCTCTCTAATGGAACTCCCCCAGTAAAGGGAATCATTATCAGAACAAGTAAATAATGTATAATATGTTAATAGCACAAAGCAAGCATAGATTAGAGGTGTATGAATCACAAACAAAATGTTTCAGGGATCACCTGATGAAGGGGACAAGATGATCCCCAATGTTGTTTGTATGTGATTTCACAATCAATGGAAATTCCTGATAAGTAGTGTGTACCTTCTAATCTATGTTTGCATTGCTATGGCTGGAGTCCTTAGATAGAGACTAAATGAGGTTTTACTTACACGACACTGCAAAGTGCCACAGGAATGCCTAGGCCCAATCCAAACAATAATATGTTAATAGTATAAAATGTAGGTATTTATAAATTAACACATAAATATAGCATCTGGTTAGCACTGATAAATTGCAACCAGGGCGATTTTCCATTAGGCAAAATAAGCACAAGCCTAGGGCATATTAGGTGGAGGGGCGGTGTCAATATCTTCCCCCAATCCATCCCCTTTATAGTCATGTTCTTCCCCAAAAGAGAGAATGGGTGGTGTGGTTTATGGGTGTGGTCTGTGTTTAGGGGTGGGGATAAGGTTCCAGTCTCTTGGGCCTACAGGCTCCGGACGGTTTGTAAAAGTCCTGAGTTCTAATCCCCCTTGGACACATTTCCAGTTTGTATGTTCTCCCCGTGCTTGCGTGAGTTTCCTCCAGCCACTCCGGTTTCCCCCACAATCATAAAGACAAACGTGATTGTATGTGTCAAATAAATGTGCTTAGATGTAAGCTCTCGGGGCAGGGTCTGAAGTGAAGGCGGGGAGGAGAGAGGTTGTTGTAACAGACATTTCCACCAGGCTATTTCATGTTTGTAACCTTTGTTCATTCTGCTTTACAATGTGGAGATACAGATCATTAAAGCTTTTTATAAATTACATTTGGGTTGGGTGTAAAATGGACAATAATAGTTTTATGGAAGGAAAATAAAAAAAAAAACGGACTGGTTTAAAACCCCAAGAAAAGTAATTCCTTGTTCCAATGGTCCACAAGAGTCAAACTAAACAAGGAAAGCAAAGTGATCTCTAGTGAGCTACATGTTTTAGCCAGACATCCAGGAGTTATCATACACGGATACAAAATCCCTAAGAAATAAAGATTCTCTTGGTTTTTGTCTTTCATATTTGCTATTTTTTATTTAAACCCTGGGGAAGTATAAAAAAGCCAAAGTCAAATGTGTTGCTATTTATAAAGTACAGTATTATACATTTAAGTTTATAAAAAGTGTCGTTTCCAACAACATATAAACTGTATTTGTAGCTGGGGAATGAAATGAGGAAAAATGTTACTAGATTTCATATGAATTTTCTCTGCAAAACCACATCTTGTGGGGAAACTTGCCCATCTCAACTTGATTTTTATTATGTGGCAATCAGTTTAATGACTTTATACTGGGAATTTTCCCCGAGTGTTGAACTATAGGTTAATCTAGGCGATTAGAAAGTAGTTTATGATGTATGTATTATGCATGTATGTATGTATGTAATTATGTATGGATGATGTAATTATGATGTATGTATTAATGTATGCATGTATGTAATTATGTATGTATTTATGTATGTATGTATTTATTATGTATCTATTGTATGTATGTTTTATGTATGTATGTATTTAGTGTATGTATGTTGTAGTAATGTGTATGTAGGTATGTATGTATTTATTTATTAGGTATCTATCTATGTATGTATGTTTTTATGTATGTAGTGATTATGTATGTATGGTATTTATTATGATCTATGTATGTAGTTTTGTATGTATGTATTATTTATGTACTCTCTATGTATGTATGTTCTTATGTATGTATTTTATGTAGTGATATTATGTATCGTATGTGATGATGTTTTTATGTATGTATTTATTTATGTATCTATGTATGTATGTTTTTATGTGTATGTATGTTATTTTATGTATCTATGTATGTATGTTTTTATGGTAGTATTTATGATGATCTATGTATGTACATTTTGATGTATGTTGTATGTCTGTCTGGATATTATGCAGGTAGTATGTATGTTTTTAGTCTGTTATTTAGTTATGTATCTATGTATGTACGTTGTTCTGTATGTATGTTTTAGTATGTATGTATTTATGTATGTATGTATGTATGTTGTTAGTTTATTATAAGTGCCCTTTACGATATTGTATCGATAACCAAAAACAAACAATACAATAAAAGTCATATAAGGTGGGCAAATACATAATAGCTCAGTATATAAATATAACTATATAAGAGCTTTGTAAAGGGCATATTCCTAGGTTTAATTATGGGAGGGATTTGTGTGAATGATCCATTCAGTAGATTACTTACTATAGTTAATGAGTTTTATCTTTTGGATTGTGTTCCAAACCAGACAATGGTGTTGTGTAAGATCCTATGGAGGGTGTGAATTGTGTTTTAGGCTGGAGACACACAGTAAAGTGTTGAAAGATAACAGACAGGATATCAAGATCAAGGAACACACAGTCCCGAGCATTCTCCCTATGCCACGACCACGGTGACTCCCCTATAGGGAACAAACTGCGTCTAGGGTAATTTTCAGTCTTTACTGAATGACCGCAAGGCCGACTGGAACATTGGCAGCCACGGGCTCGTCAGGAAAAGAGCTACACAAAATGCCGATAAAGCCCAATATATAGTGGATCCGACAGTATCGGAGCTATATCGGCCGTGTCTGTATCTAGCTTTAGCTTTGGTGGGGTTTTGTGTGTAAGACATTGTATTGGTCCTTAAGTGAGTTGGGGAAGTTTGTTTGATGTTATCCAGGTGTGATGGTGGTAAAAGGTTTTGGTGTATTACAGAAATCAAGTGTGTCCCTCTTGTTTTTATATTGAGAAAGAGGTTTATTGTTACTATGCAGTAGGATGTTCAATGTAAGATGTTTGCAGTGGGCTTGGTTAGATATTTTTATAAATGGTTATTATTAACAAACCGTTTGAGTTTGAAAGAAAAACAGTCAAAGGTCTAAAGGGCCATACCACAGGTCAATTGTTTCCTAAGTGAATTCTCATCAATTATAGGAATTTCCACATTGTCCTGTTAATTTTCCACACATCTCACTATGAAATCTGCGGATGATGGGGACAGGTACATGGGATACACAGAGAATTATCTGCCTGACCTGATCTGACCTTTCTGCAATAAAACTGCTCAAAATCACCTAGTGGGAGATTGGAAATTGGAAATCAGCTCTTATTTGTGGCAGTTTTGACCGATCCCATCCAACCAAATCAACCACAAACGTATCCAGTGTAAAGCCTTCTTAATTAGCAGCAGTGAGTATCAGTCCGATTGTGGTGGAAATAATGTTATTGCACCTAATGACAATTCTGTCTGAGAGAATGTTGAGTATCCGTTGTAGTAGAGCGAGTCCAGTAGACCAAGATGGTGTTAAAGGCAGAGCCATACTCTTGGAATAATATTCAACAACTTGCGTTTTATTCTTTGGTCACTTTGGTCAGTAGGCAATCTGTAAAAGATATGTGAGTTGTTAAATCTTAGTTATTTTTTTATGTTGCCCATACACTATAAAGACGTTACTGTAGATAGATTATACGTACGCATATTAAAGGGAATGTCCACCCCCAAACTAAATTTAACCCCATACTGGCCCCACTGTGTAGTTAAAAAATCCTTACCTTACATATCTGCTCCTTATGGTTCTCCTGCAGTGCCTGTTCAAAGTCCAGGAAAACTGAAGAGTAGGAGCTGTCTTCCCAACCAAAGTCTATGCCTCCTGTCCTGCATCGTGGAGGGATGGTGACATGAGCAAGGGAGCCCCTTTCCCCCCTCCCTCCCACCATCTTAATCCATCTTTTGCAGCCGTGGCACCTGCGTGTAATCCCCCTGCCCACCCCTAAACGACGAGGTATTTTAAAAAATTCAGAACACACTTACAGATTTCATTCCCGTGGTGTCTCTATTACGGCAAACCATGTCGGCAATTGGTTGCCTCTCAGCAAATCACAGATGGGGCTGCCGGTCCAGTCCTGCTTGCAAGTTCCAGATCAGTGCTCCGTGAGAGAGAAGGGGTTGTAAGTAGCGTTTTATTAAAGACAATTACACTTACCTGCTCCCTGCTCCTCTTCTTATACGCTCTCAACCAAGGGGGTGAGGACCTAGTTGCTAACTCCTCACCCCTGGGCTGTTTGCACTTACTCTGTTGTTCTTAGACAGTGCTGCTCTGCTCCCTCGTCTGCTTCCGCAATGGGTCCAATAGGAAAACACTCTCCTTGCTGAGCGTATCTTCCAATTGGCCTCGTCGCTGACAGAGATGTGGGGGTGGAGATTAGAAGAACAGCGCTGTGTAAGTGCAAACACTCCAGGGGTGAGGAGTTAGCAACTTAGGTCCTCCCTTGTTGAGAGCGTATAAGAAGAGGAGAGGGAGCAGGTAAGTGTAGTTGTCCAAGTGAAATATCTTGGCGATTAAGGGTGGGCAGGGGGGTTCTACCATATGCCAAAAGTTTCTTTTTAGGGTGGACATGCCCTTAAGGAGTTGTGTGTGGTGGGGATCACCCTATATACAGCTGGTTCTAGCACGCATCTTTTTTTTCCAGACTGTTACATTGGTTCACATTGGGATCCCCAGGTCAGGTAAAAGGAATAGCATTTAATGGTAATCGGTACAATGTGGTTGAAGGGGTTTATCCAGGTTTTCGTTAAACACACAGGATGGATCCGTTTTTCCATGTCCTCAGGGAAGTCAACACTATACATCTGTCAAATTGTCCAAATAATAGGGGCATTAGCAAATGAGTGTGATAGGTAGATCAGCCCAAGTTGTAGGGTCAGGGATCGTTTGTAGAGGAGAAGCTGCCACACTGTGGTTACTAGTGCAATAGACCATGATAGGAGGACACGTCCTTATCTGTTCACACTGTAGATTTCCCCCAAAGCAATCCTGTGACAAGCATATTTTTATAAAACCATTCAGAAAGTTATGTTGTGATGAATTATGTTTGCAAGTATGTAGTTATTAGAAAGCCAACGCCATTATCATACCGGTACATATTTAATGTTTTCACAAGATTGATATTATCCTCAAACTATAACACGTATCAATTCTATATTATTAAAATCCAAGTAACCTGTTTAATAACAATCTTTATGTATTTACTTACCAATGACAACGCTTTATACATACGACCCAGGGAAACGATCCAATTAAAAGTTTTCATTACATTACAGCTACACCGTTATATGAAGGACCTTAAACATTATTCCTTAGATGGACATCCCATCACTTTCAATGAATATGGAGACTATGTAACAAGTTATGAAATTAATTCAGTATTAGGAAACCTTTATCCCCCTTTTTATTATTTATCTTTAATGTTATTGGCACCATCACACCATGGACCAAGTCGGACAATCAAATAAACATCAACATCAGATTTAATAAAGGAAGACAACTGACAATAGTAAGAGGTTTATTAAACCTTCAGGTCTGGTAAGTTTTCCTGTAATTAATTTAGCTTGAAGAGCACAATTCCTGTTTCTTTCTATTTCTTCTTCTTCTTTTCCTTCCTCTTTTTGGACGTATCTCCTCCCACAGTTTTTGAGCTAGAGACATGAAATTCGGTACAGACGTGCGGGCATATGAGAAGTGTGCTATCTTCTAGCTAAGGAATCCGCGAAGCGGTTACGGCGTTATCGGTGAATTTCAGGACATTTTTTTCCATAGACTATAATGGTAACTCCTCAAATGTGATATTTCAAAAAACGTTGTTCATGGTCATAAATACAAATGGTGATACCCCCAACCACCCACACCAGTCCCAGGTACACCCACCTAGTGACCTACCTTTCCATTCCCATGGAAGCCATATTTAAGGGTAACTATAGTAAACAAACTAATTTGTCAATCATCAATAAAAGTTAGTTATATGGTCATAAATGCAAAAATACATACCCCAAACGCACACGGGTACAGAACACACCTACTGACCTGGCCATCCCATTCCTGTGGCAGCCATACTTAAAGGGTAAAATAAAGTAAAAAAAAAAAAAAAATTTGGTATATCCTCAATAAAAGTAGTTATATGGTCAACATGCAAAAAAATATACCCCAACCTCACATGGGTACACACACCTACATGACCTACCCTTATATTCCATGGCAGCCAAACATAAGTCAATTTTTTTTTTGACCAATAATCAAAAAAGTTTGTTTTTTTAACTTCCAACCTGATACAGGTACACATCCTACTGACCCAACCCTTCCAATTTCATGGCAGCCATATTTAAAGGGTAAGTATAGTAAAAAAAAAAAACGATTTTGACTACATCAACAAAGTTTGTTTTTTTTTTAACCCCCAACCCGACAGGTAAAAACACACCTACTGATCTGCTAATCTATTACAGTGGCAGCCACAATTGTGCTGCTTTAGTCTTATACTCCCTGGCTCCAAAATCTCCTTCCATTCATTCCCTGCCTATCCCTATTCTGTCTTTCTCTGCCTCTCTTCTTCCATCCAATTCCCAGTTATCCTTCACACTCTATCATCACTTACAAAAATGCTGTTCCTTCACTAAGTTCAAACCAGATACCAAGTTCCTACAACGTGTACTCGTGCAGCTGAGTGGCTGTGGAAACAGTCACACAGTCAGGCGGGACTTTAACCAATTCAAGGTCATGTTGTCATGTCTTAATTCATCTCTTTCAGCAGCTAAACATCCGACTTTATCACACTTATAAACAATATAAAAATAACCCACGTCGTCTATTTCACTATTTAACAGTCTCTTGCAGCCCTCCTCGACGGACACTCTCATTCCATTAACGCTCCTCAGGATATTGCGCTACTTTAGAAATAAAATAGATGAATCCGCACTCTAATCCCCTCACCCCAGGAACAACTCTTCACCTTCTTCTGACTGCCCTACTGCCTGCAGTTCTGGAATCTTCACCCTGTCACCCAGTCTGAATTCTTCGACTCCTGTTGTCTCACGGCTTACAATGTGAACCCGTGATCCCATGCCCTCCTTCTACACAGACACTGCGCTAAAATCCTTCCCCTGCTCTACTCACATTCTAACTCTCTGACCTCTGCCTTTAAACATGGTGTGTCCAACCTCTTCTTAAAAATCCCTCTGTACCCACCTGTCTCTCAAATTACCGCCATGTTCACTTTTACCTTTGCATCGAAAATCTCCTTGAACATCTCGTCTCACACGCATTACTAAATACCTCCATGCTTATTGGGCCCGTTGCAATCAAGATTCCGACTGGGTCATTCAACTGAAACAACCCTCTGCAAGGTCTCAAATGATCTACAAGCTGCCAAAGCCAAAGGACAGTTCTCGGTCCTCATTCTCTTGACCTATCGGCTGCCTGATTACTGTGGAACTCTCTTCTTATGCAGGTTCTAATTCTCTGGGGCATCCGAAATCAAAGCTGCGGTATGTTTGTCTACTTATCTCTATACAGATCTTTCTCTGTCTCTTTACTAATAAGATTCCTCTCCTGTTCCGCTTAGTGTGGGGGGTCCCCAGGGCTCGGTTTTATACCCTTGCGTTCTCCCTCTACACTATCTCTGGGAGAAATAATCAGTTCTTTAAGTTTTAAGTATCACTTATATGCTGATGATACCCAAATTTAATTATCCCCCACGCTAACCCCTGTAGTTCAATTCCAAATCTCTAAAGGTCTGCTCTCTATCTCTTCCTTGATGGCGCACGCCGCCTCTTAAACTTAAATATCCAAAACCGGAATTAATAATTTCCCTAAACTGGAACAGTCCTCCCTTCTCCATCTCTATTGACAATATGGTCATTAACCCAGATGAATCTACATGTGCCTTGGAGTGATCTTGACTCCTCTCTTCCTTCCATCATCACATTAACAATGTTGCTAGGACCTGAGTTTTCTCCTTCGCAATATTGCCAAGATCTGCCCTTTCTCTCTCTTCCACTACTAAAATGCTCATCCATGCCCTTATAATCTCCCATCTTGACTACTGTAACATTCTACTACTTGGAATCCCCTCCCTTCTCTCTCCTCTCAGTCTCATATTAATCTCGGCAGCTCGGATCATCTCACTCTCCTCCAAAAGAGACCCCGCAACCCCAATACTCAGTCATAGGGTGGCTCTATCAAACAAAGAATATATTAGTACCTGCTTTTAACCTTTAAAATCCTTCACTCTACGCACCTCCCTACTTATCTTATCTCTTGGTCCCTTATGTTCCAGGCGTGCCCTCCCTTCCTCGCAAGGAAATCTCCACAGACCCCCAAATAACACTGCTGCCTCCCGCCCTTAAACCATTCTCTCTTGCTGCTCTCTACCTTTATAACTCTCTCCCCTCTCCTTCGCTTCGCACTGTGACATCCATTAATACGTTCACATCTAGACTGTTATCCTACCTTTAAACTCTCTCCCTCTCTCGCTTCGCCTGGTGACATCCATTAATACTTTCCATCTAGACTGTTATCCTACCTTAACTCTCTCCCTCTCTCGCTTCGCCCTGGTGACAATCCATTAATACTTTCCCATCTAGACTGTTATCCTACCTTTATAACATCTCTCCCTCTCTCTCGCCTGCTGGGTGACATCCATTAATACTTTCACATCTAGACTGTATCCTACCTTTATAACTCTCTCCCTCTCTCGCTTGCCTGGTGACATCCATTAATACTTTCACATCTAGACTGTTATCCTACCTTTATAACTCTCTCCCTCTCTCGCTTCGCCTGGTGACATCCATTAATACTTTCCCATCTAGACTGTTATCCTACCTTTATAACTCTCTCCTCTCTCGCTTGCCCTGGTGACACCATTAATACTTTCACATCTAGACTGTTATCCATATTTATAACTCTCTCCCTCTCGCTTCGCCTGGTGACATCCATTAATACTTTCACATCTAGACTGTTATCTACCTTTATAAACTCTCTCCCTCGTCTCGCTTCGCTGGTGACATCCATTAATACTTTCACATCTAGACTGTTATCCTACCTTTATAACTCTCTCCCTCTCTCGCCTTCGCCTGGTGACATCCATTAATACTTTCCCATCTAGATGTTATCCTAACTTTATACCTCTCTCCCTCTCTCGCTTCGCTGGTGACATCCATTAATACTTTCACATCAGACTGTATCTATCTTTATAATTCTCCCTCTCTCGCTTCGCCTGGTGACATCCATTAAAACTTTCCCATCTAGACTGTTATCTTACCTTTATAACTCTTCCCCCTCTCGCTTCGCCTCGTGACATCCATTAATACTTTCACATCTAGGCTGTTATCCTACCTTTATAACTCTTTCCTCTCTCGCTTCGCCCGGGACATCCATTAATACTTTCACATCTAGACTGTGTATCCTACCTTTCAGAGCATCAGCAAAACTAATGATTTTTAGCCCTTTAAGCACTTTGAACTCACCCCCCCCCCACTTGTATTGTATGTTGTCCCTCCCACTTAGATTGTAGCTCTCGGGCAGAGATCTCATTCCTAATGTGTCGAGGCTTATTGCACTTATATCAATTTATACATAATTTATATATATGCTTTCTTAACTGATGTATGAAATGTATTTATTTAATTTTTTCTATGTGTATAGTGGCTTGCACTTATCCCCTTGTTTGTTTATTTATAATGTACAGCGCTGCGTACCCAAGACGCGCTTTATAAATAAAATTATACATACATGCATGATAGGAGGACACGTACCTTATCTGTTCATACTGTAGATTTCCCCCAAAGCAATCCTGTGACAAGCAATATATTTTATAAAACCATTCAGAAAGTTATGTTGTGATGAATTATGTTTGCAAGTTGGTGGGTATGTATAAAGACAACGCCATTTATCATACCCGGTACATATTTATGTTTTCACAAGATTGATATTATCTTCAAACTATAATATATATCAATTCTATATTATTAAGATTAAACTTGTTAATAACAACCCTTATGTTATTATAGTGTTACTTTACCAATGACAATGCTTTATACATACGACCCACGGAAACGATCCAATTAAATATTTTCATTACATAACAGCTTCACCGTTATATGAGGACCTTAAACATTATTTCTTAGATGGACATCCCATCACTTTCAATGAATATGGAGACTATGTAACAAGTTAAAAATTAATTTCAGTATTAGGAAACCTTATATCCCCCTTTTAATATTTATATTTTAATGTTATTGGCACCATCACACCATGGGCCAAGTCGGACAATCAAATAAACATCACATCAGCCTTAATAAAATGGAAGACAAATGACCTACTTTCCTTGATCTGACCTACCCATGAAAGCCATACTTAAAGGGTAACTATAGTCAAAAAACATTTTGATCAATCATCAATAAAAACTTAGTTATATGGTCATACATGCAAAAAACATATACCCAAACCTCATAAGGGTACACACACCTACTGACCTACCCTTCCATTTCCATGGCAGCCATACGAAAGTGGTAACTAAAATCAATTTTTTTTGATCAATAATAAAAAAGTTTGTTTTTTTTAACTTACAACCTGATACAGGTACCACACGCCTTACTGACCAAACCCTTCCATTTTCATGACAGCCATATTTATGGGTAAGTATAGTCAAAAAAAACAATTTTGATTAATCCTCAACAAAGTTTGTTTTTTAAAACCCCCAACCGACACAGGTAAACAATCTACTGATCTACTTATCCATTACTGTGGCGCCATACTTAAGGGTAACTAAACTAAAAAAAAAAACTAATTTTGATCAATTATCAAAAAAGTTTTTTTTAACCCCAACACAGGTACCAACACCAACTGTTCTACTTAACCATACTGTGGCAGCCATAATAGGGTGCATATTACCCCATTAGGGTAACTAAAGTCAATCAAAAAATGATCAATGATCAAAAAAGTTTTTGTTTTTTTTTTTAAACTTCCAAACCTGATCCAGGTACACATGCCTACACTACCCTCCATTTCCACGGCAGCCATATTAAAGGGTAAGTATAGTCAAAAAATACATTTTGACCTATCATCAAAAAAGTTAGTTTTTTATCCCCCAACCTAACATGAGTCACATACCAACTGACCTTCCAATTCAGGGACAGCCATATTTAAAGGGGAAGTAAAAACAACCTCATCATTGCTATTATTAAGTTTTAAATTATGCAGCAAAAACACACACATTCCCTTAAAAAAATGCGGTCTTTCAAGCCAAATTCAAAATTTATACTTAAACTTCCCTCTAGTTTTCTTCTGTACATTACAGAATATTATAGAAGCAAAATGTAAACGAGATATTTTTCAATAATTATTTGAAAATGAAATTAATAGATGTGTCATGCAATGTCTGCTAAAGCAAATAAAATGATTTCCTGTACAAAAAGGAAAAACATAGCGTCAAAGTTGCAAGGAATAATGTCTCTGGATAGACCACTTGTAAGTCTCATCTTTAGTATGCAATGAATATTCACTGATTCACTATAGAGAATCCTAGTCCTTATAGCAGGGACTGTAATAATATGAAGGGTATAAATGAGGAATATTCACTCTGTATTCACTATAGGAATCCTAGTCCTTATAGCGGGGACTGGTCAATAATATGAAGGGTATAAATGAGGAATATTCACTCTGTATTCACTATAGAGAATCCTAGTCCTTATAGCGGGGACTGTATAATATGAAGGGTATAAATGAGGTATATTCACTCTGTATCACTATAGAGAATCCTAGTCCTTATAGCGGGGACTGTATAATATATGAAGGGTTATAAATGAGGGATATTCACTCTGTATACACATAGAGATCCTGGTCCTTATAGCGGGGACTGTAATAATATGAAGGGTAAAATGAGGGATATTCACTCTGTATACACTATAGAGAATCCTAGTCCTTAATCGGGGACTGTAATAATATGAAGGGTATAAATGAGGACATATCACTCTATGTATAACTATAGAGAATCCTAGTCCTTATAGCGGGGACTTGTAACAATATGAAGGGGTATAAATGAGGAATATTCACTCTGTATCACTATAGAGATCATCAGTCCTATTATAGCAGGGACTGTGATAATATGAAGGGTATAAATGAGGAATATTAACTCTGTATACACTATAGAGAATCCCAGTCCTTTAGCGGGGACGTTATAATATGAAGGGTATAAATGAGGGATATTCACTCGTATACACTATAGAGAATCCAGTCCTTATACCAGGACTGTAATTAATATGAAGGGTATAAATGAGGAATATCACTCTGTATCACATTAGAGAATCCTAAGTCCTTATACCAGGGACTGTAATAAATGAAGGGTATAAATGAGGGAATATTCACTCTGTTTACACTATAGAGAATCCTAGTCCTTTACCAGGGACTGTAATATATGAAGGGTATAAATGAGGAAATATTCACTCTGTATTCACTATAGAGAATCCTAGTCCTTATACCAGGGACTGTAATAATATGAAGGGTATAAATGAGGAATATTCACTCTGTATACACTATAAATAAATTAATAATATGAGGAATATATGAGGAATATAAATAAATAAATGAGGAATATTCACTCTGTATACACTATAGAGAATCCTAGTCCTTATAGCAGGGACTGTAATAATATGAAGGGTATAAATGAGGAATATTCACTCTGTATTCACATAGGAATCCTAGTCCTTATTAGCGGGGACTGTAATAATATGGAAGGGAGAAATGCCAGGAATCTTCACTCTGGTATACACTATAGAGGAATCCTAGGTCCTTTTGTATAAGCGGGTCTGTAAGTAATATAAGGGTATAAATGAGGGATATTCACTCTGTATACACTATAGAGAATCCTAGTCCTTATACCAGGGACTGTAATAATATGAAGGGTATAAATGAGGAATATTCACTCGTATACACTATAGAGAATCCTAGTCCTTATAGCGGGGACTGTAATAATATGAAGGTATAAATGAGGTATATTCACTCTGTATACCATATAGAGAATCCTAGTCCTTATAGCTGGGAATGTAATAATATGAAGGGTATAAATGAGGAATATTCACTCTGTATACACTATAGAGAATCTAGTCCTTATAGCAGGGACTGTAATAATATGAGGGTATAAATGAGGGATATTCACTCTGTATTCACTATAGAGAATCCTAGTCCTATAGCAGGGACTGTAATAATATGAAGGGTATAAATGAGGGATATTCACTCTGTATACACTATAGAGAATCCTAGTCCTTATAGCGGGACTGTAATAAAACGAAGGGTATAAATGAGGGATATTCACTCTGTATACACTATAGAGAATCCTAGTCCTTATAGCAGGGACTGTAATAATATGAAGGGTATAAATGAGGAATATTCACTCTGTATACGCTATAGGGAATCCTAGTCCTTATAGCAGGGACTGTAATAATATGAAGGGTATAAATGAGGGATATTCACTCTGTATTCACTATAGAGAATCCTGGTCCTTATAGCGGGGACTGTAATAATATGAAGGGTATAAATGAGGAATATTCACTCCGTATACACTATAGAGAATCCTAGTCCTTATAGCGGGGACTGTAATAATATGAAGGGTATAAATGAGGAATATTCACTCTGTATACACTATAGAGAATACTAGTCCTTATAGCAGGGACTGTAATAATATGAAGGGTTAAATGAGGAATATTCACTCTGTATTCACTATAGAGAATCCTGGTCCTTATAGCGGGGACTGTAATAATATGAAGGGTATAAATGAGGAATATTCACTCTGTATTCGCTATAGAGAATCCTAGTCCTTATAGCAGGGACTGTAATAATATGAAGGGTATAAATGAGGAATTTCACTCTGTATACACTATAGAGAATCCTAGTCCTTATAGCAGGGACTGTAATAATATGAAGGGTATAAATGAGGAATATTCACTCTGTATTCACTATAGAGAATCCTGGTCCTTATAGCGGGGACTGTAATAATATGAAGGGTATAAATGAGGAATATTCACTCCGTATACACTATAGAGAATCCTAGTCCTTATAGCGGGGACTGTAATAATATGAAGGGTATAAATGAGGAATATTCACTCTGTATACACTATAGAGAATACTAGTCCTTATAGAAGGGACTGTAATAATATGAAGGGTATAAATGAGGAATATTCACTCTGTATATTGACTCTGGCTCACTGAGGATATGGTAAAGAAACAATAAGACTAAATTAATATTAATAAAGCCACAGGACCTAATGAAATACATTTTTGACATTTAAGTTTATCTAGACCATTGTGTCCTTATGTTTTCCAATTCACTTATGTGCTGCTGTAATGGAAGAAAAGACAATATAATAACAATATTCAAAAAAGGAAGTTGCCCCACCATGGTAACTATAATCCTGTAAGTCTAACATCAGTGATTGGGAAGATACTGGAAACTTCGTTAATGGATTATGTTTTTTGAGTATTGGTATTAAATCTGCTTTTTCCAATCCAGAGGAACATCTGCAGACAAAGGTCAATCTGAGAAGATAATGATCAGTGGCTTTGCTAAAACAGAAATGATCTTTCATGTTACCGTGGGTGTAATTTATCAGGTCCGGGGCTTTATTGATATTATCTTTATCTAATTGTTTCTGTATCAAACCCTCTGTCTCTCATAGTGAATGTTCTTTTCTATAATTCTTATTATTACAGTCTCTGCTATTAGGACTAGGTTGCTCTACAGTGAATACAGAGGGGGAAATAACAGGTAAAGCACATTTGCCCTCTCGGGGTCCTCTATAACCATGAGGAACACTAACATTACATTATTTCAGGTTCTTTAATTTTTTTTGTTTAGATCCCAAGATCCCAGTGTTCGGATAACTGTCTCCCTGGCTACAGAAAAGCACCAAAACCTGGAATAAAGTCCTGCTGTTATGTCTGTGTCCCGTGCTCAGAAGGGGAGATCTCCAATAGAACTGGTACTGTTACATTGTATCTATTACATCTATTGTATATAGAAACATTCAATGTTCGATATAGAAAATCCAATGTTTCATATCATTTGAGACAGACAAAAATGTTCTGAAAAGATTCAACTTTAGAACATTGTTTGAAATGTCCATCAGTCACTCACTAAACCATCTATTCCATTAAATTCCATGTAACACCTTATTACAATAAAAGACTTTCTCCGAACTCCCTCGTCTATCTGTTTCTTACAAACTACTGTTCTTCCTCCTGCTATACTAGCAACCCTCCTATTCTTTAAAGAATCGTTCAGCCCTGCATTTAAAGACCTCTCCCTTCTCCCTCTCTCCCCCTCCCTCTCTTTCCCTTCTCTTTCCCACCTTCTATTTCTCTGTCTCTCTATCCCCCTTTCTCTCTCTTCCCCCCTTCTATTTCTCTCTCTCTCCCCCTTTCTCTCTCTCCCCCTTTCTCTCTCTCCCCCCTTCTCTTTCTCTCTCTTCCCCCCTTCTATTTCTCTCTCTCTCTCCCCCTTTCTCTCTCTCTCTCTTCCCCCTCTTCTATTTCTATCTCTCTCTCCCCCTTTCTCTCTCTCTCCCCCCTTCTCTTTCTCTCTCTTCCCCCCTTCTCTTTCTCTCTCTTCCCCCTTCTTTTTCTCTTTCTCCCCCTTTTCTTTCTCTCCCCCCTTCTCTTTCTCTCTCTCCCCCTTCTCTTTCTCTCTCTTCCCCCCTTCTCTTTCTCTCTCTCCCCCCCTCTCTTTCTCTCTCTTTCTCCCCTTCTCTTTCTCTCTCTTCCCCCTTCTTTTTCTCTTTCTCCCCCCAATATGGAATATTGGAATGTTCGATAGATAAATTCGAGGGGGAAGAGGGATAAGAAAGGTGCGATATAAATTGGGCGATGGAAGAGTGAATATTAAGTTTGCGATATATAATTCATTGTGTTAAGATGGAATATGGAATGGCGATATATAAATTCTATGGGGGAAGATGGAAAATGAAGTGTCGATGAGAGGACAATTTCTATGTTGAATATGGAATATTGAATGTTCGATAGATAATTCTATTTGAATATGGAATATTGAATTTCGATATATAAATTTATGTTGAAATGGAATTTGAATGTTCGGATATATAAATTCTATGTTGAATATGGAAATATTCAATGTTCGATATATAAATTTCTAATGTCGAATAATTGTGAATATGAATTTTAATTATATAAATTTCTAGTTATATGGAATATTCATGTCGAATATAAATTCTATGTTGAATATGGAATAATCAATGTTCGATATATAAATTTCAATGTTGAATATGGAATATTGAATGTTCGATATATAAATTTCTATGTTGAATATGGAATATTTCCATGTTCGATATATAAATTTCTATGTTGAATATGGAATATTGAATGTTCGATATTAAATTTCAATTGATTGGAATATTAATGTTCGATATATAAATTTCCTATGGTTAGAATATGAATATCAATGTTCGATATATAAATTTCTAGTTGAATATGGAATAGATCATGTTCGATATTAAATTTCTATGTTGAATATGGAATATTGAATTCGATATATAAATTTCTATGTTGAATATGGAATATTGAATTTTCGATTATAAATTTCTATGTTGAATATGGAATATTTCAATGTTTCGTATATAATTTTCTATGTTGAATATGGCTATTCAAATGTTCGATATATAAATTTCTATGTTGAATATGTAATATCAATGTTCGATATATAAATTTTCATGTTGTATGGAATATTCAATGTTCGATATATAAATTTCTATGTTGAATATGGAATATTGAATGTTCGATATATAAATTTCTATGTTGAATATGGAATATTCAATGTTCGATATATAAATTTCTATGTTGAATATTGGAATATTCAATGTTCGATATATAATTCATGTTGAATATGGAATATTGAATGTTCGATATATAAATTTCTATGTTGAATATGGAATATTCAATGTTCGATATATAAATTCTATGTTGAATTGGAATATTGAATGTTCGATATATAAATTTCTATGTTGAATATGGAATATTGAATGTTCGATATATAATTTCATGTTGATATGGAATATTAATGTTCGATATATAAATTTCTATGTTGATATGGAATATTGAATGTCGATATTAAATTTCTATGTTTAATGGAATATTAATGTTCGATATATAAATTTCTATGTTGAATATGGAATATTGAATGTTCGATATATAATCATTTTCTATGTTGAATATGGATATTCAATGTTCGATATATAAATTTCTATGTTTGAATATGGAATACTCAATGTCGTATAAATTTTCTATGTTGAATATGGAATATTCAATGTTCGATATATAAATTTCTATGTAATATGGAATATTGAATGTTCGATATATAAATTTCTATGTTGAATATGGAATATTGAATGTTCGATATATAAATTTCTATGTTGAATATGGAATATTGAATGTTCGATACTATAAAATTTCTATGTTGATATGGAATATTTTTCGAATATATAAATTTCTATGTTTAATATGGAATATTCAATGTTCTATATAAATTTCTATGTTGAATATGGAATTTGAATGTTCGATATATAAATTTCTATGTTGAATATGAATATTGAATGTGGATATAAAATTCTAGTTGAAAATGGAATATCATGTTCGAATATAAATTTCTATGTTGATATGAATATGAATGTTTCGATATATAAATTTCTATGTTGAATATGGAATATTCAATGTTCGATATATAAATTTCTATGTTGAATATGGAATAATCAATGTTCGACATATAAATTTCAATGTGAATATGGAATATTGAATGTTCGATATATAATTTCTATGTTGAATATGGAATAATCAATGTTCGATATATAAATTTCTATGTTGAATATGGAATATTCAATGTTTCGATATATAATTTCTATGTTGAATATGGAAATCATGTCGATATATAATTTCTATGTTGAATATGAATATGAATGTCGAATATATAATTTCTTATGTTGAATATGGAATATTGAATGTTCGACTATACATTAGTTAATTTCTATGTTTAATCTGGAATATTGAATGTTCGATATAATAAATTTCTATGTTGAATATGTGAATATTTCAATGTTCGATATATATAAACTTTCTATTGTTGAATATGAATAATCAATGTTCGATATATAAATTTCATGTTGAATATGGAATATGAATGTTCGTATATAAATTTCTATGTTGATATGGAAGATTCATGGTTCGATATTAAATTTTCTATGTTGAATATGAATTTGAAGTTGATATATAAATTTCTATGTTGAATATGGAATATTGAATGTTTCGATATATAATTCTATGTTGAATATGGAATATTGAATGTTCGATATATAAATTTCTATGTTGAATATGGAATATTCAATGTTCGATATTAAATTTCTATGTTAATATGGAATAATCAATGTTCGATATATAAATTTCTATGTTGAATATGAAGATTGAAGTTCCGTATAATAAAGTTTCTATGTTGAATATGGAATAATTCTGTTCGATATAAAATTTTCTATGTTGAATATGGAAATTGAATGTTCGATATATAATTTCTATGGTTAATATGGAATAATCATAAGTTTGTGATATAAAATTTCTATGTTGAAATTGGATATTGAATTTTCGATATATACATTCAATGTTGAATGGAATATTGAATGTTCGATATATAAATTTCAGTTGAATTGGAATATTGAAATTTCGATATATAAATTTCTATGTTGAATATGGAATATTAATGTTCGATATATAAATTTCTATGTTTGAATATGGATATTGAATGTTCGATATATTAAATTTTCTATGTTGAATAGGATAATCATGTTATATATAAATTTCTAGATTGAATATGGAATATTGAATGTTCGATATATAATTTCAATGTTGAATATGGTAATATTGAATGTTCGATATATAAATTTCTATGTTGAATATGGGAATATTGAATTTTCGATATAAATTTCTATGTGGAATATGGATATACTGTTCGATTATAAAACTTCTATGTTGATATGGAATTAATGTTCGATATATAAATTTCTATGTTAAATGGAATATTCATGTTCGATATATAATTTTATGTTGAATATGGAAATTGAATGTTTCGATATATAAATTTCATTTGATTAATGGAATAATCAATGTTCGATATATAAATTTCAATGTTGAATATGGAATATTGAATGTTCGATATATAAATTTCTATGTTGAATATGGAATAATCAATGTTCGATATATAAATTTCTATGTTGAATATGGAATATTGAATGTTCGATATATAAATTTCAATGTTGAATATGGAATATTCAATGTTCGATATATAAATTTCTATGTTAATAGGAATATTGAATGTCGATATATACATTTTATTTGAATAGGAATATTAATGTTCGATATTAATTTTATGTGACTATGATATGAATTCGATATATATTTCAATGTTGTATGGAATATTAATGTTCCGATATATAAATTTCTATGTTAAATATGGAATATTAATTCGATGATATAAATTTCTTAGGTGATATCACATGGAATATTATCATGGTCGATATATCCATAAATTTCTATGCTTGAGTATTTGTGAATATTTTAGTAATATTCGGATATACATACATTTTAGTTGAATATCACATTACCTTTCCCCTTTAGTGTCGTGTTATCACATCAACTTCCCCTTTAGTGTATATCACCCACTTCCCCTTTAGTGTGTATCACATCAACTTCCCCTTTAGTGCTATATCACATCAACTTCACCCTTTAGTGTGTATCACATCAAACTTCCCCTTTAAGTCGTGTATCACATGAACTTCCCCTTTAGGGATATCGCATCAACTTCCCTTTAGGTGTATCACTCCTTCCCTTAGTGTATATCACATCGGACAACTTCCCTTTGTGTGTATCACATCAACTCCCCTTTATGTGTATCATCACTTCCCTTAGCGCCTATCACATCAACTTCCCCTTTAGTGTATATCACATCAACTTCCCCTTTAGTGTGTATCACATTCACTTCCCTTTAGTGTTAATCAACTTCCCTTAGGCGCTATCACATCAACTTCCCCTTTAGTGTGTACACATCAATCCCCTTAGTGTATATCACATCAACTTCCCCTTTAGGCGTATGGCTTTAACTTAATGCAGGTACACTCCAGCACACCGATGTTGCTGTTTGCCAGACATAGTGAGTGCTATCCCCCTAGCCCTCCAAACAGTTCTATAGCACAAGAAGCATGATGGGGGAGCACACTAATCAGGTGAATCCAAGTGTGTTTATTTAAACAACATACACAACGTTATTTAAACAATGTTGTTTAAATAAACACACTTGGATTCACCTGATTAGTGTGCTCCCCCATCATTATTCTTGTGCTATAGAATCGCATCAACTTCCCCTTTAGTGCGTATCACATCAACTTCCCCTTTAGTGTGTATCGCATCAACTTCCCCTTTAGTGTATATCACATCAACTTCCCTTTTAGTGTGTATCACATCAACTTCCCCTTTAGTGTGAATCACACAAACTTCCCCTTTAGTGTGTTCACATCAACTTCCCCTTTAATGTATATCACATCAACTTCCCCTTTAGTTGTAATTCACATCAACTTCCCCTTTAGTGTATATCACACATCAACTTCCCCTTTAGTGTGTATCACATCAACTTCCCCTTTAGTTTGTATCACATCAACTTCCCTTTAGTGTATCACAATCAACTTCCCCTTTAGTGTCTATCACACATCAACTTCCCCTTTAGTGCTACACATCAACTTCCCTTTAGCGGTAATCACATCAAATTCCCCTTTATGGTATATCACATCAACCTTCCCCTTTAGCGAATATCACATCAACTTCCCTTTTGTCCTATCCCACATCAACTTCCCCTTTGATGTGCGTATCACTCAAATTCCCCTTTAGTGTATAATCACATCAAATTCCCCTTAGCGTTATCACAACTTCCCCTTTACGTTTATCACATCACCTTCCCCTTAGCGTGTATCACATCAACTTCCCCTTTAGTGTGTATCACATCAACTTCCCCTTTATGTTATCACATCAACTTCCCTTTAGTGTTATCACATACAACTTCCCCTTTAGTAGTTTATCACATCAACTTCCCCTTTTAGTGGTATATCACAATCACTTCCCCTTTAGTGTATATCACATCAACTTCCCTTTAGAGTGTCACATAACTCCTGAGGATCACTCAACTCCCTTAGGGTGTATCCACATCAACTTCCCCTTTAGTGTCTTCACCATCAATACTTCCCTATTTGTATAAATTCCTAGTGGTTACATACTTCCTTAGGACTCATCAACTTACCCTTTAGTGTGTATCACAACTCAACTTCCCCTTGTAGTGTATATCACTAACCTTCCCTTTAATGTGTATACATCAAAACTTCCCCTTTATGTGTATTCACATCAACTTCCACCTTTAGGTGTGATATCACATCAACTTCCCCTTTTGTCTATCACATCAACTTCCCCTTTAGTGTGTCAATCCGTAGCGGTATCACAACTTCCCTCTTTAGGTATTATCACATCACTTCCCCTTAGCGTATATAAAATCAATTCCCCTTTAGCGTCTATCACATCAACTTCCCTTAGGTGTCTTATCACCAAACTTCCCCTTAGGTGTACTTCACATCAACTTCTCCTCCCTTTAGTGTTATCAATTCAAACTCCACCGTTAGTGCTATCACATCACGACTTCCCCTTTAGTGTCTATCAATGCAACTTCGCCTATCCTACCATATTCTAGTGTCTATCACATCCACCTACCCTTGTGTCTATCACATCAATTCCCTTTAGTGTTATCACTCAACTTCCCCTTTAGTGTCTTCCACATCAACTTCCCCTTTAGTGCTGTCGCTTAGTGCATCATCAACTTCCCCTGTTAGTGTCTATCCACATCAAACTTTCCCCTGTAGTGTGGTCACTCAAATTCTCCTTTAGTGGGTATCACATCAACTGCCTCTTTAAACAATGGGGTACAACATCTCAAGCTGCAAATCGATCACATTGAAGTTATTTACACACAATATCCCCAGAAACACAATTTTTGCAAAAATGACCCATGGAAAGGAAATGAGAGTGTGTTTTGTTTGTCGGGGAAAAAGAGACCAAGGTGTGAATGAATGAACCCCTTATCATGCAGTTGTTTGCGTGTGGCAGTTCCATCCCATTCACAGTTCTTCATATGGTCTTTACTAAAGTAAAATGGGGTTTATTACTGTTTCTGTACAAAACATTTCCTTGCTGCACAGTGATCTCCATGAGTATCTGCCTCCAACCCCCAGTACAAGAGAGTAGTCTTGAAGTGTCATTGACACTCTCAATCTTGACCTGTGGGCCAAACCACAAGTGAGAGGAGGTGACCGAAGTGTGTGGTCACATGACATTGTATCAATCACATGGTCTGCTGCTGCTCCTCATGATTGACAGCTCTATCCTCCTATTAGAGCAACAACATAACAAAATGAGGCAAAGCATTGTACTGCCCTGAATAATCTGTGGAATTAGGATGGTGTGAAATTAACTTGATTCACACCGTATGGACACACACAGTTTATAACTAATAAAAATGTGGGGGGGGCGGAAAGGGGTGTGAGCATTTTAAAAAAAAATGTAAAAGTTAAGTAAACCTATGCTTTTCCCAGGTCCTTATCATAAAGTTGTCTCATGAAAATTGTTCTCCACCGTTTGGAAGTTATCGGACACTATAAACACTACCACACATACATTACATTGACTTGTATATATAGTAATTACTTAAACACATTTTTATTTATATAAAGCGCTGTTATAACATTAAAAACATTTAAGTTGTAAAGTGCATTATGAAAATCATTCTAATAAAAAACACAGCATTTTTATTATATAATGCTGGCAAATATCAATAAAGTTCCATTAAGCTCAAAAACATGCAATAAATGATGGTGTCTATAACATAACCAGTTTTGCATATTCATTTATTATCTAATATTTTCTAGTCCATCATCAACTCTGTATAGGCAAGAATTTCATAACGAATAATGCATATTATTATTATTATTATTATTATTATTATAACTGACAAATAGTATAAGCATAATATGCATTATTCCCTTATAAAATACTGTGCCTTTAACTATGTTTTGCAAAAAAAGTTAAATTCACCCAAATGATGGTAAATACACAAGGGCTAAACATAAGGATGGACCTATAAAACTCTAGACTCAAGCCCGAGTTCGAGCCTGAAACTTTATGAGTTTTGAAGGACTCGGACTTCTATCGAACTATCCGACCCGGATTTTCTTGACCTTTTCAAATTTGTTTCCGGTTATCTAATTTATGGGCCGTTCACTGAAGCTCTAGAAGTGTAGTTAGTGTATGTAGTTGGGTGGATAGTTAGTGGTTAATGGCACTGCCTTGACAGGGAGACCAGTGGATCGAATCCTGGCTAGGTCGGCTTACAAATGTTTGATTTATATAATACCCTAGTTATCACGCCCCCATGACTTGAATGGTCTGATTCAAACTTTCGAAAGTGCGAAACGGATCCGAACTTTATAGTTCGCACCTCTTATAACAGTTGGGGGGGGGGGGGGGTGGACACCTGCCTATTTTAAAACGCTAAATGCGTGCCTACCTAAAAAGGAAAATCCATACTGGTTTGCTGCCTAGGATAAGTATTCCAAAAAACTAGATTTATTGCTACAGAGCAGATTTCATGAAACTGTACCCCATAGATTAATTTCGACCTTGTGGGACCTATCATTATTAAAGTAATAAGTTAGAAAATATTACAAGCCCATTTACATTGGTGTTTATGACTAAATTTTATTTTTCCTTACTAAGTGTTTGACTTGTCGCATACAGGAAAAACGGCTTTCATGTGTCGGACTGGAAGCGCCCAATGAAATAATCCAATTTTTTTGGGGCGAAAGATAGAGGAATATCTTCCTACACTAATGAATTGTGTTCTATTGTGTTTTTGCATCTACCTCCATTCTCTGCACCTAACTACTCTCATGCTATTGAAGGATATTGTATTAAATATCGCAGCCAAAATTCAAGTTGTAAAAAGCCAATAACAGGTCCCTCAGCTTCCTCCTCCTGTGTCTCCATCAAACTGACTTCCTCACTGTGTTCGTTCCTCGTCGCCCCGTGGATATAACCTGCTGGTTACGATAATCACTTTTGGAATCAACCTCTACCATAGCTGTCTCTTCTCTTCTGTCCAAGACGATCATGGTTTTTACATGCCCATTTCAAAGCACCAAGCCTGGGCTCAGGGAGAAAAGGTGGGAGTCAAACCTGTCACAATTCTGTCAGTCTTATCTGTTCATCCATTCAAAATAATAATCTGTTGACTTGGTTGGCCATTTCTCTCCCTTTCAGGGATATGGACATCACACTTCCCCTGAACATCATCATTCATGCACTGAGGGCTCAGCTATTGCCTTTACTCAGTTTTAGGTTATAGGGCTTCTGGCAGCTGTGTTAGTTTGTTTTAGCATTTAGGCTCGGACCGTTACCGGACACGTTTTAATGAGGCCAAGACACTCCTTTCAGCATGCTGGTGTCTTCTGCAGGGTGGTTTGGATCACAATGATCCCGGCCTATCTGAGCACCCAAAGGGAAAAACCTGTATGTGTGTGGAGAATCGGTCATATGACCCTCAAGTTGCTGAATCTAGGATGTATAATTTATACCAAATGTTAACTTGTTTTATTTAGACCTGAAATGACCACAACGTCCCATTTCTGGGACAAAGGTGATAATGTATTAGATATATATATATATAATGGTGTGGTTGTATGTTGGACATCACTTTGATTCCATATTGCCTTACCAACAACATATCAAGCAAACCTTGGTCCTTTTCCAAAAGATTCGTTATTTACAAAATAGTGCAATGTGTGATGTTCAACAGAACTTTACCAATACAAATGGATGGGACGCACCTTCCAATTAGCTAATTTACAACTACATTTACGGAATAGTGCTACTGATCGGTCAAAACATTTATACAAACATAGAAAGATAATCAATGCACCATTCGCTAGCCCATACAATATCATATTATCTGTATATACAGTAATATCTATATATATAAACTAGAAAAGATAATCATGTCACCTAGGCCCTACAATATCATATTTCTGTATATACATATCTTATATAGCATAAACATAGAAAAGATAATCAATGTACCATCCTAGGTCCATACAATACAGATGTATGTATATACAGTATTACCTATATATATATATAAACATAGAAAAAAAAAAAGAAAATTACTCAGGTGTACATTCCTATGGGTCCCATACAATATGTATTATCTGATATACAGTATATACTATATATCTAACATAAAACGATAATCAATGTTAGCATCCTAGGCCCCATACAATATAATTTATCGTATATACGTATTATCTATTATATATTAAACATAGAAAAGATAATCAATGTACCTTCTAGGTCCCATACATATATATTATCTGTATATACATATATACTATATATATACTAAAAATAGGAAAAAGATAATCATGTACATTCTAGGCCCCATGGCAATAGCAATATAGTGTATATACCATAGTAATCTATTATATAAACATAGAAAAGATAATCATAGTAACATTCTAGTTCCCATACAATTCAATTATCTGTAATATACACTTATATCTAATATAGTAAACATAGAAAAGATAATCAATGTACATTCCTAGGCCCCATACAATATTCATATTTCTGTATGATACATATATCTTACTATATAAAACATAGAAAAGATAACATATGTACATTCTAAGGCCAGTAGGGCATGTATCATCTCCTAATCATTGATATGTATACAATAATAACTACATAATAAACATAGAAAAATAATCAATGTACATTCCTAGGGTCCCCATTATCATCATGGATCTGTAATTAAGTATATACTTATATATATATAACATAGAAAAGATAAATCATGCACATTCCTGGGCCACCATCACAGATACTCATTTATCGGTTATTACAGCTATATAGTATATAATAAAACACTAGAAAGATAATCAATGCAATTCCTGGCCCCATACAATATCCCATTTAATCTGATATGACAAGTATATCTATATATATAACACTAGAAAGAGACTCAATGTACATTCCTTAGGCCCCATAATATCATATCTTCTGTTAATACAGTTATACTATATATATAAACATAGAAGAAAGATAATTCAATGTACATTCCTAGGTACCATACAATATCATTGTATCTGTATATACAGTATATCTATATGTTAAAAAAAATGAGACACAGATAATCAATGACGTACATGCCTGAGGCCCCATACAATCTCATATTACGTATAACAGTATATATCTAATATATATAAACATTAGAAAAGATATCAATGCACTTCCTATGCCCCATACACATCATAGTATTATCTGCACATCGGATACTTGTTATAACAAAGGGTTTTAGTATACATTACTTGACTCACACTGAATGAAAAGCCTTCCAACCACGTCAAGGTAACCAAGTCAAGGTTAACTTGACGTGGGTGGGAAGTCTTTCATTCATGTGATCACAGTAATGTATACTAAAACCCCTTTGTTTATAAGTATGCCCCCAGGTGTGCAGTATAATATATGCTATGGTCTAAGGGCATAGGAGATGTGCATTGAATATCTTTTCTATGTTTATATATAATATCTATATGATATATTTAGGACCTAGGATGACATTGTTATCTTAGTAATACGTATTTAAGATAATATGATATTGTGATGGAATGATTATAAGCTTGTTTTATTATACTGATATGATGAATATTGTATGACCTAGTCTGGATTATCTTCTATCTTTATGTTTTTTACATATAGAGGGGCACCTGTTTTTGTTTTTTTTATACTTATATTTCAGTATTATATAATTCTGTAATAAGATAATAGTTGTCAAAGTATGATCTTATTTTATAGATATTTGTAGTAGAGTAATAGATATTTAGAGGGCATAGGATGTACATGACTTTCAGTTAAGATTATTTCAATTAGTTTTAGCTAGATTACATTGATTCATTATGTATATAGATTTACTGTATATAAGATATATGTATATTGTAGGGGACTAGGAATGTACATTGATTTCTCTTTCTATGTTATGATAATATATAGATATACTGTTGACTATACAGATAATAGATATTGTATGGGCCTCCAGGAATGTCATTGATTAGCTTTTCTATGTTTATATATAATAGATTATACTAGTTATTACGATAATGATATTTGTATGGGACCTAGGAAGGATGTCATTGTTATCTTGTTCTTGTTTATCTAATATAGAATATGTATAACAGATAATATGATTTTTATGAGGCCCAGGAATGGTACATTGATTATCTTTTCTATTTTTATATATAGATAATATACTGTATAACCAGATAATATGATATTGTATAGAGGACCTAGGAAATTACATTGATTATTTTTCTATGTTTATATACATAGTATATACTGTATATACAGATAATATGATATTTATGGGACTAGGAATAGTACGCAGTGATTATCTTTTTAGTTTCTATATATAGATATACGTAATATAGATATAGTGATAGTGTGTATGGGGCTCCTAGGAAGGAATTACTATTGAAATTATCTTTCTGTGTTTAGTATATAGATATACTGATATATAACAGATAATATGATCTGTATGGGACTAGGATGTACATTGATTAATCCCCTTTCTATGTTTATATAATAGATATGATATACTGTATATCAGATAAATATGTAGTGTATGGGAATAGGAGTTACATTGATATCTTGTTATGTTTAATCTATAGATATATGTATAACAGAATAATATGATATTTATGGACCAGGAATGTACCATTATTTATCTTTCTATGTTTAATACTATATATATATACTTGTATATACAGATAATATGATATTGTTAGAGGCCTAGGAATGTACATTGATTATCTTTCTAGTGTTTAATTATGATATACTGTATATACAGCATATGTATTTGTAATGAGGACTAAGAGAGTTAATTGACTTATCTTTCTAGTTTATACTATATAGATATACGGTAGATACCAGATAATATGATATGTTATGGGGACCTAGGAATGGTACTTGATTATCTTTTCTATGTTTATTATGATATAGATAATTATATATAAGAAATATGATATTGTATGGGACCCTAGGATGTACATTGATTATCTTTTTCTGATATATATGTATATATATTATTATGTATAGATACAGATAATATGAATTTGTATGGGCACCAGAATGAACATTGATATTATCTTTTTCTATGTTTATATAGATATATGATATTACTGTATATACAATATAATATGATATTTTTTTGTATGGGGAGCCTAGGCATGTACATTGTTATGCTTTTTCTATGTTATAAATATATAAAGGTATAACAGTATATAGGATATCTGTATTAATGGGCTAGGATGTCACATTGATTATCGTTCTTGTTTAATATATATAGAAATATACTGTATCATACAGATATAGTGATATGTATGGGACCCTAGGAATGTACATTGATATCTTTCCTATGTTTATATATATAGATATAGTGTATTACAGGATTAATATGATATTGTAATGGGAGCCCAGGAATGTACCATTGATTATCCTTTTCTATTTTATATATTATATATACTGTAATATACAGATAATATGATATTTGGAGGCCTAGGACTGTCACATTGATTATTCTTTGCTATGTGTATATATATAGATATAACTGTATATACAGATATATGAATAGTGTAGGGGCCTAGGAAGTACATTGATTGATTTTTCTAGTGTTTATACATACTTAATATACTGTATATTCAGATATATGATATTGTATGGGGGCATAGGAATGGTACATTGATTATCTTTTCTATGTTTGTCACAGGAATTTTCTCTAGAAAATAATACAATGACAATGTGTTTTCTATAATATACTATGTTGATCTTAAGTTAAGCATAGTAAAAAGTACATTTCATTCATCGTATCCAATATTAAAAAATGCGCATATAAAGTGCCATTCTCGTACATAAAGGGTGTCTGTGTATTGTTTTCCATTTACCTTAAATTATTTTTTTTAACTGTTATCTAGATAAATCAATTGGTCCTTTTTGTAATAAAAAAACAAAGATTTATAATACAGTAACACCCCTCAAACTGTTTGTCAATTTTAGTTGTATACTAGCAAAATACCCGCGCTTCCGCAGAGAATGTATGAAAATACGTTTTTAAATAAAGAAAGGCAATAAGTATCAGAGATTGCTGGAATCACGCGGCCTTGATATATGTAAAGAAGACCATTCAATACGCTTTACGATAATGCAAACACTCATTATCGTTAATTAATTTATATTTTTTATCAGCTACGAAAATTTTGTGTGCGATAAATTAACCCCCACCACCCTCCCCGTTCCGCCCCTAATAACCCCACTATTCTCTCTGTCACCCTACAAACACTTCTCGTTACACCTCAGCCAGTACCCGCACACCCCCTGGAAATTGTTTGTTAAAAATCGTATCCAGGCCGTTAGGTGGCAGGAGTTTCACAATTCTATTTCCCCCACCATTCCCCCCACCCTAAAAAAAATATTTTTTAACCTTTTCATGGTAAGGAGATATGCATACAAACTTGGTTGGAATTGGACCAACAGTTCTGTGCAATGTCAGACTACTCACCGTTTAAGGTGCAATGTCAAGTACTCAACACTTACAGGGCAAGTCAGATACTCACCATTACAAGGTGGAATTTCGAAACGAAACTGGCTTAACTTTTGTAAGTAAGGTGACAATAATGAGACTGCCAAATTTAGACTCGTGCCTCCACGGCAATGAAATTAGTGATGAGTGAGTGAGGGCTTGCCTTTCGAAACAAAACCTCTGCTAACTTTTGAAGTAGGTGCATGACTGAGACTGCCCAAATTTAAGCCGTCTGACTCCACGCAAGTTGGATAGTAGTGATTGAGTGATGATGTGTAATGAGGGCTTTGCCTTTTCAAAACGAAACCTGCTTAAACTTTTGTAAGTTAAAGGTGCAAGGAATGAGCCTTGCCAATTTAAGCCGTCTGCCTCCACGGCAAGAAGTTGGAGAATTAGGTGAAGTGATGAGCTTTGCCTTTGGAAACGAAACCTGCTTCAAACTTGTGAAGTAAGGTGCAATGAATGAGCCTGCCAATTGTACAGGCGTCTCCGCGCACGGCAAGTTGGAGAATTAGTGATGAGTGAGGCATAGTTGAGAATTGTGATATGTGAGTGAGTGAGGGTGCTTTGCCTTTTCAAACGAAACCGGCTTACACTTTTGTAAGTAGGTGCAATGATAGAGCCGCCAAATTTTAAGACCGTCTGCCTCCACGGCAAATTGGAGATTGGTGAGTGAGTTTAGTGATGAGTGATGTGAGTGCGTGAGGGCTTTGCCTTTTTGAAACGAACCTGCGTATAACCTTTGGAAGTAAGGTTGCAATGAATGAGCTGCCACTTTAAAGCCGTCTGCCTCCACAGCAAGTTGGAGAATTAGTGGAGTGAGATGAATCAGTTGAGAATTAGTTGATGTAGTGAGTGAGGGCTTGCCTTGTCAACGAAACCTGCCTTAAAGCTTTGTAGTAGGTGGCAATTAAGGAGCCTGCCAACATTTTAAGCCGTCTGCTCACGGCAATTGGAGAATTGATGAGTTAGTGATGAGTTGGTGAGGTGGATGAGGGGCTTTGCTCTTTTGAACACGAAACCCTCTTCCTTTGTAAGTAAATGGTGAAGGAATGAGGCTGCACAAATTTAAGCCGTTCTGCCTCCACGGCAGTGTGGAGAATTAGTGAGAGTGAGAAGTTGGGAGAATTAGGGAGAGTGAGTTGAGGTTAGGGCTTTTGGCCTTTCGAAACGAAACCTGCTTAAGCCTTTGTAGTAAGGTGCAAAGACTGACCCTGCCAAATTTAAGCCGTCGTCCTCCACGGGCCATGTTGGAGGAATTAGTGATTGATTAGTGATAGTGAGTGAGGCGTTTGCACCTTTCGAAACGAAAACCTGATTAACTTTTGTTGTAATAAGGTTGACAACTGACATGAGCCCTGCCACAAATTAAGCCGTTGCCTCCACGGCAAGTGGGAGAATTAGTTGAGGTAGTTTAGTGAGTGACGTGAGTGTGTGAGTAGGAGGTCTTGCCTTTTCGAAACGAACTATTAACTTTTTAAGTCAGGGCATGAATGAGCCTGCCAAATTTAAGCCGCCGGCCTCCATGGTCAATTGTGAGAGAATTAGTGATGAGTGAGGCACGTTGGAGAATTAGGGATGACAGTGAGTGAGTGAGTGGAGTGAGGGCGGACAATGTGAGAATTAGGTAGGATGAGTGAGTGGATGAGTGAGTGAGGGCTTTGCCTTTTCAAAACGAAAACTGCTTAATTTTGTAAAAGGTGCAATGAATCAGCCTGGCCAAATTTAAGCTGTTCTTGCCCCCCCGGCAAGTTGGAGAATTAGTGATGAGGAGTGATAGCAGTGGGGTGAGTGAGGGCTTTGCCTTTTCGGAAACAAAATGTCTAATTTTGTAAGTAAGGTGCAATGAATGAGCCTGCCAAATTTTTAAGCCGTCTGCCTCACGGCAAGTGGAGAATTAGTGATGAGTGAGGCCAGTGGAGAATTAGTATGAGTGAGTGACGTGAAGGGAGGGCTTTGCATTTCGAAATGTAAACCTACTTAACTTTTGTAGTAAGGTGCACGTGAATGAGGCCCTGCCAATATTAATGCAAAGGAGTCTGCCTCCAGGAAAGTTGGAGAATAGTGATGACTAGTGATGAGTGAGTAGGGCTTTGCCTTTTCGAAACGAAACTGTCAACTTTTATAAGTAGCTGACATGAATGGAGCCTGCCCAAATTTTAAGCCGTCTGCCTCCATATCAAGTGTGAGAATGATGAGAGTTAGTGATGAGTGAGTGAGTGAGGGGGCTTTGCCTTTCGAAACGAAACCCTGCTTAACTTTTGTAAGTAAGTGCAATGAATGAGAGCTTCCAAATTTAAGCCGTCTGCCTCCACGGCAAAGCTTGGAGAATGGATTAGTTAGTGATGAGTGAGTGAGTGAGTGATGTGAGTGAGTGGAAGGGCTTTTGCTTTTTCCGAACCGTAAACATGCTTAAACTTTTGTAAGTATAGTGCAAATGAATGAGACTGCCAAAACTTTAAGCCATCTGCCTCCACGGCAAGTTGGGAATTAGTGATGAGTTGAGTGAGTGAGGGCTTTTGCTTTTTCGAAAAACGAAACTGCTAACTTTTGTAAGTAAGTGCAATGAATGAGCCTTGCCAATTAAGCGTCTGCCTCCACGGCAAAGTTGGGAATTAGTGAGAGTTTATGATGAGTGAAGTGAGTGAGGAGTGAGCTGAGGGCTTTGCCTTTTCAAAACAAAACCGCCTTAACTTGATAAGTAAGGTGCAATGAAGTGAGCCTGCCAATTTGAAGCCGCCGCCTCCACGGCAAATTGGAGATTAGTGTTGATGAGTGAAGTGAGTGATTGAGGTGAATGAGTGAGTGATTGGTCGAGGCTTTGCCTTTTATTAGTATAGATTTCACTGGAAAATACTAAAGATCTGACACTTGATACAAGTAAGTGTCGGGGAACAGCTTGGATATCAGTGTATAATTTACTGTCCCCTCAAAATTAGATCAACACACAACCATCAAGTATCTAAACTGTCCTCGCTAGAGATGGCCGAACTTATTAAGTTCTTTTCGTTTCAAACTTTTTACTGAAGTTCAAAACCATTTAAAGTCACGAGGGAGAACTTGAGAACAAAATTCGCAAAAGTTAGGATTAATAAAAGATAAAATAACAATGGTGACCTTACCATAAAGGTGTATGGCACCGGGAAATGTCGGGGAACACTGTCACCGAAGCATTTACACATTAACTTACAGTCACCAATCGGGAAATTGTCAGGAATATACTTTCAAGGGTACCGAAAATGATGGCTCGTGAGTTATGCTGAAAAAACGTACAGTTCGAGGTTTTTTTTTGCCGAAACCCACACTGGAGGGTTATCGACGAAGTATCAATTTTGACTATTATCTCTGCATTAATACATCTCAGGGTTATTTGCCGCGAAAGGCTGAATTTAACGGGTTTTCGCCAAAATGTACATTCGAGGGTTTAATGGCCGAAATTGAGAGTTTGTTGAACGGACATCATTGTAATAATTATCGCACTTTCATAATTATTGAAAATATGTCCCGTCAGTTTTTTTTTTTTTTTCAATAAGTTTGTATTAATTAAAATGTTAGAGAAAGGATAAATACTTAATTCCTTACATATCAGCTTTTTTCCCTATTTTTTTTTTAATCATTACACAGAGGTTCATTTAACAGCTGCTTGCAGCTGGATTCTAGAGTTATTATATAGTAAACAAGTTTATAATACAATCAAATAAGTTAGAGAACTTTATCGTAATGAACATAGGGAATTACACTCGGGGGGGTAATTGCGTTATCCGGCGTGAACTAGACTTCCCGGGCCCCCGGGCCACGGCGTCGTTCATGATCATTATGCTCATAGTGAAGATGGAATAGTGCATCTTTATTTCCCAGAGATCCCAGGTTCAGACCACCGTCTCAGATTTTGAAGCGGTGTGTCCTAGGTATTCATTGGATTTTTATCTGATAATTCTGGAAATTAATTGGTTTCTGGTAGGGTGGACCTTCCCTTTGTGGAAGCGATATAGACTTGTTCGCCTGCTTGCAGATATTATTATTAGTCCTTGGTGCTGTTTTCTTAAATCCTTGTGTGGGAGATTAAACAGTGTCTTTTAAGGAGACAATTTAAAATGTGGCCCTTAAAATTTCTTGATTAATTTCTCAGTTATCCCCAGAATTGTTTGTACTTCAGAGCATCCCACCAGCAGTGAAGTTGTGAGGCTGGTTGTTGCAATTCGAATATTACGAGTACTTAGGGAATGCATGTTGACTTGTGTAAGATTCTGGTGTGTTGTACCGCATACCGATTTTAAAGATGTTACTTTCTTTGTGACAATATTAAGGAGCTTTGTGTGAGATATGGAATACTGGGCCACTTGTTGATCGTAAGTTCTCGGGTTAGCCTGGTTTTCCCATTTATGACGTTTTCCTGGATTTAGTTGGGAGAGGTCGTACCAGAGTAAAGAGTAAATTTCGATTCTTTTGTGCATACCGTCGGGGTTAGTAAGTACATTTTTTAGGTTGGTTATTTGTTGATGGGTGCTTTTTTAAAATAGATTAGCAAAGTGTCTGATTTTGCTAAATGTAAACCATTTGGGCCTTGGTTTGATATCTTAAGGAGGCCCCTGCCAGGACATTAGCACCCGTTGTCCTTTAAGTCAACAAGATCTTTTATAGCGGTTTATACCTCATTTATCCAGTAACGGTTTTCTGTTTTCTGAAGGTCCCGAACATGGCGAGGATACTGTGAGTGAGTATATATAGGGTGTTACTTTTGAAAAACTTGAGGAGGAACTGATATTGGACTGTTGTTCTGTTTCCAAATGTAAGAGTCTTGATCGTAGATCTACCCATGCAAATTTTTACAGCCGAGACCGTGTGAACCCATTGGAATTGAGCTATTGTGATGCTCTGAATTTGTGTAGTTTGGGAGTAGGCCAAAAAGCCTCCTTTGTTCTTATTCTTGCCAGATTGTCTTCTTTATTCTGCTCTTTTAACCCTCCATATAATTTACACATTTCGGTTTGTAATTTCTGAGTGAGTTTGGTGGTTTTACTTGTATGGAAGTGCTCTGAAAAGGTATATATGTTTGGGTAATGTTGGTCATCTTGACCAGCGGGCTATTCTGCCTGTATGAGAGGGGGTATGGTGGTCCCATTTTTTGAGTTGGGTTATCATTCCAGGGATAAGTTGTTATAATGTTTTATGGAGAGTTTCCATATGGTGACTTAGTTGGATGACCAGGATTTTGAAGGGAATCCTGGGGTCCATTTGAACGGGAGTTTTTGATGTATTAAGGTTGCAGAGGCAGGGTCTGGTAAGTGTACGGGGTATGTACGAGTTAGAAGTGGTTGACTTAAGAGCCTGAATAGGCTCCCATATCTTTAAAGTTTTATATTACATACTGGTATAAGAGTAATGGGGTTGAGAGATAAAGAGAGTATAATCTGCAAAAGTGATATTTGTTGAGTGGAATCTTACCAATGTTGATTCCATTGATACAGGGTGTCTATTTATTTGTGCAAGAGGGTTTCAATCATAAGGCAAATAGGATGGGGACAGGGGCCATCCTGTCCTCGTTCCGTTTTTATAACATTGGTATTCTGAACGGGAACCCCATATTTACGACTATCGCTTGGGGTTGACATTAAGCTAAATGACCAGAAAAAGCTTTGGGGGAACATATTGGTGTGGATGTCTTAGACAGTCCAGTCCACCCTGTCGAAACGCCTTTTCAGTGTCAAGGGAGAGTAATATTGAACGATATTTTTGTTAGATTTGCCGTATTGCCAGCGTTATTGCTTTTCTGATATTGTCAGTAGTCTGTCTTCCATTAACAAATCCAGTTTGATACATAGTGGATTAATTTGGTAATGATCGGGTTCAGTCGGTTCGCTAATACCTTTGCAATAATTTTGAACATCAGTGTTTTATAAGGGATAATAGGGGGTAGGTTAGAGTTTGGGTTTTGTCTTATCTGGTTTAGGTATGACTGTGATATGCGCTTGGAGCTATCAGGTGTTAGCGTGAAGTTGCCAGTTTTAAGATTGACAGATTTTTGTAGGTACGGGGACAGGGGGACTGGAACCTCTTGTAGTTATAGTCGGTTGGAAACCCATCAGGACTGGAGATGTTCCAGTTTTTGAAACTGTTTATAACTCCGTGGATTTCAGAGATATGATATTTCTCTCTATGTAATATATTTTTTTGTTTGTGTAGGTTTGGGGAGGTTATTTCCGTTAAGTATTTGTTGATATTAGTTTCTGATATTTACAATATTTGCTTCACTGTTTTGCCATTATATCGGGTTGGGTAGTTACGGCGAAGCGTTGTGTTGATGTAGCTTTGGGTCTGATGGGGAGATGACCTTGTGGGTCCTCGTATGGGAGAAAATCTATTCTGGGGAGTTTTTGATTTAGTTTTTGTTGCTACATAGTATGGGGGGGCCCGTTACTTTGTACTAGATCTTTGATTGGCTTGAAGCGTAAGGCTCTATTCCGCTCTGAAATGATAGAGTTGCCTGAGGTTCGGACTAGCGTTTTGTATTTCGATTGCTTTATTCATTAAAGGTCTTGGCTAATATTTGTCCCCTGTTTGAGATATTTAATAAGTTTATTTATCTGATAAGTTTATTTTCTGTATTTCTCTTGTTTTTTTAGTACTGGCCGCCATAATGAAAAGTAACCCCCGAATCACCGTTTGTGAGTGCCCCTAAAGTTGGGCTCTTATGTCCTCAGTGTTGTTTCTGTGAAGGTAGTTTAATATATTTTTATGTTAACGTTTGTACTGTTCTTCATGGTTGCTAGGAGGGATTCATTGAGTCTCTCCAGACGGTTTGTGGTTGGTTGTTATTATCATACATGTAATGTCACATTGATACAATGCAGATCAGACCATGCTATTCAGAATATATGTATTTTGGACTGGCATTATGTTGAGGAGATTGAAGAGGATCCAGTCTGGTATAAATTTTGTGTATGGGGATAAATGGTTACTATTTCTACTTTTTGTTGGATTGCTAATCTCCAGGTTTCAATAAATTATTTTCCTTTTAAAAGTTTTGGAGGTTATTTGTAGACGGGTCCGGGTCATGGATTTAAGGGGTTTGGATCCGTCCGTTTTAACACCAATTAGTTGTTTGTAGATCGGATAGTTCAGGTGCTATAAAAGAGAAAGTTAACCACCGGCAGTCCCATAAATATGGGCACGTGGGGGCCCCCGATTGAAAAGCAGGTAGGTAGCGTGGAATGAAAATCTCTACATCCTTACCTTCAGACGTTGTACCTCCTCGTACTGGATACGGCCGATTCCTTAAAAAATAAATGGTGTAGGAGTGTAGATAATGTACTGAGTGGGCCACTTGAATTGAGGTCTATATTCTCCATCCCCCATGAGAGGGGGCTGGGGGGCAGTTTACGAGCTTTCTTGAGTTCCAGAGGAACGAGTTCCAGCAACAACTATAATTTTTGTAGAAGTGATGTGTTTTTAATACTCAATAAACAATGTTTTCTCACCTTTAATCAAAAGTAGTTACAGACAGATACGTTGGGACAAGCGATGGGGCGTTTGCGCCCCCACGTAATGCGTGCCTTCGTCTAGGATTTGGGGATGGGCATGTAATAGGGTGGCGTACGAATTTGTCTGTGTGAGGATAAAATCATTCTTGCTAGACTTATTAGACGATGCTTCTGCTCCTTTGGAGTGGATCGGGAAGAAGAGATAAGAATGAAAGAAAAACATCAAAATTGAACGGCCAGACAGGAATGGAGCATGGACTTATGTAATTTTATAAGAAGAATGTCCGGACTGGCTACTAAACATTTAGAAAAGCACGGCCCACCAATAAGCTATTAAAGGGCGACGTCACCACCCTCATCCCTCATCAAGGCATCACGGTTGGACAATTCACTCATGAGGAGACAATTGTTCTTCTGAGAAGTATTTGTGGAGCAATCAAGATCCTGTAAGAATAATTTAAGCTAGGGATACCCTAACGGCGGATAACAGAGGATATGCAGGGCCCAACTAGATAGTATAGAGGATATGCTTGGTAAGTACAAGGTGAAGGCACTAAAGGAAAGATGTAAAAAGATATGATAAACTCAGGATAATAACACTTATAATTCCAACTGCCAGGATATCTAGAGATCACTCCTAACGAAATATTGGTTCATCCATTAAGGAAAAGGTTGTACCCCTCCTACGCAAGGAGAGCTATAGTTGAGAGATAGACTAAGCAGAACGCACTTGAACACCTAAAGTGACCTTACATCGTGGTTGGGAAGAGTCCCGAAAAGGAAGAACAAACATGTGCAAATGACTGTATATGTGAATGATGGAGAGTAGCGGTGTTTGAAAGGCCCAGATGGGAGGAGATGGTGATGAAAGAACCACATTAACAACTGTCAGACGTACAAGTTTTATATTACTTAAAATGTGATGTGGAGGACTTAGTGTAGGCACAATTAAAACGGAAGCTCACACAGAGGATACAAGAACAGTGGAGACTGTTAAAAAATGGTGAAGCGATGGTGGAGTGCAAATGGCAACATATGTGTGAAAAACATGAGGGTAGAAGGTTAATGGTTCTCTTTGATAATGGGCCTGGAAAAATTACCTGGGGATTAGAGGATCGCGGTTAACGTAACGACCCAAACAAGACTATAACGTGCAGAATGCAGGTGGCATTTTATTAACCTACAGACAAAAAGCCCGGTGGTCTAATGATGATTAATGTTTTCATTGTTCATGTTTCATGTTTTGGACAGATAGTTCAATGCCAGGAGAGTGAACTTCACGATTTTAATAATTTAAACATAATACGTAATCTTAATCCTGCTATCTGAGCATGTTTTGAATATTGTAAATTTAGAGAAACCCCATGATGTAATTAGTTGGCCACTGAAGCTATGATGCGAAATAAGTGGTCAATACCATCAGATTTATCTCAGGTAATTTGCCTAGGCTATAAGGGCATATGATAGTGAAGGACCATTGTGATGTAAAATGAATCGTTTGATGTTGGAAGTTTCCACTACTTCTGCCTCTATGTTCACTTGACCTTTAAACTGTGCGGGGAACCTAATAACATTGTACTCTATATTTGATAGTTGATGCAGCTTTGTATTTCATTTGTCGATGAAGAAATACACTTTGTTACGATAGACTATGCACACAATAGACCTGAAATTTACATTGTGTGACACATAATATCCTCTTGGATTAAAGTGTATGAAACATTGCAGCTGCTATTGGATACACTGAAAGCAGCCGATGGTTGAGTATACTAAGTACCGCTCCCCCTGATTGACCTCTCCAGATGATTGAGGTGCTATAGGGGGGGTGTCCCACTGACACTTAGCTGTGCTGTTTAGGTTTAGAAAGTTAGAGTATTGTTTTACAATTTTGTGTGGGGATAGAGTGGAGAAAGGTTAGGTGTGGGTTTATTTGGAAATTTTGATTAATCAGTTGTTTTATACCGTATGAATAAAGGTGTTAATTTTAGTTCTACCCTGGTGCTGAAACAGTTTGTTGGCTATGAGGGATACTTTTTTAGCCGGGGAGTGTTCTATTGCTACCGGTGCTCTCTATGATGTGTTTTATGGTGGTTTCCGTGTTTCACAGTGTTGATGGTGTTTCGTGTGATAAAGGTGTTCGAGTGATGTGAGATGTGGACGTGAACGCCTGTTCGTGTTATGTTTGGAATTAAAGTATAAGTAAGGAAAGAAGTACAATAAACACTGTAAACATCATTCGATGAGTGTTTGTATCTGCACGGTCCAGACCTTATGGTCCTTGGCTCGACGCACTGAGCTCACGTTTCGGGGTTGGTTGGATAATTGGTTCAAGTCTTGCTTTATTTTTGGACAGCATTATGGGGGGTAAAAGGCACCTGAGTGGCGGACATGCCACAAAGCCAGTGGTGTATTCCCCTTATTTACTCGCCAGACAGTCGGGCCTGTATAGGTAACGTAAGATGTCCTGTATGTTCCTGAATGAAAGGTGGATGACAGTATCATAAAGGAATTGGCTGCCAAGGGACTAGTTCACTGGTACGTAAGAAAAAGTGAATGTCAAACCCCATAAACATAATATAACTTTATTCATTGTTTGCACTGGCTCTTGTGGTAACACACCATGTAGACAGTTTACAGACGATAAAGCGAAATCTGACAAATGATATTTATGCTGCAAACTGTGTCCTATCACCATGAAATGTGATGTGTATTAAAGCTAAAAGAGTAACCCTAATAAACCAGCCTTTAAATTAACCACTGACCTTACCTAGTGATTTTGTATTGTGACCCTACGAGGGGCCCACTAAAATATATAAAGAGGTTTTATTAGTGGTTGGACATGCCCTTAAACAAACACTCAACTGTTTTCTACTCGGAATGTGGGTTAAACTCAGTTTAAAACACTTTGCGGGCAATATTCCACTCCCCCTTAGATGGTAAATGATGCTCTTGGAATTCAGAATAAAAAATACTCAAACCTTGTCCTATATTTATAAACACAAAATTACAACTGTGGCCGTTCAATTACCACTGCATGCCTAATTACCGATGTGCGTACGCACGTATGGTAAATGCCGTGTGGATCTGTATTTTCACGGTTGTTAATGTAGTAGAGTAGGATAAGTAAATAATGTAGCTGTATCACCGTACAAGCACAGTATTTTATAGCGTTGCGTTATTACTGTAAAATAATCACGGGCGCTGTTGGATCAGAAAATAGTGATAGTGCGCCTTCATAAACATGGCCCTTACTAGAGTTTTTATATTAAAACGGAAGTTAATATGCCGCGAGCATTTTTCTGAGATGTGCAAATAATCCTTACTTTCAAGATTTACATTATATATAAGAAATCTTATTGACTTCAGAATTCACTAATTTGTGGGAAAATGCGATTTTAGATAAGCGTAAAAAGGGTTAGAGAAGTAGGTAGATGAGAGATGGATAGGAAAAAAGGCCATTGGGAGGGTCGCACTCCAGAAATTAGAAAATTTTATGTTTGATCCACCATCACACGTAAGTGACGTGTGTGTGATGGATCACAATAAAATTGTTTTTAAAATTTCTGGAGGCCGATACCTCGATTGCCTTTTTTTCCTGCGAAGCTTGTTTCCAAAGGGAAAGAACCCACGAGGCGTCGGCACCCCAGTTGGACAGAGTGCACCTCCACTATTGCTTATTTATTTGAGATAGATGAGAGGTAGAGGTGAGGGATAATGGAGAGGGAGGAAAGGGTACTAGAAGGCGGATATGGGTAGAGGAAGTAGAGAAGTGAGAGGAAGGGTGGGTAGGAGTAGGAGGGGAGAGGGGAGGAAAGAGGGGAAGGGGGTAAAAAGGATTAGGAAGGGGAGGAGAGTTTAGAAAGGGAAGGGGTACAGGAAGGTTAGAAGAAGGGGAGGAGTTGCTCTAGAGTAGTAATGGGGAAGGGAAAGGTAGAGAGGGGAGATGGGTAGGAGTAGGGAAGGGAAAGGGTAGAGAAGGGAGATGGGTAGGAGTACGGGAAGGGAAAGGGGTCGCGCAGGGGAGATGATCGGAGTTCACGCAGGGGACAGGTCGAGACGGGGCGGCCATTGGGTCCAGGAGTTCGGCCTGCCCTGTCTCGACGGGGAGCTTGGGTCGTCGTCTTGGCCGGGCACAGGGTCGAGCCGGGGCTCTGGGATCGGCGTGGCCGCACGGGGTCGCGCCTGTGCGCTGGGTGCGTCAGGGCCGGCCGGGCGCCGTTCCTCTGTCCCCCCTCTCTTGCTCCTTCTACTCTCCCCCTTCGCTCCTCCCCCTCTCCTTTTCTTTCTTTCTCTCCTTCCCCCTGTTCTTTCTATCTCTGCCCCCCTTCTCTTTCTCTCTCTCTCTCCCCCCCTTCCTCTTTCTTATCCATCTCTCCCTCCTCCCTTTCTTCTTTCTCTCCTCTCCCTCGCCCCCCTTCTCTTTTTACTTCATCTCTCCCCCTCTTTTCATTTTCTCGCTCTCTTCCCCTTCTCTGTCTATCTCTCCCCCCTTCTCTTTCTATCGCTCCCCCCTTCTCTTTCTTTACTCTCTCACTCCCCTCCTCTCTTTTCTCCTCTCCCCCTTCGTTGCTTCTTCCTCTCTCCCTGCTCTCCTCCCCTCTCTCCCCTTCTTATCTCACCCCCCTCTTTCTCTCGCTTTCCCCTTTCTCTTCTATTCTTCTCCCCCTCTCTGTTCTATCTCTCCCCCCCTTCTCTTTCTAGCTCTCCCCCTCTTTTCTTCGTCCTTCTCTTGCTCTCCCTTCTCTTCTTCTCTCTCACACCCCTTCTTTTTCCTTCTCTCTCTCCCCCCTTCTCTTTCTTTCTCTCTCTCCCCCCTTCCTTTCTCTCTTCTCTCATCCCCCCCTTTTCTTTCTCTCTCTTCCCCCCTTCTCTTTCTATCTCCCCCCCTTCTCTTTCTCTCTTCCCACCCCTATCTTCGCTTTCCTCTCCTTCTCTTTTCTCTCTCTCCCCCTTATCTTTCTCTTTTCTTCTCCCCCCCCCCTTCTCGCTTTCTCTCTCGCCGCCCTTATCACTTTTTCCTTACCTTCTTCGCTTTCTCTCTCTCTCCCCCCTTCGCTTTTCCTTTCTCTCTCTCCCCTGCCCCTTCTCTTTCTATCTCTCCCCTCCCTGTCGCGTTTCCTCGCTATCCCCCCCTCCTTTCTCGTTCTCTCTCCCTTCTCTTCCTCGCCTCCCCCTTCTCTTTCTCTCTCTTCCTCCCCCCCCCTTCTCTCTTCTCTCCCGCCTTCTCTTCTCCTCTCCTTGCGTTTTCGTCTGCACAGTTTTTCTTCTCTTCTCTCTCTCCTCCCCCTTCCTGTTGCTACCTCCTTCTCCCCCCATCTCCCTTCTCTCTCTCACTCTCTTCCCCCCGTTCTCTTCTCTCTCGCTTCCTCTCTCCTCCTCCCTCGTTTCTCTCTCGTTCTCCCCCTTTCTTTCTCTCTCTCTTCCCCTCTCCTTTCTCTCTCTCCCCCCTTCCTCTTTCTCTCTCTCCCCCCTTTTTTCCTCTCTCTTGCCTCTCTTCCCCCTCCTCTTTCTCTCTCTCCCCCTTCTCTTTGCTATCTCTGCCCCACCCTTCTCTTTCTCTGCTCTCCCCCTTCGCTTTTTCATCATCACTTCTTGTCTTCTCTCTCTCCTCCCCCCTTCGTCTTCGCTCCCCCTTCGTTTTATCTCTTTCCGCCACCCCTTCTCTTTCTCTCCTCCCCCCCCTCCCCTCTTTCTCCTCTCTCCCCCCCCCTTCCTCTGTCTCCTCTCTCCCGTCCCCTTCGCTTTTTCTACTACTGTTTTTCTTCTCTCCCTCTCCCCCCTCTTCTCTTTCTCTCTCCGTTCTCTTTCTCTTCTCTCTCTCCCCCTGTCTTTTCTCTTACCCTCTCCCCCTTCCCTCTTTCTCTCTCTTCCCCCGCTCCTTCTCTGCTCTCTTCCTCCCCTTCTCGTTTATCTCTCTAGTTCTCTTTCCCCCCTTCTCTGTTTCTATACTCACTCCTCCCCTTCTCTTTCTCTCTCTCCCCCCTTCTCTTTCCTCTGCTTTCCCCCCTTCCTCTTTCTATCTCTCCCCCCCTCCCCCCCTTCTCTTTCCTCTCTCTCTTCCCCCTCCTTTCCTTCTTCCACTTTCTCCACCCTTCTCTTTCTTCTCTCCCCCCCCCTTCTTTCTCTTTCTCTCGCTCCCCTCTCCTTCCTCTTTCTCTCTTCCCCCTTCGTTCTCTCTCTCCTTCTCTTCTCGCTCTCTTCCCCCCTTCTCTTTCCTTCGCTCTCTCCCCCTCTCGTTCTAGTCTCTTCTCCCCCCTCGCTTTCTCCTCTTCCCCCCCTTCTCGTTTCTCTCTCTTCCTCCCCCTTCCCCTTTCTCTCGCTTCCTCCCTCGCTTCTATCTCTCCCCCCGTTCCGTTCTCTTTCCGCGTCTCTCTCCCCCCATTCTCTTTCGCTCGTCTTCCCCACCTTCTCTTCTCTCTCTCCCCCCCCCCCCTTCTCTTTTTCTCTCTCTCTTCTCCCCTTCTCTTTCTCGTCTCTCCCCCGCTCTCTCCCTCCTTCTCTTTCTCTCTCTCCCCTCCTCCCCTTCCATCTCTTCTCTCTCTCCCCCCTTCCTCTTTCTCTCCTCTTCCCCCCTCTCTTTCCTCTCCTTCCTCCCTTCGCTCTTCCTCCCTCTCTTCCTCCTTCTCTCCTCTACTCTCCTCCCCCCTTCTCTTTCTTCTTCTCCCCTGTCTCGTCTCCCTTGCCCCCTTTCCCTCTTCTCTTCTTCCCCCCTTCTGCTTTTCTCTCCTCTCCCCCGTGCTCTTCTATCTGCTCCCCTCTCTTCTCTCTTCCGTCTCATCCTCCCCACCCTTCTCTTTCCTCTCTCTCCCCCCGTCGCGTTGTGTTTCTCACCTTTTGCGTTCTCTCTCGCCCCCCTTCTCTTTTCGCCTCATCCCCTGCCTGTTTCTATCGTCTCTCCCACCCTTCTCTTTCTCTCTCCCCCCCTTCTCTTTCTCTCTCTCCTCCCCCCCCTTCTCTTTCTTCTCTCTCCCCCCTTATCCTTTTTCTCCACTCTTTTCTTTCTCTCGCTCCTCCCCCCCTTCTCTTTCTCTCTCCTTCTCTTTCCTCTCTCCCTTTCGCCTCCTCTTCTCTCCTCCCCCCTTCTGTTTTCTATCTCTCCGGGCCCTTTCTTTCTCGCTCTTCCCCCCTTCTCTTTCCTCTCTTCCCTTCCCCCCTTCCACTTTCTCCTCTTTTCCCCCTTCTCTTTCTATCTCTCCCCTTCTCTTTCTGCGTCTCCCCCCCCTTCTCTTTCTCTCTGCTTCCCCCCTTCCTTCCTAATATCTCTCCCCCTTTCTTCTCTCTCTTCCCCCTCTCTTTCTTCTCTCCTCTCCTCTCCCCCCCTTCTCTTTCTCTCTCTCCATCTTCTCTGCTCTCTTTCCCCCTTTCTCTTCTCTCTCCTTCTCTTTCTCTCTCTCCCCCCTTCTCTTTCTCTCTCTCTCCCCCCTTCTCTTTCTCTTCCTTCCCATCCCCCCCTTCTGTTTCTATCTCTCCCCCCTTCTTCTTTCTCTCTCTTCCCCACTTTCTTCGCTCTCCTTCCCCCTTCCTCTTTCTATCTCCTCCCCCCCCCCCTTCTCTTCTCTCTCTTTCCCCCCCTTCTCTTTCTCTCTCTTCCCCCCTTCCCGTTCTCTATCTTCCTCCCTTCTCTTTCTCTCTCTCCCCCCTTCTCTTCCTCTCTCTCCCCCCCATTCTCTTTTCTCTCTCTTCCCTCCCCACCTTCTCTTTCCTCTCTCCCCCCCTTCTTTGTTTTTTTCTCTCCTGCTTCTCCCCTTCTCTTTCCTCTCTCCCCCATTCCTCGTTCTCTCTCTTCCCCCCTTCTCTTTCACTCTCTCTCCCCCCCTTCTTTTTCTCTCTCTTCTCCCCTTATCTCTTTCTCCTCTCCTTCCCCCCTTCTCTTTCTCTCTCTCCTCCCGCCGTCTCTTTCTATATCTCCCCCCTTCCCCTTTCTTCTCTCTACCCCCCTCTCTTTCTCTCTCTCCCCCTTCGCTTTGTGCTCACCTTTTTTTCTCTCTCCCCCCCCCTTCTCTTTTCCTCTCCTCCTTCCTTTTCTCCTCTCTCCCCCCTTCTGTTTCTATCTCTCCCCCATTCTCTTTCTCTCTCTCTCCCCCGTCTCTGTTCCTCTCTCCCCCCCCTTCTCTTTCTCTCTCTCCCCCGTACTTTTTCTCGCCCTTTTTCCGTTCTCTCTCTCCCCCACATCCTTTCTCTCTCCTTCTTTTCGCTCTCTCCTCCCTCTCTCTCCCCCCCCGTTCTTTTCCTATCTCTCCTCCCCTTCTCTTTCTCCTCTCTCTTTCCCCATTCTCTTTCTCCCTCTTTCCCCTTCTCTTTCCTATCTCTCCCCGTTCTCTTTCTCTAGCTCCCCCCTTCTCTTTCTCTCCTCTTCCCCCCTTCTCTTTTCTATCTCTCTCCCCCTTCTCCTTTCTCTCTCTCCCCTTCTCTTCTATCTCTCCACCCTTCTCTTTCTCTCTCCTCCCCCCTGCTCTTTCGTCTCGTTCCCCCTTCGCTTTCTCTCTCCTTTCTTTCCTCTCTCCCCCCCCCTTCTCCCTTTTTTCGCTCTCCCCCTTTATCTTTTCTCTCGCTTTCCCCCCTTCTCTTTACTCTCTCTCCCCCTTCGCTTGTTTTCTCACCTTCTCTTTCTCTCTCTCCCCCCCCTTCTTTTCCTTCTCCTCCCCCCCTTCTCTTTCTCTCTCTCCCCCCCCTTCTCTTTCTCTCTCTCTTCCCCCCTTCTCTTTCTCTCTCTCCTCCCCCTTTCGCTTTTTCTCACCTTCTCTTTCTCTCCTCCCTCCCCCTTCTGTTTCTCTCTCTCCTCTCCTCCCCCCCTTCTCTTTCTCATCTCTCCCCCTTCGCTTTTTCTCCCTTTTCTTTCTCTCTCTCCTCCCCCCCACCTTTCTTTCTCTCTCCTGCACTTTCTCTCTCTCCTCTCTCCCCCCCCCCTCTGTTTTCTTCTCTCTCCCCCCTTCTCGTTTCTCTCTCGTCCCTCCCCTCCATTTTCTCTTTCTCTCTCTTCCCCCCTTCTCTTTCTCTCTCTTCCCCCCTTCTCTTTCTATCTCTCTCCCCCTCTCTTTCTCTCTCTCCTCTCCCCCCCTTCTCTTTCTCTCCCCCTTCGTTTCTCTCTCTCCCCCCCCTTCTCTTTCTCTCTCTTTCTCTCTCTCCCCCTTCGCGTTTTCTTCCCTTCTCTTCTTTCTCTCTCTCCCCCCGTCTCGTTCTCTCTCGTCCCCCTTCTCCTTTCTCTCTCTCCCCCCTTCTATTTCCTCCCCTCTCGCCCTTCTCTTTCTCTCTCTACCCCCTTCGCTCTCCTCTCCCCCCTTCTCTGTCCTATCTCTCCCTCTGTCTCTTTTAGCTCGCCTTTCGATCTCTCCCCCCCTTTCTCTTTCTACTCTCGCTTCTCTTTCTATCTCTCCTCTCCCCCCTTCTCTTTCTCTCTCTCTCCCCCCTTCTCTTTCTCTCGCCTCTCGCCCCCTGCCCTCTTTCTCTGCTCTCTCTCCCCCCCTTCGCGCTTTCTCTCTCTCCCCCCTTCTCCGTTCTCCTCTCCCCACTTCACCTTTCCTCTCTCTCTCCCCCTTTCTCTTTCTCCTCTCTCTCCCCCGTCGCTTTCCGTTCTCTCCTCTCCCCCTTCTCTTTCTCTCTCCCCCCCCCTTCTCTTCTCTCTCCCCCTTCTCTTTCTCTCTCTCTCCCCCCCTTCTCTTTCTCCTCTCCCACTTCTCCGTCTCTCTCTCCCCCCCGTCTCTTTTCTCTTCATCTCCTCACCCTTCGCTTCTCGCGCTCTCCCCCTTTTTTTTTTTTTTTCTTTCTCTCTCGCAATCACCCCTTCTCGTTCTCTCTCTCCCCCCCTTCTCTTTCTCTCTCTCACATCCCCTTCGCTTTCTCCTCTCCTTCGCTTTTTCTCTCTCCCCCTTCTCGTTAGCTCATCTCTTCCCCCTTCTCTTTCTTCTCCTTTCTCCTCTCTCCTCCCCCTTCTCTTTCTCTCTCCTCCCCCTTGCCTTTTTCTCTCTCACTCTCCCCTTCACTTCTCTCTCCTTCTCTTTCTCTCTCTCCCCCCTTCTCTTTTCATCTCTCTTTCCTTTCCCCTTTCTCTTTCTATCTTGCCCCCTTCTCTTCCCCTCTCCTCCTCCCCCTTCTCTTCTCTCTCTCCCTTCCTTTTCGTACTTTCCTTCTCTCCCCCTTTTTTTCTCTCCCTCTCCTCTCTTCCCCCTTCCTTTCACCCCCCGTCCCCTTCTCTCTCTCCTCCTCTCCCTCCCTCTCTTTCTCCATCTTCCCCCCTGCTTTTTCTCCTCTTCCTTCCTCTTCCTCTCTCCTTCCCCCTCTTTCTCTTCTCTTACCTCTCCCCTCTCTGCCCCCCTTCTGTTTCTCTCTCTCCCCTTCCTTTCTCTCTCTCTCTTTCCGCCTCCTCTTCGCTCTTCTCCCGCTCTCTATTCCCTTCTCCTTCTACTCTTCCCCCTTGATCTTTCTCTCTCTTCCCCCCCTTCCCATTTCTCTTTCTCTCTCTTCCCCCCCTGTCCCTTCTCCTCTCTTTCCCGTCCTCCATTCTCTTTCTATCTCTCCACCCGTTCTCTTTCTCTCGCTCCCCCCAAAATTCTCTTTCTCTCCTCTCCCCCCCCCTTCTTTTTCGCTTCTTTTTCTCTCCTCTCTTCTCCCCTTCTCTTTCCCTCTCTTTTCCCCCCTTCTCTTTCTCCTCTCTCCCCCTTCTCTTTCTATCTCTCCCCCCTTCTCTTTCTCTCTCCTCTCTACCCCTTAACGCCACCCCCTTCTCTTTTCTCCTTCCCCCTTCGCGTTTTCCTCTCACCTTTCTTTCTCTCTCCCCCCTTCTCTTTCCTCTCTCCTTCGCCTTTCTCCTCATTCCCCCCCCTTCTGTTTACCTATTCTTCCCTCCCCCCTTCTCTTCTCTCTCTCTCCCCCCTTCTCTTTCTCTCTCCCCCCCCTTCTCTTTCTCTCTCTCCCCCTTACTTTTTTCTTTTTCGCACCTTTTCTTTCGCTCGTCTCCTCTCTCCCTTCTCTTCTCTCTTCTCTCCTTCTCTTATCTCTCTCTCCCCCCTTCTGTTTCTATCTCTCCTCCCCCCTTCTCGTTCTCACTCTTCTCTTCCCCCCTTCTCTTTCTCTCTCTCTCCCCCTTCTCTTTCTCTCTCTTTCCCCCTTCTCTTTCTATCTCTCACCCTTCTTTTCTAGAGCTCCCCCCCCTTCTCTTTCTCTCGCTTCCCCTTCTCTTTTCTATCTCTCCCCCCTCCTCTTTCCTCTCTCTTCCCCCTTCGCTTTCTATCTCTCCCCCCCTTCTCTTTCTCTCTCTCCCCCTTCTCTTTCTCTCTTTCCCCCGTCACTTTCTTCTCTCTCCTTCTTCCTTCTCCTTTCTCTCTCCCCCTCTCCCCCCTTGCTCTTTTTCTCTCTTTTGCTCTCTCCCCCTTATCTTTCTCTCCTCCTCTTCCCCCCTCTTCTTTTCCTCTCTCTTTCCTCATCCTCCCCCTCTTCCTTTTGCTCACATCAACTTCCCCTTTAGTGTGTATCACATCAACTTCCCCTTTAGTGTCTATCACATCAACTTCCCCTTTAGTGTATATCACATCAACTTCCCCTTTAGTGTGTATCACATCAACTTCCCCTTTAGTGTCTATCACATCAACTTCCCCTTTAGTGTATATCACATCAACTTCCCCTTTAGTGTCTATCACATCAACTTCCCCTTATGTGTATCACCATCAACTTCCCCTTTGTGGTTATCACATCACTTCCCTTTAGTGTATAGCCATCAACTTCCCCTTTAGTGTATATCACATCAACTTCCCCTTTAGTGTGTATCACATCAACTTCCCCTTTAGTGTGTACCACATCAACTTCCCCTTTAGTGTCTATCACATCAACTTCCCCTTTAGGTGTTGACCCCATTGTTAAGGGGAATTTGATGCATACGTTCTAGAAAGTATGGTTAAGGGGAAGTTGATGTGATATCACTAAGGGGAAGTTATGGTGCTATACACTAAAGGGGAAGTTGATGTGATATCACTAGGGGAAGTTGATGATATACACTAAAGGGTGGAAGTTGATGTGATATCTCTAAAGGGAAGTTGATGTGAGATACTAAACGGAAGTTGATGCGACATTCACTAAAGGGGAAGTTGGTGTGATACACACTAAGTGGAAGTTTGAGGTTATTACACTAAAGGGGAAGTTGATGTATACGCACTAAGGGGAAGTTGATGTGATATACCCAATGGGAAGTTGATGTGATACACCTAATGGGAAGTTTGTATACACACTAAAGGGAAGTTGATGTGATACACTAAAGGGGAATTGATGTGATACCCAAGGGGGAGTTGATGTGATACACACTAAAGGGGAAGTTGATGTGATATACACTAAAGGGGAAGTTGATGTGATATACACTAAAGGGGATAGTTGATGTGATACACACTAAAGGGAAGTTGATGTGATATACACTAAAGGGGAAGTTGATTGATACACTAAGGAGTTATGTTATATACACTAAGGGAGTTGATGTGATATACACTAAAGGGGAATTTGATGTGATTACACACTAAAGGGGAAGTGGATTGATATAACACTAGGGGGAATTGATGTGATACACTAAAGGGGAAGTTGATGTGATACACTAAAGGGAAGTTGATGTCGATATACCCTAAAGGGGAATTTGATGCGATATACCTAAAGAGGGAAGTTGAGCGATACACACTAAAGGAAGTTGATGTGATATACACTAAGGGGAAGTTGATGTGAATATGCACTAAGGGGAAGTTGATGTGATATATATTTGAATATCACATTAACTTCCCCTTTAGTGTCTATACACATCAACTTCCCCTTTAGTGGATATCACATCAACTTCCTCTAGTGTGTATCACATCAAAGCTTCCCCTTTGGTATCTCACATCAACTTCCCCTTTAGTGTGTATAACAATCAACTTCCTTTAGGTGTATCACATTGAACTTCCCCTTTAGCGCATATGAATAAAACTTACCCTTTAGTGTGTATCACATCAAACCTACCCTTTATGTATATCACATCGACTTCCCCTTTAGTGTGGTATCACATCAACTTCCCCTTTAGTGTGTATCACAGTAAACTTCCTCCCCCCTTCGCCATATCACATCAACTTCCCCTTAGTGTGATATCACATCAACTTCCCCATTTAGTGGTTTGAGCATATCAACTTACCCTTTAGTGGTCAATATTCTGAGCTATCACATCACTTCCCCTTTAGTGTGTATCACATCAATCCCCTTAGTGTATATCACATCAACTTCCCCTTTAGGCGTTATGGCTTTAACAATTAATGAGGTACACTCCAGACACACCGATGTTGGCTGTTTGCCAGACAAATAGTGGTGCTATCCCCCTAGCCCTCCAAACAGTTCTATAGCAACAAGAAGCATGATGGGGGAGCACACTATCAGGGGAATCCAAGTGTGTTATTTAAACAACATACACAACGTGATTTAAACAATGTGTTTAAATAAACAACTTGGATTCACCTGATTAGTGTGCTCCCCATCATTATTCTTGTGCTATAGAATCGCATCAACTTCCCTTTAGTGCGTATCACATCAACTTCCCCTTTAGTGTGTATCGCATCACCCCCATTCGTCTCCCCCTTATCAAGTTTTCATATCACCATCAACTTTCCCTAGGTGTATTCACATCACCACCCCCCTTCCCTTTAGTGTGAATCACATCAACTCCCCTTTAGTGTGTATTCACACAACTCCCTTTAATGTATATCACATCAAATTTCATCCCTTTAGTGTATATCACCATCAACTTCCCTTTATGTATATCACATCAATTACCCTTTAGTCGTTACTCACATAAACTCCTTTAGTGTGTATCACATCAACTTCCCTTTAGGTATACAAATTCAATTCCCCTTTAGTGTCTACTCACTTACCTTATGCGTACACATCAAACTTCCCCTGTTAGCGTAATCACATCAAATTCCCCTTGTAGCGTATATCACATCAACTCCCCTTTAGCGTATATCACATCAACTTCCCCTTTATGCCTATCACACATCAACTTCCCCTTTAGTGCGTATCATCAATTCCCCTTTAGTGTATAACACATCAAATTCCCCTTTAGCGTTATCACATCAACTTCCCCTTTAGCGTGTATCACATCAACTTCCCTTTAGCGTGTATCACATCAACTTCCCCTTTAGTGTGTATCACATCAACTTACCCTTTAGTGTGTATCACCATAAACTTCCCCTTTAGTGTATATCACATCAACTTCCCCTAGAGTGTAGGCACATCACACAACCCCCTTTAGGGGATATCACCATCAACTTCCCCTTGTGTTATCACATCAACTTCCCTTTAGTGTCTATCAAATCAACTTCCCTTTAGTGTGTATCACATCAAACTTCCCTTTATCGTGGTATATCACATCAACTTCCCTTTATGTGTATACATCAACTCTTACCCTTTAGTGTGTATTCACATCAACTTCCCCTTTAGTGTGTATCACACAACTTCCCCTTTAGTGTGTATCACATCAACTTCCCCTTTAGGTGTATCACATCAAATTTCCCCTTTAGTGTTGCATCACATCAACTTCCCCTTTAAGTGTTATCACATCACTTCCCCTTTAGCGATAATCAACGTGTCATCACACAACTTCCCCTTTAGCGTATATCACATATCAACTTCCCCTTTAGTGTTTCTATGTCTATCACATCCAACTTCCCCTTTAGTGTCTGTCACCATTCAAAACTTCACTTTCGTGTGTATCCACATAATCAACTTCCCCTTTAGTGTATATCACATCAACTTCCCCTTTAGTGTATATCACATCAACTTCCCCTTTAGTGTCTATCACATCAACTTCCCCTTTAGTGTCTATCACATCAACTTCCCCTTTAG
>JAACNH010000195.1:0-133240 GCA_019447015.1 Hymenochirus boettgeri | reverse complement strand
TATTTGAATATCACATTAATTCCCCTTTAGTGTCTATACATCAACTTCCCTTTAGTGATATCACATCAACTTCCTCTTAGTGTGTATCACATCAAACTTCCCCTTTGTGTATATCACATCAACTTCCCCTTAGTGGTATCAATAACTTCCTTTAGGTTGTATCACATGAACTTCCCCTTTAGGCATATGAATAAACTTACCCTTTAGTGTGTATCACATCATTCCCCTTTATGTATATCACACGACTTCCCCTTTAGTGTGTATCACATCAACTTCCCCTTTAGTGTGTATCACAGTAATTCCTCCCCCTTTAGTGGTATCACATCAACTTCCCTCTAGTGTGATATCACATCAACTTCCCCATTTAGTGGTTGGCATATCAACTTACCCTTTAGTGGTTATCAATTCAACTTCCCCTAGGCCTATCACATCACTTCCCCTTTAGTGTGTATCACATCAATCCCCTTAGTGTAATCACATAACTTCCCCTCTTAGGCGTATGGCTTTAACATTAATCGAGGTACACTCCAGCACACCGATGTTGGCTGTTTGCCAGACAAATAGTGGTGCTATCCCCCTAGCCCTCCAAACAGTTCTATAGCAACAAGAAGCATGATGGGGGAGCACACTATCAGGGAATCCAAGGTGGTTTATTTAAACAACATACACAACGTGATTTAAACAATGTGTTTAAATAAACACACTTGGATTCACCTGATTAGTGTGCTCCCCATCATTATTCTTGTGCTATAGAATCGCATCACTTCCCTTTAGTGCGTGATCACATCAACTTCCCCTTTAGTGGTATCGCATCCCCCCATGTTCCCCTTATATCAAGTTCAATTATCACCATGACTTCAGGCCTGTATTCACATCCCCTTCCCTTTAGTGTGAATCACATCAATCCCCTTTAGTGTGTATTCACACACCTTCCCTTTAATGTATATCACATCAAATTCCCTTTAGTGTATATCACCATCAACTTCCCTTTAGTGTATATACACATCAATTCCCTTTAGCGTTATACATAAACTTACCTTTAGTGTGTATCACATCAACTTCCCCTTTAGTGTATCATCAAATCAACTCCCCCTTTATGTCTATAACATCAACTTCCCTTAGTGCGTAGCACATCAAACTTCCCCTTTAGCGTAATCACATCAAATTCCCCTTTAGCGTATATCACATCAACTCCCCTTTAGCGTATATCACATCAACTTCCCTTTATGCCTATCACACATCAACTTCCCCTTTAGTGCGTATCAATCAAACTTCCCCTTTAGTGTATACACATCAAATTCCCCTTTAGCGTATATCACATCAACTTCCCCTTTAGCGTGTATCACATCAACCTTCCCTTTAGCGTGTATCACATCAACTTCCACCTTTAGTGTGTATCCATCAACTTCCCTTTATGTGTATCACATAAACTTCCCCTTTAGTGTATATCACATCAACTTCCCCTAGAGTGTAACATACACAACCCCCTTAGGGATATCCCATCAACTTCCCCTTGTGTTATCACATACAACTTACCCTTTAGTGTATATCAACAAATCAACTTCCCTTTAGTGTGTATCACATCAACTTCCCTTTAGTCGTGGTATATCACATCAACTTCCCTTTATGTGTATTACATCAACTTCCTTAGTACAATCCTTTAGTGTGTATTCACATCAACTTCCCCTTTAGTGTGTATCACACAACTTCCCCTTTAGTGTGTATCACATCAACTTCCCCTTTAGGGTGTATCACATCAAATTCCCCTTTAGTGTTGATCACATCAAATCCCCTTTAGGAGTCGTATCACACATTCCCCTTTAGCGATATCACTCTCAACTTCCCCTTTAGCGTATATCACATTCAACTTCCCTTTAGTGTCTATCTATCACATCCAACTTCCCCTTTTGTGTCTTCACATCAACTTCCTTTGTGTGTATCACATACAACTTCCCCTTTAGTGTCTATCACATCAAACTTCCCCTTTAGTGTCTATCACATCAACTTCCCTTTAGTGTCTATCACATCAAACTTCCTAGTGTCTATCACATAACTTCCCCTTTAGGTGTCTATCACATCAACTTCCCCTTTAGTGTCTATCACATCAACTTACACCCTTTATGTTGTATAATCAACTTCCCCTTTAGTGTCTATCACATCAACTTCCCCTTTAGTGTCTATCACATCAACTTCCCCTTTAGTGTGTATCACATCAACTTCCCCTTTAGTGTGTATCACATCAACTTCCTCTTTAACAATGGGGTACAACATCTCACTGCAATCGATCACATTGAATTATTGACACACAATATCCGCCAGAAAACACAATTTATTTGCAAAAATGACCCATGGAAAGGAAAGGAGAGTGTGTTTGTTTGTGGGGAAAAGAGACGCAAGGTGTGAAGTGAAATGAACCCCTTACAGTGCAGTTGTATTGCAGTGTGGCAGCTCCATCCCATTCACAGTTCTTATTGTCTTTACTAAAGTAAAATGGGGTTTATTACCTTGTTCTGTACAAATACATTTCCTTAGCTGACTGTGATCTCCATGAGTAGCTCCTGCCCAACCCCCAGTACAAGAGACGTATCTTGAATTGGTCAGTTTACCTCTCAATCTTGACTGTGGGCAAACCACAAGTGAGAGGAGGTGACCGAGTGTGTGGTCACATGACATTGTTATATCACATGGTCTGCTGCTCCTCATGATTGACAGCTCTATCCTCCTATTAGAGCAACAACAGAACAAAATGATGCAAAGCATTGTACTGCCCTGAATAATCTGTGACATTAGGATGGTGTGAAATTAACTTGATTCACCACCAGATGGCAGCACACAGGTTTATTAACTTAAAAAATGTGGGGGGGGGGAAAGGGGGTATGAAGGCATTTTTAAAAGTTGTAAAGTAACCTATGCTTTTCCCCAGGTCCTTATACATAAGTTTTCTCATGAAAATTGTCCCAGCCGTTTGGAAGTTTATCTGGAACATATAAACATACACACATACATACATTGACTTTTATATATATAGATATACTTAAACACATTTTTCTATATAAAGTGCATGTTATATACATTAAAACATTTAAGTTGTAAAGTGCATTATATAAATACATTCTAAAAACACGCATTTTTTATATATATAAAGTGCATATCAATAAAAGTGCCTATTAAGTGCAAAAACATGCAATAAATATTGGTTTATAAACATAACTCAGTTTGCATATTCATTATTATTCATCAATATTTTCTAGTCATCATCAACACTGTATAAGGCAAGTATTTCATAAGAATAAATGCATATTATTATTATTATTATTATTATTATTATTAACTGACAAATAAGTAATAATAATAATATGCATTTATTCTTATAAAATACTTGCCTTAAACATTGTTGATTGGCAAAAAGTTAAATTCATCCCAAATGATGGTAAATACACAATGGGCTAAACAGTAGGGATGGACTAGAACTCGAACTCAAGCCCGAGTTCGAGCTGAACTTTATGAGTTTGAACGGACTCGGACTTCTCGAACTATTCCGACCCGGATTTCTCGGACTTTCAATGTTTCCGGATTATCGAATTTATGGGCCGTTCACTAACTCTAGAATGTAGTATAGTGTAATGTAGTGGGTGGATAGTATAGTGGTTAATGGCACTGCCTTTGACATGGGAGACCAGGGATCGAATCCTGGCTAGGTCAGCTATACAAATGTTTTGATTATTATAATACCCTAGTTATCACTCCCCCATTGACTTGAATGGTCTGAATTCAAACTTTCGAAAGTTCGAAAACGGACCGAACTTTATATAGTTCGGCCATCTCTACTAAACAGTTGGGGGGGGGGGGGTGGACATGCCCTTTAAACTCTAAATGCGTGCCTACCTAAAAAGGAAAATCCATACTGGTTTGCTGCCTAGGATAAGTATTCCAACAAAACTATATTATTGCTACAGAGCAGATGTCATGAAAACTGTCCCCCTAGATAATTTCGCTTGTGGGACCATATCAGTTATTAAAGTAATAAGTTAGAAAATATGTACAGCCCATTTAACATTTGTGTATTATGACTAAATTTATTTTTTCCTTAATAATGTGTTGACTTTGCAGACAGTGAAAACTGCTTTCATTGTCCGGACATGGAATCGCCCAATGAGAATAAGACTCAATGTTTTGCGAAGATAGAGGAATATCTTTCCTACACTAATGATGTGATTTCTATTGGTTTTTCATCTACCTCCATTCTCTGCACCTTAACTACTCTCCTGATATTGAGGATATTTATTAAATATCGCAAAAGCTCAATTGTAAAAGCCAATAACAGGTCCCTCAGCTTCCTCCTCCTGGTCTCCATCAAACTGAGCTTCCTCACTGTGTTCCTGTTCCTCGGTCGCCCTGTGGATATAACCTGCATGTTACGTATAATCACTTTTGGAATCACCTTCTCCATAGCTGTCTCTTCTCTTCTGGCCAAGACTATCATGGTTTACATTGCATTCAAAGCCACCAAGCCTGGGAGCTCATGGAGGAAATGGGTGGGAGTCAAACTGTCCAATTCTGTAGTCTTAATCTGTTCATCCATTCAAATAATAATCTGTATGACTTGGTTGGCCATTTCTCCTCCCTTTCAGGATATGGACATTCACACTTCCCCTGGAACAATCATCATTCAGTGCAATGAGGGATCAGCTATTGCCTTTTACTCAGTTATTGGTATATTGGGGCTTCTGGCAGCTGTTAGTTTTGTTTTAGACTTTTAGCTCGGACCTTACCGGACAGTTTTAATGAGGCCAAGTACATCACTTTCAGCATGCTGGTCTTCTGCAGTGTTTGGATCACAATGATCCCGGCCTATCTGAGCACCAAAGGGAAAAACACTGTGTGTGTGGAGATATTTGCCATATTGACCTCAAGTGCTGGACTATTAGGATGTATATTTATACCCAAATGTTACATTGTTTTATTTAGACCTGAAATGAACACAAAGTCCCATTTACTGGGAAACAAAGGGTGATAATTGTATTTAATATATTATATTATAAATGTGTGTGTGTTTGTAATGTTGGACACTCACTTGATTCCAATAGTGCCTCTACCAACTATACATTATCACAGCAAACTGGTCCTTTCAAAAAGATCGTTATACATATGTGCAATGTGTGATGTTCACAGAACTTTACAATACAAGAATTGTGGAAGCACTCCAATTAGGCTAATTTACAACTACATTTAGCGGAAGTGCTACTGATCTGGTCAAAACATTTATACAAACATAGAAAAGATAATCAATGCACATTCCTAGGCCCCATACAATATCATATTATCTGTATATACAGTATATCTATATTTAAACATAGAAAAGATAATCAATGTACATTCCTAGGCCCCATACAATATCTATTATCTGTATATACAGTATATCTATATATATATAACATAGAAAGATAATCAATGTACATTCCTGGTCCATACAATATCATAATCTGTTATACGATATTCTATAATATATAAAAAAAGAGATATCAGTGTACATTCCTAGGTCCCATACAATATCATTATCGGATATACAGTATATCTATAAATATAAAACATAGAAAAGATAATCAATGTACATTCCTAGGCCCCAACAATATCATATTACTGTATATACAGTATATCTATATATATAAAACATAGAAAGATAATCAATGTACTTCCTAGGTCCCATACAATATCATATTATCTGTATATACAGTATATCTTATATATATAAAACATAGAAAGATAATCAATGTACATTCCTGGCCCCATGCAATATCATATATCTGTATATACAGTATATCTATATATATAAACATAGAAAAGATAATCAATGTACATTCCTAGTCCCATACAATATCATATTATCTGTATATACAGTATATCTATATATATAAACATAGAAAAGATAATCAATGTACATTCCTAGGCCCCATACAATATCATATTATCTGTATATACAGTATTCATATATAAACATAGAAAGATAATCAATGTACATTCCTGGTCCCTAACAATATCATATTATCTGTAATACAGTAATCTATATATATATAAACATAGAAAGAAATCAATGTACATTCCTAGGTCCCATACAAATACATATTATCTGTATATACAGTATATCTAATATTATAAACATAGAAAAGATAATCAATGCAATTCTGGGCCCCATACAAATCATATATCTGTATAACAGTATATCTATATATATATAAACATAGAAAAGATAATCAATGCACATTCCTGGGCCCCATACAATATCATATTATCTGTATATACAGTATATCTATATATATAACATAGAAAAGATAATCAATGTACATTCTAGGCCCCAACAATATCATATTATCTGTATAACAGTATATCTATATATATAAACATAGAAAAGATAATCAATGTACATTCCTAGGTACCAACAATATCATATTATCTGTATATACAGTATATCTATATGTATAACATAGAAAAGATAATCAAGTACATTCTAGGCCCCATACAATTCAATTATCTGATATTACAGTATATCTATATATATAAAAATAGAAAAGATAATCAATGCACATTCCTATGCCCCAACAATATCATATTATCTGCACACTGGCATACTTTAAAACAAAGGGGTTTTGTTATAAATTATGTGTCACTAACTTCCCCTTTAAGTGTCTCTCCATCAACATGTCCGGAGGGGGGGACACTTTTAGGGTCATATCACATCAACTCCCCTTTAGGTGTATCACATCAACACATAGGGGGGAGAAAATCCGGGGCCTATGTAGTGTATATCAATCAACTTCCTCCTTTGTGTGTATCACATCAACTTCCCTTTGCGTGTATCACATGACTCTTCCCCTTTAGCGCATATCGCATAACTTCCCTTTAGTGGTGTATCACACAACTTCCCCTTTAGTGTATATCACATCAACGTTCCCCTTTATTGTGTATCACATCAACTTCCCCTTTATTGTGTATCACATCAACTTCCCCTTTAGTGCGTCCTTATCAACCATCAACTTCCCCCTTTAGTGTATATCACCTCCACTTTCCCCTTGAGTGGTGTATCACACAACTTCCCCTTTAGTGTTGTTATTACATCAACTTCCCGTTAGCTCCTATCACATCAACTTCCCCTTTAGTGTTGTATCACACTCAACTTCCCCTTTAGTGTAATATCACATCAACTTCCCCTTTAAGCGCGTCATGGCCTTTAACTTCATAATTTCAGGTACACTCCGCACCAGGGGTCCCGATGTTGGCTGTTTGCCAACACATAGGTTATGTGCTATCCCCCGAGCCCTCCACACGAGTTCAATTGCACAAGGAAGCATGATGGGGGAGCACACTAATCAGGGTGAAATCCAATGTGTTTTATTTAGAACACATACACCACCGTTATTTACACAAGTTTGTTTAAAATAAAACCTGGATTCACCATAGTGTGCTCCCCCATCATTATTCTTTGTGCTATAGAATCGCATCAACTTCCCTTTTAGTGCGTATCACAGCACTTCCCCCTTTAGTGTGTATCGCAATGCACTTCCTCCCCCTTTAGTGTAATAATCACATCAACTTCCCTTTTAGTGGTGTATCACATCAACTTCCCCTTTAGTGTGATCACATCCAACTTCCCCTTTGTGTGTATCACATCAACTTCCCTTTAATGTATATCACAATCAACTTCCTCCCCTTTAGTGTATATCACATCAACTCCAACTTCCCCTTAGATGTATATCACAGTCAACTTCCCTTTAGTGTGTATCACATCAACTTCCCCTTTAGTGTGTATCACACACATCACTTCCCCCTTTAGTGTATATCACATCAACTTTCCCATTTAGTGTCTATCACATCACCTTCCCCTTTAGTGCGTATCACATCAACTTCCCCTTTAGCGTATTTATCACCATCAAAATTCCCCTTTAGCGTATATCACATCAACTTCCCCTTTACGTATATCCCATCCAACTTCCCCTTTAGTTGGCCTATCACCCATCAACTTTCCCCTTAGTGCGTAAGCACATCAACTTCCCCTTTAGTGTATATCACATCAAATTTCCCCTTTAGGTATATCACATCAACTTCCCCTTTAAGCGTGTAGCACCATCAACTTCCCCCTTTAGCGTGTATCACATCAACTTCCCCTTTAGTGTGTTCACATCAACTTCCCCTTTAGTGTGTATCACATCCCCTTCCCCTTTAGTGTAATATCACATCAACTTCCCCTTTAGAGTGTAAATCACATCCACTTCCGTCCTTTAGTGTATATACTCACATCAACTTCCCCTTTAGTGGATATCACAAAGTTCAACTTCCCCTTTAGTGGCTATCACACTCAACTTACCCTTTTTAGTGTGTATCATACAGTCAACTTCACCCTTTAGAGTTGTGTATCACATCACTTCCCCTTTAGTGTAATTATCACAAGCAACTTACCCTTTAGTTGTGTATCCACATCAACTTCCCATTTTAGTGTATCTCAATCCACTTCCCCTTTAGTGTGTAGCACATCACCTTCCCCTTTAGTGGTGTATCACGATCAACTTCCCCTTTAGTGTGTATCACCTCACATTATCAAACTTCCCCCTTGAAAGTGGTCTATCACATCAACTTCCCCCTTTAGTGGTGGTAATCAACATCAACTTCCCCTCTTCTCCCTCCTCTTCCTCCCTTCTCGTTCACTTACTTCCTCTTCTCTTCCTCTCTCCTTCCAACTTTTCTCTTCCTCTTTCCTCTCGTCCCCTCTCACTTTTCTCTTTCTTCGTCTTCCTTCTCTCACCTTCCTTTCCTCCCCTTCTTCTTCTTCTCTCTCTCTTCTCCGTCCAACTTCTTGTCCTCCCCTTTCCAACCTTCCTCAATTCCCTTCTTCTTCTCTCCCACTTCTCCTTACGTCTTCTTTTTACTTCCCCTCCCTCCTTCCTCTCTCCTTCTCCTCTTCTCCCTTCTTCCCTTTCACGTCTTCCCTCTCTCCTCCTCCTCGTCCTCCATCAACTTCCCATCTCCTTCCTCGCTTTCTTCCCTCCGTTTCTCTTTAACTTCTTCCACGTCTCTCTCATCTTATACTTTCCGTCCTCCTTTCTTCCCCTCTTCACATCAACTTCTCCTTTCCCTTTCTCCTTCCCTTCTTCCTCGCTCTCCTTCGCTCCTTCCTTCTTCTTCAACTTTCTCCTTCTCTACCATCTTCTCCATTTCCTCAACTTCCCCTTCCATTCTCCCTCTCTCTAAACTTTCCACTTCCAGCAACTTCCAACGTCTCTTTCCGTCTTCTCTTCCTCACTTCGCTTCCTCCTCTCCGAGGTCAACTTCAGACTTTTCTCTCGTCTTCTTCTTGAACTTGATTCTGTATGTCAACTTCCCCACATCCCTCCCTCCTCTTCAAACTTCTTCTTCCCTGTTCCCCTTCTTCCTTCCTCTCTCCCGTTCAACTTCCTCTTGGGGTCATTTCACACACCTTTCAAACTTCGTCTCTCCCCTTGTTTCGTCCTGTCGCAACTTTCCTAACCTTCTCTTTCCTTCTTTCTCCCCTCCTCACTTCAACTTCTCCTCCCTTCTTCTCGCCTCTCTCTCGATGAGTAACTTGTCCTCGTTCTCCTCTTCATAGGGTTTCGCATGTCTTCTCGCGTGCTGTGTAACTCCCCTCGCTCGGTCGTTAGTCTAACTTTCGTTTCTTCGAACTTTGCGCCGTATGGTCCTTCCCTGGTTATAGCTCTTCGCTTTATATTCATCACTCTGGTGACTTCTTTTCACTCCGTCCCCCTCTGTTGGATTGTGTCCCTCCTTCTCTTCTTCCCGTCGTATCAACCACAGTTCAACTTGCCACTTCCCACTTCGTAGGTCTTTCCCCGACTCTGGTTCCCTTAGACGTTTCTTCCTCTCAACTTCTTATCCTCCTTCGCCGTCTTCCCTCTTCCTCCTGTCGTTTCTCGTCCGTGGTCTACTTCATTTCACATTTCATTTCGCTTTCTCATGTCGTCCCAACTTCTTCTGCCCTTCTTGCTTCTTTCTCTTCACTGGGGGCGTCAGTCTTGGGGGTGGGGTCGTGCACTTCCTCCCTCAACTTCCTCCCAACTTCCTCCCCAACTTCTCTTCGTTCCCTCTCCTCCCCCCCCTTTAAAAAAAGAAACAGAAACAAAAAGAAAAACACCCCCCCCCCCATCCCTCCCCGCAGCTCCCTTCCCTCCCCCCCCCCCGCCTCCCCCCCCCCAACCCCCTTCCTCCCCGCCCCCGACCCCTCCCCCTCCCCCCCCCCAGAAAAAGCGTGTATCACATCAAACTTCCCGCCTTTAGCGTTTATCACCTCAACTCCCCTTTTAGCGTTATCACATCAACTCCCCTTGTATGGTCCCTATCACATCAACTTCCCCTTTAGTGTCTTTTCACAACACATATCACCTTCCCCTTTAGTGTGGTATCACAACTCACTTCCCTTTAGTGTCTATCACACAACTTCCCCTTTAGTGTCTTCACATCAACTTCCCCTTTAAGTGTCTCTCACATCAACTTCCCCTTTAGTGTCTATCACAATCCAACTTCCCCTTTTATGCCGTATCACCATCAACTTCCCCCTTTAGTGTCTATCACTCAACTTCCCCTTTGTTTCCTATCACTCAACTCCCCTTTAGTGTCTTCACACAATCTTCCCCTTTAGGTCTATCACATCAACTTCCCCTGTTAGTGTCTAATCACATCAACTTCCCCTTTAGTGTGTATCACATCAACTTCCCCTTTAGTGTGTACAATCACTTTCCTCTTTAACAATGGGGTACAAACAACATCTCCTGCAATCGAATCACATTGAATATGACACACAAGATCCCCAGAAAACCCAATTTCATTGCAAAAATTACCCTGGAAAGGAAAGGAGAGTGTTTTTGTTTTGTGGGAAAAGAGACGCAAGGTGTGAAGTGAAATGAACCCCTTACGTGCTTTGTATTGGCAGTGTTGCATCTCCATTCCCATTCACCGTTTCTTATGGTCCCTTTTTACTAAAGTAAAATGGGGTTTATTACCTTGTTCTTCTGTACAAATACATTGTCCTTAGCTGACCTGTGATCTCCATGAAGTACTCCTCCGCCGCCCCAACCACCAGTACAAGAGACGTATTCTTGAATTGGTCAGTTTTACCTCTCAATCTTGACTGTGGCAAACCCCCAGTGAGAGGGAGGTGGACCGGTGTGTGTTTCACATGACATTGTTATATCACATGGTCTGCTGCTCCTCATGATTGACAGCTCTATCCTCCTATAGAGCACAACAAAAACAAAATGATGCAAAGCATTGTAACTGCCCCCCTGAATAATCCTGTGACATTAGGATGGTGATTGAAAATGAACTTGATTCACCACCAGATGGCAGCACACAGTTTCTTAACTTAAAAAATGTTGGGGGTGGGAAAGGTGGGTAATGAAGTGCCATTGTTTAAAAGTTGTAAAAGTAACCTATGCTTTTCCCCCGGAGTCCCCTTATACATAAGTTTTTCATGAAATTGTCCCAGCCGTTTGGAAGTTTACATCTGGAACATATAAACATACACACATACATACATTGACTTTTATATATATAGATATATAAACACTTTTTTTTTTCTATAATACAGTGCATGTTTAATACATTAAAACATTTAAGTTGTAAAGTGCATTATATAAAAGACATTCTAAAAACAAGCATTTTTTATATCATATAGGGGGAAGTTGCATATCATAAAAGTGCCTATTAAGTCAAACCATGCAAATAAATATTGTTTATAAACAGAACTCAGTTTGCATATGTCATTATTTATTCAATCCATATTTTTCCTAGTCTCATCAAACACTGTATAAGGCAAGTTTTCATAAGAATAAATGCCATATTCATTATTAGTATTATTATTATTATTATTATTAACTGCCAAATAGTTAATAATAATAATATGCATTTATTCTTATAAAATACTTGGCTTAACCATTGTTGATGGGCAAAAAGTTTAATTCATCCCAAATGAATGGGTAATACACAATGAGGGGGCTAAACAGTAGGGATGGACTATAAACTCGACTCACAGCCCGAGTTTCGAGCTGAACTTTATGAGTTTGAACGACTCCGGACTGTCTCGAACTATTTCCGACCCGATTTCCTCGGACTTCAATGGTTTTCCAGGATTATCTAATTTAGGGCCGTTCCACTAACTCTAGAATGTAAGTTAGTGTAATGTAGTGGGTGGATTAGATAGTGGGTTATGGCACTGAGCCTTTTGAACATGGTGAGAACCGGAATCGAAGTCCTGGGCTAGGTCGCTATCCAAATGTTTTTTTGATTATTATAATACACCTTAGTTCCTCAATCACTCCCCCTTGAACTTGAATGGTCTGAATTGCCAAACCTTGTCGAAAAGTTGTCCGATAAACGGACCGAACTTCGATAGTTCCGGCCATCTCTACTAAAACATTTGGGGGGGGGGGGTGGGTGGGACCATGCCTTTCAACCTCTAAATGGCGTGGGCCTACCTAAAAAGGAACACCATACTGGGTTTGCTGCCTAGGAATAAGTCTTCCAACAAAACTTTATTATTGCACGAGCAGATGTCATGAAACTGTCCCTAGATAATTTCGCTTGTGGGACCATAATCAGTTTTAAAGTAATAAGTTAGAAAATATGTACAGCCCACTTTAACTTTGTGTATTATGACGAAATTTAAAGTTTTTTTTCCCTTAATAATGTTATGTTGAAACTGTTGGCAGACAGTGAAAACTGCTTTTCATTGTCCCGACAATTGGAATCAGCCCAATAGAATAAGAACTCAATGTTTTGTGCGCGAAGATAGAGAATAATCTTTCCGACAACTAATGATGTGATTCTATGGGTTTTTCATCTACCCTCCATTCTCTGCACCTTAACTACTCTCCTGAATATTGAGGATATTTATTAAATTATCGCAAAGCTCAATGTGTAAAAGCCATACAGGTCGCCCCTCAGCTTTCCTCCCCTGTTCTCCATCAAACTGAGCTTCCTCACTGTGTTTTCCTGTTTCCTCGGTCCGCCCTGTGGATTAACCTGCATGGTACTTATAATCCCTTTTTGGAATCACCACCTTCTCCATAGCTGTCCTCTTCTCTTCTGCCAAACTATCATGGTACATTGCATTCCAAAGCCACCAAGCCTGGGAGCTGCATGGAGGACATGGGTGGGAGTCAAACTGTTCCAATTCTGTATCCCTTCATCTGTTTCTAATCCATTCAAATAATCATACTGTAATGCCTTTGGGGGGGTTTGCCATTTCTCCGCCCTTTCAGGATATGACATTCACACTTACCCCTGAACAATCATCATTCAAGTGCAATGAGGATCAGCTATTGCCTTTTTACTCAGTTCATTGGTTATATGGGGCTTCTGGCAGCAGCTTTTTAGTTTTGTTTTAGCATTTTTAGCTCGGACCTGTACCGGACAGTTTTTTTCAAATGATGCCAAGTACATCACTTTCATCACATGTGGTCTTCTTCTGCAGTGTTTGGATCAACAATGAAGCCCGGCCCTATCTGAGCCCAAAGGGAAAAAACAACACTTGTGTGGTGTGGAGATTTTGCCATATTGACCTCAAGTCTGGACTATTAGGATGTACTATTTATACCCAAATGTTCCCTTGTTTTATTTAGACCTGAAATGAAACACAAGTCCCATTTACTGGGACAAAGGTTGATAATTGTAATTTAATTATAATTAGATTATAAATGTGTGTGTGTTTTGTATGTTGGACACTCACATTTGATTCCAACTAGTTTGCCTCTACCAACTGCTACATTATCACCGCAAACCTGGTCCTTTTCAAAGATCGTTATTTTACATTGTGCAATTTTGTGATTTTTCACAGAACTTTACAATACAAAGAATTGTGGCAGCCCTCCAATTATCTATTTACAACTACTTTGTGCGGAAGTGCTACTGATCTGGTCAAAACATTTATACAACATAGAAAAGATCATCCAGTGCTACATCCTAGTCCCCATAGCAATATCATATTATCTGTATATACAGTCATATCTATATATATACACATAGAAAAGATATATCAATGTACATTCCTAGGCCCCATACAATATCATATATCTGTATATACGTATATCTATATTAATAAAACATAGAAAAGATAATCAATGTACATTCCTAGGTCCCATACAATATCATATTATCTTTATATACAGTATATCTATATATATATATAAACATAGAAAAGATATCAATTACATTTCCTAGGCCCATCAATATCATATTATCTGTATATACCGTATATCTATATTATAAAACGAAAGATAATCACTGTACATTCCTAGGCCCCATACAATTCATATTATCTGTATATACAGTATATCTATATATATAAACATAAAAAGATAATCAATGTACATTCCTAGTCCCATCGATATCATATTATCTGTATATACAGTATATCTATATATATAATAAACATAGAAAATATCAAATGTACATTCCTAGACCCATGCAATATCATATTATCTGTATATACAGTATATCTATATATATATAACATAGAAAAGATACAATGTACATTCCTAGTGCCCATACAAGATCATATTATCTGTATATACATTAATATCTATATATATAATAAATAGAAAAGATAATCAATGTACATTCCTTCCCCATACACTATCATATTATCTGTATATACAGTATATCTATATATATAAACATAGAAAAGATAATCAATGTCCTTCCTAGGGTCCCATAACAATTATCATATTATCTGTATATACAGATATCTATATATATCATAAACATAGAAGAATAATCAATGTACATTCCTAGGCCCATACAATATTCATATCATCTGGGATATCAGTTATCTATATATAATAAACATAGAAAATACATCAATGTACATTCCTAGGCTCCATACAATATCATAGTATCTGTATATACAGCATATCTATATATATAAACATAGAAAAGATAATCAATGTACATTCCTGGACCCCATACAATATCATATTATCTGTATATCAGTAAATTACTATCTATAAACATAGAAAAGATATCAATGTACATTCCTAGCCCCATACAATATCATATTATCTGTATATACATTAATAATCCTATATTAATACATAGAAAAGCTAATCAGTACATTCCTAGGTACCATACATATCATATTATCTGTAATATCAGTGATATCTATATGACTATAAACTGGAAAGAATGAAATCAATGTACATTCCTATGCCCATACACAATATCCTCATATTATCTGTAGGGATAAGTATATCTATCTATATAAAATGAGATAAGATATCAATGCATTCCTATGCCCAACAATATCATTATTATATTTCTATTAACTGGCATACTTTTATAAACAAAGGGTTTTAGTATACATTACTGTGATCAATGAATGAAAAGCCTTCCAACCCGTCAAGGTAACCACGTCAAGGTAACCTTGACGTGGTTGAAGGCTTTTCATTATGTGATCACAGTAATGTAAATCTAAAACCCTTTGTTAAAAGTATGCGTGTGCAGTATATGATATTGTATGGGGCATAGGAATGTGCATTGAATATCTTTCTATGTTTATATATATAGATATACTGTATATACAGAATATGTATTGTATGGACCTAGGAATGTACATTGATTTATTTTCTATGTTTATATATAGATATCTGTATATACAGATAACTATGATATTGTATGGGGCATAGGATGTGCATTGATTATCTTTTCTATGTTTATTTATATAGATATACTGTATATACAGATAATATGATATTGTATGGGACCTAGGAATGTCATTGATTATCTTTCTATGTTATATATATATAGATATACTGTATATACAGATAATATGATATGTATGGGACTAGGAATGTACTTGATTATCTTTTCTATGTTATATATATATAGATATACTGTATATACAGATAATTGATTTGTATGGGGACCTAGGAATGTCATTGATTATCGTTTTCTATGTTTATACATTAGATATACTGTATATACAGATAATATTGATATTGTAAGAGGCCTAGGAATGTACATTGATTATCTTTTCTATGTTTATATATAGATATCTGTAATACCGATAATATGATATTTTAAGAGGCCTAGGAATGTACATTGATAATCTTTTCTATGTTTATATATATATATATACTGTATATACAGATAATATGATATTGTATGGGACCTAGAATGTTACATTGATTATCTTTTCTATGTTTATATATAGATATACTGTATATACAATAAATGATATTTGTATGGGGCCTAGGAATTACATTGATTATCTTTTCTATGTTTATATATTATATATACTACTATATATACAGATAATATGATATTGATGGGACCTAGGAATGTACATGATTATCTTTTCTATGTTTATATATATATATACTGTATATACAGATAATATATATTGTATGGGACCTAGGAATGTACATTGATATCTTTTCTATGTTTATATATATATAGATATACTGTATATACAGATATATGATATTGTATGGGACCTAGGAATGTACATTGATTATCTTTTCTATGTTTATACATATAGATATACTGTATATACATATCAATGATATTTTAGAGGCCTAGAATGTACATTGATTCTTTTCTATGTTTATATATATAGATATACTGTATATACAATAATATGATATTGTATTGGACGCTAGGAATGTACATGTTATCTTTTCTATGTTTATATATATAGATATACTGTTATATACAGATATATAATTTGTATGGGGCCTAGGAATGTACATTGATTTAATCTTTCTATTTTTATATATATATATATACTATATATACCAGAATACTGATATTGTTGGGACCTAGGAATGTACATGATTATCTTTTCTATGTTTATATATTAGATATACTGTATATACAGATAATATGATATTGTATGGGACCTAGGAATGTACATTGATTATCTTTTCTATGTTTATATATATATAGATATCTGTTACAGATAATATGATATTTTGTATGGGACCAGGAATGTACATTGATTATCTTTTCTATGTTTATACTATAGATATACTGTATATACAGAGTAATTTTTTTTTAAGAGGCTAGGAATGTACATATTGTTTTTTTCTATGTTTATACATATAGATATACTGTATAATACAGATAATATGATACTTGTATGGGACCTAGGAATGTACATTGATTATCTTTTCTATGTTTATTTATATAGATATACTGTATATACAGATAATATGATATTGTATGGGACCTAGGAATGTACATTGATTATCTTTCTCTGTTTATATATATATATATTATAGATATCTGTATATACAGATAATATGATATTGTATAGGGGCCAAGAAATGTACATTATTATCTTTTCTTATGTTTTTATATTATAGATATACTGTTTACAGATAATATGATATTGTATGGGACCTAGGAATGTACATTGATTATTTTTTCTATGTTTATACATATAATATACTGTATATACAGTAATTGATATTTAAAGCCTAGGATGTACATTGATTATCTTTATTTCATGTATACATATAGATATACTGTAATACAGATAAATGATATTGTATGGACCATAGGAATGTACATTGATTTCTTTTCTATGTTTTATATATATAGATATACTGTATATACAGATAATATGATATTGTATGGGACCTAGGAATGTACATTGATTATCTTCTATGTTTATATATATAGAATATCTGAATTACAGATATAAATGGATGCACCTAGAATGGTGCCTTGATTTTTTTTCAGTTTATATATATAGATAATACTGGTATATACAGATAATATGATATTTGTATGGGCCTAGGAATGTCCATGATTATCTATCTTTTATTTTTATAGCATAATAGATATACTAAGTATATACAGATAATATGATATATGTACTGGGCAAGGAATAGTTTGCATTGATTATCTTTTCTATGTTTGTTCACAGAACTTCGCTAGAAAAATTGAAATACATAAACAATGTGGTTCTAGAATAATAGGATTCATTAGTTAATGCCAAGTAAAAGAGTAATTCTAGTCATCGTATCAAGATAAAAATGGCATATAAGTGGCCATGCAGCGTAGAGGGGTCCTGTGATTTTCATACTTAATTATTTTTTTAACTGTTATCTAGATAAATGCAAATTGGTCTGTTTTGTATAAAAAAAACAAGATCTATTACAGTACACCCCTCAATGTTTGTCAATTTTATTATATACTAGCAAAATACCGCGCTTCGCAGCAGAGATGTAATTGAAATAAACGTTTTTAGTAGAAAGCATAAGTATCAAGATTGCTGTATCAACTCGCACTTGAATATATTAAAGAAACAATTCAATAAGCTTTACGATAATGCAACACCATTAACTTTTTAATATTATTTTTTTTTATTCAGCTACGAAATTTTTGGTGAAAATAACCCCCACCACCCCTCCCCGTCCGCCCCAATACCCCCCCACTATTCCTCTCTGTCACCCTCCAAACACTTCTCGTTACCCACCTCAGCCATTCCCCGCACACAACCCTGAATTTTTTGGTAAAAATCGGTCCAGCCGTTAGTGTGCAGGATGTCAAAATTCTATTCCCCCCCCCATTCACCCCCACCCTAAAAAAAATATTTTGTTAACCTTTACTGGTAAGGAGTATATGCATACAAACTTGGTTGAAATTGGACCAACCAGTCTGTGCAATGTCAGATACTCACCGTTACAGGTGCAATGTCAGATACTCACCGTTACAGGTGCAATGTCAGATCTCACCATTACGGTGGAATTTCGAAACGAAACCTCTTAACTTTTGTAAGTAAGGTGCAATAATGAGCCTGCCAAATTTAAGCCGTGTGCCTCCACGGCAAGTTGGAGAATTAGTGATGAGTGGAGTGAGGGCTTTGCCTTTTCGAAACAAAACCGCTTAACTTTTGTAAGTAAGGTGCAATGAATGAGCCTGCCAAATTTAAGCCGTCTGCCTCCACGGCAAGTTGGATAATTAGTGATGAGTGAGTGTGAATGAGGGCTTTGCCTTTTAAAACGAAACCTGCTTAACTTTTGTAAGTAAGGTGCAATGAATGAGCCTGCCAAATTTAAGCCGTCTGCCTCCACGGCAGTTGGAGAATTAGTGATGAAGTGAGTGAGAGCTTTGCCTTTTCGAAACGAAACCTGCTTAACTTTTGTAAGTAAGGTCAATGATAGAGCCTGCCAAATTTAAGCCGTCTGCCTGCACGGCAGTTGGAGAATTAGTGATGAGTGAGGCAAGTTGGAGAATTAGTGATATGTGAGTGAGTGAGGGCTTTGCCTTTTCAAACGAAACCTGCTTAACTTTTGTAAGTAAGGTGCAATGAATGAGCCTGCCAAATTTAAGCCGTCTGCCCTCCACGGCAAATTGGAGAATTGGTGATGAGTTAGTGATGAGTGAGTGAGTGAGTGAGGGCTTTGCCTTTTTGAAACGAAACCTGCTTTACCTTTGTAAGTAAGGTGCAATGAATGAGGCTGCCAAATTTAAGCCGTCTGCCTCCACAGCAAGTTGGGAATTAGTGATGAGTGAGGCAAGTTGGAGAATTAGTGATATGTGAGTGAGTGAGGGCTTTTGCCTTTTCAAACGAAACCTGCTTAACTTTTGTAAGTAAGGTGCAATGAATGAGCCTCGCAAATTTAAGCCGTCTGCCTCCACGGCAAATTGGAAATTGGGATGAGTTAGTGATGAGTGAGTGAGTGAGTGAGGGCTTTGCCTTTTGAAACGAAACCTGCTTAACCTTTGTAAGTAAGGTGCAATGAATGAGGCTGCTCCAATTTTAGCCGTCTGCCTCCACGCAAGTTGGAGAATTAGTGATGGTGAGGCAAGTTGGAGAATTAGTGATGAGTGAGTGAGTGAGGGCTTTGCCTTTTCGAAACGAAACCTGCTTAACCTTTGTAAGTAGGTGCAATGAATGAGCCTGCCAAATTTAAGCCGTCTGCCTCCACGGCAATTTGGAGATTAGTGATGAGTTAGTGATGTGGAGTGAGGGCTTTGCCTTTCGAAACGAAACCTGATTAACTTTTGTAAGTAAGGTGCATGAATGAGCCTGCAAAATTTAAGCCGTCTGCCTCCACGGCAGTTGGAGAATTAGTGATGAGTTAGTGATGAGTGATGAGTGATTGAGGGCTTTGCCTTTTCGAAACGAAACCTGATTAACTTTTGTAAGTAAGGTGCAATGAATGAGCCTGCCAAATTTAGCCGCCTGCCTCCATGGCAAGTTGGAGAATTAGTGATGAGTGAGGCAGTTGGAGATTAGTGATGAGTGATGAGTGAGTGAGAGGCGGCAAGTGTGGAGAATTAGTGATGAGTGATGAGTGAGTGAGTGAGGGCTTTGCCTTTCAAACGAAACCTGCTTAACTTTTGTAAGTAGGTGGCAATGAATCAGCCTGCCAAATTTAAGCTGTCTGCCTCCAGGCAGTCGGCAAGTTGGAGAATTAGTGATGAGTGAGTGAGTGAGTGAGTGAGGGCTTTGCCTTTTCGAAACGAAACCTGCTTAACTTTTGTAAGTAAGGTGCAATGAATGAGCCTGCCAAATTTAAGCCGTCTGCCTCCACGGCAAGTTGGAGAATTAGTGATGAGTGAGGCCAGTTGGAGAATTAGTAGTGAGTGAGTGAGTGAGTGAGGGCTTTGCCTTTTCGAAATGAAACCTACTTAACTTTTGTAAGTAAGGTGCAATGAATGAGCCTGCCAAATTTAAGCCGTCTGCCTCCACGGCAAGTTGGAGAATTAGTGATGACTTAGTGATGAGTGAGTGAGGGCTTTGCCTTTTCGAAACGAAACCTGCTTAACTTTTGTAAGTAAGGTGCAATGAATGAGCCTGCCAAATTTAAGCCGTCTGCCTCCATAGCAAGTTGGAGAATTAGTGATGAGTTAGTGATGAGTGAGTGAGTGAGGGCTTTGCCTTTTCGAAACGAAACCTGCTTAACTTTTGTAAGTAAGGTGCAATGAATGAGCCTTCCAAATTTAAGCCGTCTGCCTCCACGGCAAGTTGGAGAATTAGTGATGAGTTAGTGATGAGTGAGTGAGTGAGTGAGTGAGTGAGTGAGGGCTTTGCTTTTTCGAAACGAAACCTGCTTAAGGGTGCAGAGGGTCAAAATGTCTATCCCCTCCCCCCCATCACCACCCCCACCCTAAAAAAAATATTGTTAACCTTTTACTGGTAAGGAGTATATGCATACAAACTTGGTTGAAATTGGACCAACCAGTCTGTGCAATGTCAGATACTCACCGTTACAGGTGCAATGTCAGATACTCACCGTTACAGGTGCAATGTCAGATACTCACATTACGGTGGAATTTCGAAACGAAACCTGCTTAACTTTTGTAAGTAAGGTGCAATAATGAGCCTGCCAAATTTAAGCCGTGTGCCTCCACGGCAAGTTGGGAGAATTAGTGATGAGTGAGTGAGGGCTTTGCCTTTTCGAAACAAAACCGCTTAACTTTTGTAAGTAAGGTGCAATGAATGAGCCTGCCAATTTTAAGCCGTCTGCCTCCACGGCAATTGGATAATTAGTGATGAGTGAGTGAGTGAATGAGGGCTTTGCCTTTTCAAAACGAAACCTGCTTAACTTTTGTAAGTAAGGTGCAATGAATGAGCCTGCCAAATTTAAGCCGTCTGCCTCCACGGCAAGTTGGAGAATTAGTGATGAGTGAGTGAGGGCTTTGCCTTTTCGAAACGAAACCTGCTTAACTTTTGTAAGTAAGGTGCAATGAATGAGCCTGCCAAATTTAAGCCGTCTGCCTGCACGGCAAGTTGGAGATTAGTGATGAGTGAGGCAAGTTGAGAATTAGTGATATGTGAGTGAGTGAGGGCTTTGCCTTTTCACACGAAACCTGCTAACTTTTGTAAGTAAGGTGCAATGAATGAGCCTGCCAAATTTAAGCGCCGTCTGCCTCCACGGCAAATTGGAGAATTGGTGATGAGTTAGTGATGAGTGAGTGAGTGAGTGAGGGCTTTGCCTTTTTGAAACGAAACCTGCTTTACCTTTGTAAGTAAGGTGCAATGAATGAGGCTGCCAAATTTAAGCCGTCTGCCTCCACAGCAAGTTGGAGAATTAGTGATGAGTGAGGCAAGTTGGAGAATTAGTGATATGTGAGTGAGAGGCTTTTGCCTTTTCAAACGAAACCGCTTAACTTTTGTAAGTAAGGTGCAATGAATGACCTGCCAAATTTAAGCCGTCTGCCTCCACGGCAAATTGGAGAATTGGTGATGAGTTAGTGATGAGTGAGTGAGTGAGTGAGGGCTTTGCCTTTTGAACGAAAACCTGCTTTACCTTTGTAAGTAAGGTGCAATGAATGAGGCTGCCAAATTTAAGCCGTCTCCCTCCACGGCAAGTTGGAATTAGTGATGAGTGAGGCAAGTTGGAGAATTAGTGATGAGTGAGTGAGTGAGGGCTTTGCCTTTTCGAAACGAAACCTGCTTAACCTTTGTAAGTAAGGTGCAATGAATGAGCCTGCCCAAATTTAAGCCGTCTGCCGTCCACACGGCAAGTTGAGAATTAGTGATGAGTTAGTGATGATTGAGTGAGGGCTTTGCCTTTCTAAAAAACCTGATTAACTTTTGTAAGTAAGGTGCAAGAATGAGCCTGCCAAATTTAAGCCGTCTGCCTCCACGGCAGTTGGAGAATAGTGATGATTAGTGATGAGTGAGTGAGTGAGTGAGGGGCTTTGCCTTTTCGAAACGAAACCTGATTAACTTTTGTAAGTAAGGTGCAATGAATGAGCCTGCCAAATTTAGCCGCCTGCCCCATGGCAAGTTGGAGAATTAGTGATGAGTGAGGCAATTGGGAGATATGATGATTGATGAGTGAGTGAGTGGAGGGCGGCAAGTTGGAGAATTAGTGATGAGTGGTGAGTGAGTGAGTGAGGGCTTTGCCTTTTCAAAACGAAACCTGCTTAACTTTTGTAAGTAAGGTGCAATGAATCAGCCTGCCAAATTTAAGCTGTCTGCCTCCACGGCAAGTTGGAGAATTAGTGATGAGGATTGAGTGAGTGAGTGAGGGCTTTGCCTTTTCGAAACGAAACCTGCTTAACTTTTGTAAGTAAGGTGCAATGAATGAGCCTGCCAAATTTAAGCCCGTCTGCCTCCACGGCAAGTTGGAGAATTAGTGATGAGTGAGGCCAGTTGGAATTAGTAGTGAGTGAGTGAGTGAGTGAGGGCTTTGCCTTTTCGAAATGAAACCTACTTAACTTTTGTAGTAAGGTGTCAATGAATGAGCCTGCCAAATTTAAGCCGTCTGCCTCCACGGCAAGTTGGGAGAATTAGTGATGACTTAGTGATGAGTGAGGGAGGGCTTTGCCTTTTCGAAACGAAACCTGCTAACTTTTGTAAGTAGGTGCAATGAATGAGCCTGCCAAATTTAAGGCCGTCTGCCTCCATAGCAAGTTGGAGAATTAGTGAGAGTTTAGTGATGAGTGAGTGAGTGAGGGCTTTGCCTTTTCGAAACGAAACCTGCTTAACTTTTGTAAGTAAGTGCAATGAATGAGCCTTCCAAATTTAAGCCGTCTGCCTCCACGGCAAGTTGGAGAATTAGTGATGATTTAGTGATGAGTGAGTGAGTGAGTGAGTGGTGAGTGAGGGCTTTGCCTTTTTCGAAAGGGGATGTCCACCCTAAATAAAACCTCTTTATATATTTTAGTGGGCCCTCGTAGGGTCACATACACACTGTGAATAAGGTCAAGTGGTTTTAAAGCTCGGTTATGTAGGAGTTACTCTTGTAGCTTTAATAACAATCACTTTCATGGTGATAGGACAAGTTGACAGCATAAAATCATTTGTCAGATTTCGCTTTATCAGCTCCGTAAACTGTCTACATGTTGGTGACCCAAGAGCCAGTGCCTAAATGATACAGTTATTATGTTTATGGGTTGACAGTCTCACTTGTTCCAACTGTACCGTAACTAGTCCTTGGCAGCCAATTCCTTTACTGATACTAGTCCACCTTTCAGTTCAGGAACATACAGGACATCTGGCTTTACCTATACAGGCCCGACTGTCTGGAGGGTAAATAAGGGGAATAAACACTTGGCTTTGTGGCAGGCGCATCTCAGGGTGCCTTACCCCATAATGCTGCCAAAAAATAAAGAAAACTTGAACCAATTATCAACCAACCCCTGAAACTGAGCTGCAGTGCGTCGAGCCAAGACCATACAGGTCTGACCGTGCAGATACAACACTCAATGCGAATGATGTTTACAGGTGTTTATTGTTCTTCCTTAACTTAATTCCAACATAAACACGAACAATGTCACTTCCAACAATCTCATCAACTCGAACACCTTATCACCACGAAAACACCATCAAACCCTGTGAAAACACTGAAACACCATAAAACACCATCAAATAGAGAGCACCGGAGCATAGACACTCCCGGCTAAAAAAGTATCCCCATAAGCTGCAACAAACTGTTCACACCAGGTAGATACTAAAATTAACAACCTTATTCATAGGGTATACATACACTGATATAATCAAAAATTTACCAATAAACCCACCCTACCTTCCTCACTTCATCCCACCCAAACATTGATAAAAACATAAACTTCTAACACCTAAAACCGCCACAGCTAAGTGTCAGTGGGGACACCCCCCTATCAGCACTTCAACATCATCTGGAGAGTCTAAGAGCGGAGCGGTAACTTAGATCCAACCAGGGTGCTTCAGTGTATCCAATAGCAGCTGCAATGTTCATACACTTTTAATCCAAGACGGATATTATGTGTCCACAAATGAACTTTCCAGTCTATTGTGTGGCAGTAACAAAGTTGTATTTCCTCATTACAAATAAATATCAAAGCTGCATCAACGTATCAAAATATCAGAGTCAAATGTTTTAGAGTTCCCCCGTCCAGTTTAAAGGTCAAGTGATACATAGAGGCAAAGTAAGTGGCAACTTCCAACATCAAAGATTCATTTACATCCACAATGGTCCAATTACACTAATTCATATGCCCTTATGGCCTAGGAAAACCTGAGATAAATCTATGGTATTGAACCAAATTATTTCGCATCAAGCTTTCAGTGGACCAACTAATTTACATCATGGCTTTCTCTAATTTACAATATTCAAAACATGCTCAGATAGCAGGATTAAGACTACAGTATTATGTTTTATATTATTAAAAAATCGGAAGTTCCACTCTCCTGGCATTGAACATCTGTCCAAAACATGAAACATGAACATGAAAACATAATTCATCATTAAGACCACCCGGGCTTTTTGTCTGTAGGTTAAAAATCCACCTGCATTCTGCACTTTATAGTCTTTGGGTGACGTTACCTCCTCTAATCCCAAGGTTAATTTTTTCCAGGCCCATAAAAGAGAACCATAACCTTCTACCCTATGTCTTTCACACATATGTTTAGCCATTGCACTCACCTCCGGCTTACATTTTAACAGCTCTCACATGTTTCTTGTATCCTCTGTGTGAGCTTCCGTTTTAATTTGGCCTACTACAAGTCTCCACATTCACATTTAATAAAATAATAACTTGATACGTCTGACATGTAATGTGGTCTTTATCCACCATCTCCTCCCATCTGGGCCTTCAAACACCGCTAGCTCGTCCATCAATTCACATATACAGCATTTGCCACATTTTTGATTCCCTTTTCTGGGGAACTCTTCCAACCAGATGTAAGGTCACATTTAGGTGCTTCAAAGTGACTTCTGCTTAGTCTATCTTCAGACTACTAGCTCTCCTTGCCGTTAGGAGGGGTAACATTTTTCTTAATGGATGAACCAATATTTCGTTAGGATATCTCTGATATCCTGCCAGTTGGATTATAAGTTGTTATTATCCTGAGTTATCATTATCTTTTACATTCTTCTTTGAGTGCCTTCCCTTCGTACTTACACAGAATATCCTCTCTACTATCTAGTTTGGCCTGGCATATCCTCTGTCTATCCAGCCGTTAGGGTATCCCTAGCTTTAAATCTATTTTAAGGATCCTGATTGCTCCACAAATACTTTCTCAGAAGAACAATTTCTCCTCATACGGATGAATTGTCCAACCGGGATGCCCTTGATGAGGGATGAAGGGTGGTGACTGTCCGCCCTTAATAGGCTATGGTGGCCGTGCTTTTTCTAAATGTTAGTAGCCAGCAGGACATTCTCTTATAATACATAAGTCCATGCTCCAATCTGCCGTCAATTTGATGTTTCTTTCATTCTTATTCCTCTTCCGATCCACTCCAAGGAGCAGAACATCGTCTACATAACGTAGCCATAGAATGATTTTTCCTCACACAACCATTCGTACGCCACCCTATTACATCCTCCATCTCCCATAATCCTAGACGAAGGCACGCATACGTGGGGGCGCAAACCGCCCCCATCGCTGTCCCAATATCTGTCTGTAATACTTTTGATTAAAGGTGAAAACATTGTTATTGAGTATATAAAAAAAAAAATAACTTCTACAACAAAAATTAGTATGTTGCTGGAACTCCGTTCCTCTGGAACTCAAAGAAATGCTCTAACTGCCCCCAGCCCCCTCTCATGGGGGAGGAGGAGGAATATAGACCCCAATGTCAAGGGCCACCATCAGTACATTATCATCCACTCCTAAACCATTTATTTTTTTAAGGACATCGCCCGTATCCAGGACGAAGGAGTCAACGTCTGAAGGTAAGGATGTAGAATTCATCCACAGTACCTACCTGCTCTTTCAATGGGCCCCCAATGCCCAATATTAGGGCCTGCCGGTGGGTAACTTTTCTTTTTATGCACTGAACTATCCGATCTACCAAAACTAATTTGGTGTTAAAAACGGACGGATCCAAACCCCTTAAATCCATGACCGGCACCCGTCATACAATAACCTCCAAAAACTTTATAAAGGAAAATAATTTATTAGACACCTGGAGATTAGCAAATCCCACAAAAAAGAGTGATACATTTTATTCCCAGTACACAAAATTTATACCAGACTGGACTACATCTTCAAATCTCCTCAATTAATAGCCCAAGTCCAAAATACATATATCTCTGAAATAGCATGGTCTGATCAGCATTGTATCAATGACTATTAATGATATGATAAAAACCAACCCACAACCCGTCTGGAGAACTCAATGAACCCTCCTAGCAAATGAAGAACATGTACAAACTTTAAATAAAAATATATTAAACTACTTCACAGAAAACAACACTGAGACATAAAGAGCCCAACTTATGGGCAGCTCACAAACCGTTTGATGGGGGTACTTATTCAATTAGCGGCCAGACTAAAAAAAACAAAGAGAAATACAGATAATAAACTTACAGATAAATAAACTTATTAATATATCAAAACAGGGGACAAAATATTAGCCAAGACCTTTAATGAAAATAAAGCAATCGAAATACAAAAACGCTAGATCCGAACTCAGGCAATTTATCATTCAGAGCGGAAAGAGCCTTACGCTTCAACCAATCAAAGATACTATTACAAAAGTAACAGGCCCAATACTATGTTAGCAAACAAACTAAATCAAAAACTCACCAGAATAGATTTCTCCCACTACGAGACCACAAAGGTCATCTCCATCATGACCCAAACTACATCACAAAGCCTTCGCCCGAATACTACCCAAACCCGATATAATGGCAAAACAGTGAAGAAAGATGTAATATATAGAAACTAATATCAACAAATACTTAACGGAAATAAACCTCCCCAAACTCACACAAGAACAAAAAAATATATACAAAGAGAAAATATCAATCTCTGAAATCCAGGAAGTTATAAAACAGTTCAAAACTAGGAAATCTCCAGGCCCTGATGGGTTCACCGCACTATACTACAAGAGGTTCCAGTCCACCCTGTCCCGTACCTACAAAAACTCTGCAATGACTTAACAACTGGCAACTTCACGCACACCTGATATGCTCCAAGCGCATATCACAGTCATACCTAAACCAGATAAAGACAAAACCCAAACATCTAACTACCACCCTATATCCCTTATAAACAATGATGTCAAAATTATTGCAAAGGTATTAGCGAACCGACTGAACCCGATATTACCAAAATTAATCCACTATGATCAAAACTGGATTTGTTAATGGAAGACAGACTACTGACATATCAGAAAAGCAATAACGCTAATGCAATAGGCAAATTCTAACAAAATATCGTCAATAATACTCTCCCTTGACACTGAAAAGGCGTTCGACAGGGTGGACTGGACTTTTCTAAAGGACATCCTACACACCATATGATTCCCCAACAGCTTTATATCTGGTATTTTCAGCCTATATGTCAACCCCCACAGCGATAGGCAGAAATATGGGCTTCCCTTCAGATACCATATTATAAAAAACGGCACGCGAGGGATGCCCCTGTCCCACTCCTATTTGCCTTATCGATTGAACCTCTTGCAACAAAAATAGACAATCCCCTGATATCACTGGAATCACCATTGGTAAGATCCACTCAAAAATATCACTTTTTGCAGATGATACTCTCTTTATTCTCTCAACCCCATATATCTATACCAGTATTATATAAAACTTTAAAGGAATATGGGAGCCTATCAGGCCTTAAAGTCAACACTCTAACTCAGTAGCATACCCCATACACTTACCAGACCCTCTCTGCACACCTTAATACATCAAAACTTCCCGTTCAAATGGACCAAAGATTCCTTCAAATACCTAGGTATCCAACTAAGTCACAATATGGAAACTCTCATAAACACACATAACAAAACTTATCCCTGAATTGATAACCCAACTCAAAAAATGGACCCCATACCCCCTCTCCTTAGCAGGCAGAATAGCAGCTGTCAAGATGACAACATACCAAAAATATTTACCTTTTCAGAGCCCTTCCTATACAAGTAAACCACAATCTCAAGAAATTACAAACCGAAATGGGTAAATTATATGGAGCGGGAAAAGAGCTAGAATAAAGCAAGACAATCTGGCAAGACATAGAAACAAAGGAGGCTTTGGCCTACCCAAACTATACCAATATTTCAAAGCAGCACAAATAGCTCAAATTTCCCAATGGGTTCACGGCTGGGGAAAATTGCATGGGTAGATCTAGATCAAGCCCCTTAACATATGAACAGAATCAACAGTCAATACTCATTTCTCCCTCAATTTTCAAAAGTAACCCCTATATTATACTCACCGTATCGACGTGGGACTTTCAGAAACAGAAAACCGTTACTGGAATAAATTAGGTATAAACACATATAAAAGATCTTGTTAAAGAAAACGGTGCTCTAATGTCCTGGAAGGAGGCTCCTTAAGATATCAAATACCAAGGACCAAATGGTTTACATTTATCAAAATCAGACACTTGCTAAATCTTTTTAGAAAAAGCACCCAATCAACAAATAACAACCTTAGAAAAAGTATTAATAACCCGACGGTATGCACAAAAGAATATCGATAATATACTCTTTACTCTGGTACGACACTCTCCAACTAAATCCGAAAACGTCATAAAATGGGAAAACAGGCTTAACCGAGAACTACTGATCAACAATGGGCCCAGATATTCCACTACTCACACAGAAGCTCCTTAAATATTGTCACAAGGAAAGAACATTTAAATACGTATGACTGGTTACAACACACTAGAATTTACCACAGATCAATCCTGCATTCCCTAATTACTGTTTTCGAATTGCAACAACCCAGCCTCACAACTTCACTGCTGGTGGGATTGCTCTGAAGTACAAAAATTCTGGGGGATAACTGAGAAATTAATTCAAGAAATTTTAGGGCCCAATTTTAAATTGTCTCCTTACACAGCACTGTTTAATCTCCCCACACAAGGATTTAAGAAAACAGCACAAAGACTAATAATACATATCTGCACTGCAGCGAAAAGTCTATTAGCTTCACATGGGAGGGTCCATCCCCTACCAGAAACCAATTAATTTCCAGAATTTATCAGATAAAATCCAATGAATACCTAGGACACACCTTTCAAAATTCATTGAGACGGTGGTCTGAAACCTGGGATATCTGGGAAATAAAGATGCAAAATCATCTTCACTATGAGCAGATGAAATGAAGCGACAGTCCCGGGGGCCCGGGGAGTTTAGTCCCGGGATACGCATTACTTCCTATGTCATAACGATAAGTGTCTCTAATTTTTGTTGTATTATAAACTGTTTTACATATAATAATATCTAGAATCAAGACTGCAGCATGTTAAATGAACCTCTGTTAATGTTAAAAAAAAATAGGGAAAAAGTCTGATATGTAAGGAATGTAATTTATCTTTCTCTAACATTTAATTAATACAAACTTATTGAACAAAAAAAAAAAACTGACGGACATATTTTCAATAATTATGAAAAGTGCGATAATTATTAAAATGATGTCCGTTCACAAACTCTCAATCGGCCATAACCCTCGAATGTACATTTTGGCGAAAACCCTTAAATTCATCCTTTCGGCAATAACCTGAGATGTATTATCAGAGATAATAGTCAAAATTGATACTTCGTCGATAACCCTCCAGTGTGGTGTTTCGGCAAAAAAAAACCTCGAAGTACCGTTTTCAGCAATAACTCCAATGAGCCATTCATTTTCGGTAACCCTTGAAAGTATCATTCCTGACAATTGCCCGATTGTGACTGTAGTTACTGTTAAAAATGCTTCGGTGACAGTGTTCCCAGCCATTTCCCAGGTGCCATACACCTTTATGGTAAAGTCACCATTGTTATTTTATCTTTTATTAATCATACTTTTCGAATTCTTGTTCTTCCGTTGACTTTAATGGGTTTGAACTCAGTAAAAGTTTGAAAACGAAAAGAACTTTAATAAGTTCGGCCATCTCTAGCGAGCAGTTTAGATATTGATGGGTTGTGTGTTGAATTATTTTGAGGGGACAGTAAATTTACACTGATATACAAGCTGTTCCCCGACTACTTTACATTGTATCAAAGTGTCAGATCTTTAGTTTCCAGTGAAAATCTATACTAATAAAAGGCAAAGCCCTCACTCACTCACTCATTCACTCACTCACTCACTCACTAACACTAATTCTCCAACTTGCGTGGAGGCAGGCGGCTTAAATTTGGCAGGCTCTTCATTGCACCTTACTTACAAAGTTAAGGGAGGTTTTGTTTTGAAAGGCAAAGCCCTCACTCACTCACTCACTCACTCACTCATCACTAACTATCACTAATTCTCCAACTTGCGTGGAGGCAGACGGCTTAAATTTGGCAGGCTCATTCATTGCACCTTACTTACAAAAGTTAAGCAGGTTTCGTTTCGAAAAAGCAAAGCCCTCACTCACTCACTATCACTAATTCTCAACTTGCCGTGGAGGCAGATGGCTTAAATTTGGCGGCTCATTCATTGCACCTTACTTACAAAAGTTAAGCAGGTTTGTTTCGAAAAAGCAAAGCCCTCACTCACTCACTCACTCAATCACACTCATTCACTAACTCATCACTAAATCTCCAACTTGCCGTGGAGGCAGACGGCTAAATTTGGAAGCTCATTCATTGCACCTTACTTACAAAAGTTAAGCAGGGTTCGTTTGAAAAGGCAAAGCCTCACTCACTCACTCATCACTAAACTCATCAATTCTCCAACTTGCTATGGAGGCAGACGGCTTAAAAATTGGCAGGCTCATTCATTGCACCTACTTACAAAAGTTAAGCAGGTTTCGTTTCGAAAAGGCAAAGCCCTCACTCACTCATCACTAAGTCATCACTAATTCTCCAACTTGCGTGGAGGCAGACGGCTTAAATTTGGCAGGCTCATCATTGACCTTACTTACAAAAGTTAAGTAGGTTTCATTTCGAAAAGGCAAAGCCCTCACTCACTCACTCAATCACTACTAATTCTCCAACTGGCCTCACTCATCACCTAATTCTCCAACTGCCGTGGAGGCAGACGGCTTAAATTTGGCAGGCTCATTCATTGCACCTTACTTACAAAAGTTAAGCAGGTTTCGTTCGAAAAGGCAAAGCCCTCACTCACTCAATCAATCAATCATACTAATTCTCCAACTTGCCGTGGAGGCAGACAGCTTAAATTTGGCAGGCTGATTCATTGCACCTTACTTACAAAAGTTAAGCAGGTTTCGTTTTGAAAAGGCAAAGCCCTCACTCACTCACCACTCACTCATCACTAATTCTCCAACTTGCCGCCCTCACTCACTCACTCCTCACTCATCACTAATTCTCCAAATGCCTCACTCATCACTAATTCTCCAACTTGCCATGGAGGCAGGCGGTTAAATTTGGCAGGCTCATTCATTGCACCTTACTTACAAAAGTTAATCAGTTTCGTTTCGAAAAGGCAAAGCCCTCACTCACTCACTCACTCACTCATCACTAACTATCACTAATTCTCCAACTTGCCGTGGAGGCAGACGGCTTAAATTTGGCAGGCTCATTCATGCTACCTTACTTACAAAAGTTAATCAGGTTTCGTTTCGAAAAAGCAAAGCCCTCACTCACTCATCACAACTCATCACTATTCTCCAACTTGCCGTGGAGGCAGACGGCTTAAATTTGGCAGGTCATTCATTGCACCTTACTTACAAAGGTTAAGCAGTGTCGTTTCGAAAAGGCAAAGCCCTCACTCACTCACTCATCACTAATTCTCCAACTTGCCTCAATCATCATAATTCTCCAACTTGCCGTGGAGGCAGACGGCTTAATTTGGCAGCCTCATTCATTGCACCTTACTACAAAGGTAAAAGGTTTCGTTTCAAAAAGGCAAAGCCCTCACTCCACTCACTCACTCATCACTAAACTCATCACCAATTCTCCAATTGCCGTGGAGCGGACGGCTTAAATTGGCAGGCTCATTCATTGCACCTTACTTACAAAAGTTAAGCAGGTTTGTTGAAAAGGCAAAGCCCTCACATCACTCACATATCACAATTCTCCAACTTGCCTCACTCATCACTAATTCTCCAACTTGCTGTGGAGGCAGACGGCTTAAATTTGGCAGCCTCATTCATTGCACCTTACTTACAAGGTAAAGCAGGTTTCGTTTCAAAAGGCAAAGCCCTCACTCACTCACTCACTCATCACTAACTCATCACCAATTCTCCAATTGCCGTGGAGGCAGACGGCTTAAATTTGGCAGGCTCATTCATTGCACCTTACTTACAAAAGTTAAGCCGGTTTCGTTTGAAAAGGCAAGCCCTCACTCACTCACATATCACTAATTCTCCAATGTCACTCATCACTAATTCTCCAACTTGCCGTGCAGGCAGACGGTTAATTGGCAGGCTCATTCATTGCACTACTTACAAAAGTTAAGCAGGTTTCGTTTCGAAAAGGCAAAGCCCTCACTCACTCATCACTAATTCTCCAACTTGCGTGGAGGCAGACGGCTTAAATTTGGCAGGCTCATTCATTGCACCCTTACTTACAAAGTAGCAGGTTTCGTTTTGAAAAGGCAAAGCCTCATTCACTCACTCACTCATCACTAATTATCCAATGGTGGGAGGCAGAAGGCTTAAATTTGGCAGGTCATTCATTGCACCTTACTTACAAAAGTTAAGCAGGTTTTGTTTCGAAAAGGCAAAGCCCTCACTCACTCATCACTAATTCTCCACTGCCGTGGAGGCACAGGCTTAAATTGGCAGGCTCATTTATTGCACCTTACTTACAAAAGGAAGCAGGTTTCGTTTCGAAATTCCACCTGTAATGGTGAGTATCGACATTGCACCTGTAACGGTGAGTATCTGACATTGCACCTGTAACGGTGAGGATCTGACATTGCACAGACTGGTTGGTCCAATTTCAACCAAGTTTGTATGCATATACTCCTTTACCAGTAAAAGGTTAACAAATATTTTTTTTAGGGTGGGGGTGATGGGGGGAATAGAATTTGAACTCCTGCCACATAACGGCGGACCGATTTTTACCAAAAATTCAGGGTGTGTGTGCGGGGACTGGCGAGGTGTAACGGAAGTGTTTGGAGGGTGGACAGAGAGGAAAGTGGGGGGTATTAGGGGCGGACGGGGAGGGGTGGTGGGGGTTATTTTCACCAAATTTCGTAGCTGAATAAAATATAATATTAAATTAAAGTTAATGAGTGTTGCAATATCGTAAAGCTTATTGAATTGTCTTTCTTAATATATCAAGTGCCGAGTGATTACAGCAATCTTGATACATATTGCTTTCTTACTAAAAACGTTTTCAATACATCTCCGTGCGAAGCGCGGGTATTTGCTAGTATATAATAAATTGACAAACATTTGAGGGGTAGTGTATATAGAATCTGTTTTTTTATTAACAAACAGACCAATTTGCATTTATCTAGAAACAGTTAAAAAAAATAATTTAAGTAAATGGAAAAAAAATACACAGACAGCCCTTTATTACGATGAATGGCACCTATATGCCTTTTTAATATTGATACGATGAACTAGAAATGTACTCTTTTACTATGCATTAATAAGAATCACATATATATTATAGAACACAATGTCATGTATTAATTTTTCTAGAGAAAGTTTTGAACACATAGAAAAGATAATCAATGTACATTCCTATGCCCCATAAATATCAATTATCTGTATTACAGTATATCTATATGTATAAACATAGAAAAGATAATCAATGTACATTCCTAGGCCCCATACAATATCATATTATCTGTATATACAGTATATCTATAATAAATAAACATAGAAAAGTAAATCAGTACATTCCTAGGCCCATAAAATATTATTCTGTATAACAGTATATATATATATATAAAACATAGAAAAGATAATCATGTACATTCCTAGGGCCCATACAATATCATATTATTCGTATATACAGTATATCTAATATATAAACATAGAAAAGATAATCAATGTACATTCTAGGTCCCATACAATATCATATATCTGATATATACAGTATATTATATATATAAACATAGAAAAGATAATCAATGTACATTCTAGCCCATCAATATCATATTATCTGTATATACAGTATATCTATATATATAAACATAGAAAAGATACTAATGTACATTCCTAGGTCCCATACAATATCATATATCTGTATATACAGTATATATATAATATAAACATAGAAAAGATAATCAATGTACATTCCTAGGTCCCATACAATATCATATTATCGTATATACAGATATCTATAATATAAAAATAGAAAGATAATCAATGTACATTCCTAGGTCCATACAATATCATATTATCTGTATATATAGTATATCTATATATATAAACATAGAAAAGATAATCAATGTACATTCCTGGCCCCATACAATATCATATATCTGTATATACAGTATATCTATATATAAACATAGAAAAGATAATCCTGTACATTCCTAGGTCCCTACAATATCATATTATCTGTATATACAGTATATCTATATATATAAACATAGAAAAGATAATCAATGTACATTCTAGGCCTATAAATATCATATTATCTGTATATACAGTATATCTTATGTATATAAACATAGAAAAGATAATCAATGTACATTCCTAGGTCCCCTACAATATCATATTATCTGTATATACAGTATATCTATATATATATAAACATAGAAAAGATAATCAATGTACATTCTAGGTCCCATACAATATCATATTATCGTATATACAGTATATCTATATATATAAACATAGAAAAGATAATCAATGTACATTCCTAGGTCCCATACAATATCATATTATCTGTATATATAGTATATCTATATATATAAACATAGAAAAGATAATCAATGTACATTCCTAGGCCCCATACAATATCATATATCTGTATATACAGTATATCTATATATAAAACATAGAAAAGATAATCAATGTAAATTCCTAGGTCCCATACAATATCATATTATCTGTATATACAGTATAATTATATATATAAACATAGAAAAGATAATCAATGTACCTTCCTAGGCCTCTTAAATATCATATTATCTGTATATACAGTATATCTATATATATAAACATAGAAAAGATAATCAATGTACATTCTAGGCCCTTTAAATATCATATTTCTGTATATACAGTATATATATATGTATAAACATAGAAAAGATAATCAATGACATTCCTAGGTCCCATACAATATCATTTATCTGTATATACAGTATATCTATATATATAAACATAGAAAAGATAATCAATGACATTCCTAGGTCCATACAATATCATATTATCTGTATATACAGTATTCTATATATAATAAACATAGAAAAGATAATCAATGTACATTCCTAGGTCCATACAATATCATATACTGTATATACAGTATTCTATATAAATAAAAATAGAAAGATAATCAATGCACATTCCTATGCCCATACAAATCATATTATCTGTATATACAGTATACTATATAAACATAGAAAATATAATCAATGTACATTCCTAGGTCCATACAATATCATATTATCTGTATATACAGTATATCTATATATTAAACATAGAAAAGATATTCAATGCACATTCCTATGCCCCATACAATATCATATTATCTGCACACTGGCATACTTTATAAACAAAGGGGTTTTAGTATACATTACTGTGATCACATGAATGAAAAGCCTTCCAACCACGTCAAGGTACCTTGACGTGGTTACCTTGACGTGGTTGGAAGGCTTTTCATCAGTGATCACAGTAAATGTATACTAAAACCCCTTTGTTTATTAAAGTATGCCAGTGTTGCAGATAATATGATATTGTATGGGCAATGGGGCCTAGGAATGTACATTGATTATCTTTTCTATGTTTATACATATAGATATACTGTATATACAGATAATATGATATTGTATGGGGCATAGGAATGTGCATTGATTATCTTTTCACTCTGTTTATATATATAGATTCTGTTATCTACGATAATATATATTGTATGGGACCAGGAATGTGACATTGATTATCTTATTTCTATGTTTTATATATTGATATAGATAACTGTATATCAGATATATATTTTGATTGGGCCTAGGAAGTACATTGATTACTTTTCTATGTTTTATATTATAGATAGATACTTATATACAGATAATATGAATTGAAGGGCCAGGAGTACATTGATTATCTTTTCTATGTTTATAATATAGATATACTGTTATACAAGATAATATGATATTGGAGGGGGCCTAGGATGTACATGATTATCTTTTCTATGTTTATATATAATAACTGTATATACAGATATATGATATTGTATGGGGCCTAGGAATGTACATTGATTATCTTTTCTATGTTTATATAGATATATATACTGTTATCAGATAAAATATGATATTTTAAGAGGCCCTAGGAATGTACATGATTATCTTTTCTATGTTTATATATATAGATAACTGTATATACGATATATGATATTGTATGGGGCTAGGAATGTACATTGATTATCTTTTCTATGTTTATCTATAGATATACTGTATATACAGATAATATGATATTGTATGGGGCATAGGAATGTACATTGATTATCTTTTCTATGTTTGTTCACAGAACTTTCTCTAGAAAAATTAATACATGACAATGTGTTTCTATAATATATATGTGATTCTTAAGTTAATGCATAGTAAAAGAGTACATTTCTAGTTCATCGTATCAATATTAAAAATGGCATATAAAGTGCCATTCATCGTAATAAAGGGCTGTCCTGTGTATTTTTTCCATTTACTTAAATTATTTTTTTTAACTGTTATCTAGATAAATGCAAATTGGTCTGTTTTGTTAATAAAAAAACAAGATCTATATACAGTACACCCCTCAAATGTTTGTCAATTTTATTATATACTAGCAAAATACCCGCGCTTCGCAGCGGAGATGTATTGAAATAACGTTTTTAGTAAGAAAGCAATAATGTATCAAGATTGCTGTAATCACTCGGCACTTGATATATTAAAGAAAGACAATTCAATAAGCTTTACGATAATGCAACACTCATTAACTTTAATTTAATATTATATTTTTTATTCAGCTACGAAATTTTGGTGAAAATAACCCCCACCACCCCTCCCCGTCCGCCCCTAATACCCCCCACTATTCCTCTCTGTCCACCCTCCAAACACTTCTCGTTACACCTCAGCCAGTCCCCGCACACACCCTGAATTTTTGGTAAAAATCGGTCCAGCCGTTAGTGTGCAGGAGTTCAAAATTCTATTCCCCCCCATTCACCCCCACCCTAAACTCCCACCCTTAGACACAGTACCTTGCATTTTAAGTCCTGGAGAGAAACGGGCCTGGGGGGCCAAGCGTCCCAGCAAATGGACACTTGCCTATAGGTGAAGAAAATGTGAAGGAGGGGGGTATGTGGTGCAGTACGACAATGTGTCGGCGGCCAGTGCCAGGGAGGGGTCCTCGCCCGAGCCAGCGCCCCGGTGCGAGACCCGGGCCGACGCCAGGCCGAGAGCCCCGGCGCGACCCGGGGCGATCGCCGAGCCAGCGCCCCGTGCGCGACCCGGCCCGGCCCACACGCCGAGCCAGGCGCCCGACGCGACCCGGGCCGGCGCCCAGCCAGCGCCCCGGTCGCGGACCCGGGCGACGCCGAGCCAGCGCCCAGGCGCGACCGGGCGCGTACGCCGAGCCAGCGCCCCGGCGCGACCCGGGCCCGGCCCAACGCCGAGCCAGGGCGCCCCGACGGCGACCCGGGCCGACCCGAGCCAGTCGACCGGCGCGACCCGGGGCCGACGCCGAGCCAGCGCCCGGCGCGGGGACCCGGGCCGGCCGAACGCCGAGCCAGCGCCCCGGCGCGACCCGGGCCGGCGGACGTACGAGGCCAAGCGCCGGGGCGCGACCCGGGCCGGCCGGGAGCCAGTGCAGGCCCGGCGCGGACAACGGGCCCGGCCGGACGCCGAGCCAGCGCTCCCGTGCGGCGACCCGTGGCCCGGGCCGACGCCAGCCAGCGCCCCGCGCAACCGGCCCGGCCCGACGACGAGCCAGCGAACGGGCGCGACCCGGGCCCGGCCGGGAAACGCGAGCAAGAGCCCAGGGAGACACGGGGCCGGCCGGGACGCCGAGCAAGCGCCCGGCGCGACACGGGCCGTGCCGACGACGAGCCCAGCGCCCCGGCGCGACCCAGGCCCGCGGACGCCGAGCCAGAGGCCCCGGCGCGACCGGGGCCCGGCCCGACGACGAGCCAGCGGCCCCGCGAACCCAGGCCCGCAGGACTGCCGAGCAGCGCCCCGGCGCGACCCGGCCGGGCCTCGACGACGAGGGCAAGGCCCCTCGCGACCCAGGCCGCGACCACGCCGAGCACGCCCGGCGCGACCCGGCCCGGACCGAGCCGAGCAAGCGACCCGGCGCGACCCGGGGCCCTGGGCCCGACGCCGAGCCAGCGCCCGGCGCGAACCCGGGCCCCGGCCCAAGCCGAGCCAGCGCCCACGGACGCGACCCGGCCGGCCGCGCGGCCAGCGCCCCGCGGACCCGCCCGGCCGACGGCCGAGCCAGCGCCCCGGCGCGACGCCCGGCCCGACGCCGGAGCCAGCGCCCCGGCGCGACCCGGGCCCGGCCCAGACGTGCCGAGCGCAGCGCCCCGGCGCGACCCGGGCCCGCGACGCCGAGCCAGCGCCCCGGCGCGACCGGGACCGAGCCCGAGCCAGCGCCCCGGCGCGACCCGGGCCCGGCCCAACGCCGAGCCAGGCCCCGGCGCGACCCGGGCCAGGCCCGACGCCGAGCCAGCGCCCCGGCGCGACCGGGCCCGGCCAGCCTGGAGCCAGCGCCCGGTCGGCCCGGGCCGCGGCCGAGCCGAGACAGCGCCCCGGCGCGACCGGGCCGGCCGGACGCCGAGCCAGCCGCCCCGGCGCGACCACGGCCCGGCCGGACGCCGAGCCAGCGCCCCGGCGCGACCCGGGCCCGGCCGACGCCGAGCCACCGGCACCCGGGCCCGGCCCGACGCCGAGCCAGCGCCCCGGCGCGACACCGGGCCCGGCCGGACGCCGAGCACCAGCGCCGGCCGCGACCATGGCCCGGCCCGACGCCGAGCCAGCGCCCCGGCGGACCCGGGGCTCCGGCGCCGGACGCCGAGCCAGCGCCCGTCGCGACCGGGCCCGGGGCCCGGGACGCGAAGCCACGCCCCGGCGCGACCCGGGCCCGCCGACGCGGACGACGAGCCAGCGCCCCGCGGCGAACCCGGGCCCGGGACCGACGCCGAGCCAGCGCCCGGCGCGACCGGGCCCGGCCCGACGGCCACCCAGGCGGCCCGGCGCGACCGCCCGGGGGCCCGGCCCGACGCAGCCAGCGCCCCGGCGCGACCCGGGCCAGGCCCGACGCCGAGCCAGCGCCCGCGGGCGGACCCGGGCCCGCCGACGCCAGCCGAGCGCCCCGGCGCGACCCGGGCCCGCCCGACGCCGATGCCAGCGCCCCGGAGCGACCCGGGCCCGGCCGGACGCGACCAAGCGCCCGGCGTGACCCGGGGCCCGGCCCGACGCCGACCCAGCGCCCCGGCGCGACCCGGGCCCGGGGGACGCCGAGCCAGCGCCCCGGCGCGACCCGGGCCCGGCCTCGCCGCCGACCAGCGCCCCGGCGCGACCCGGGCCCGGCCCGACGCCGGCCATGGCCACCGGCGCGACCCGGGCCGCGGCCCGACGCCGAGCCAGCGCCCCGGCGCGACCCGGGCCCGGCCGGACGCCGAGCCAGCGCCCCGGCGCGACCCGGGCCCGGCCGCGGAGCGACCCAGCGCCCCGGCGCGACCCGGGCCCGGCCCGACGCCGAGCCACCGCCCCGGGCCCGGCCCGAACGCCGAGCAGCGCCCCGGCGCGACCGGGCCCGGCCCGACGCCGACCCAGCCCCGGCGGACCCGGCGCCGGCCCGACGCCCGACCCAGCGCCCCGGCGCGGAAGGCCCGGCCGACGCCGACCCAGCGCCCGGGCGCGACCCGCCCGGCCCGACGCCGAGCAGAGCCCTCGGCGCGACCCGGGCCCGGCCCTGGGCCGACCCAGGCCCCGGCGCGACCCGGGCCCGGCCCGACGCCGACCGCGCCCGGCGAAGACCCGGGCCCGGCCCGACGCCGAACCCAGCGCCCGGCGCGTACCGGGCCCGGCCCGGACGCGACCCAGCGCCCCGGCGCGACCCGGGCCAGGCCCGACGCCGCCGACCACGCTCGGCCCAGGCGCGGACGCGCCCGGCCGACAAGCCGACCCAGCGCCCGGGCGACCCGGGCCGGCCCGACGCCACCCAGGCGCCCGGCGCGGACCCGGGCCCGCCGGACGTACGAGCCAACGCCCCGGCGAGACCAGGGCCCGGCCCTAGCCCCTACCCATCTCCCCTTCTCTACCCTTTCCCTTCCCTACTCCTACCCATCTCCCCCTCTTCTACCCTTTCCCTCCCTACTCCTATCCATCTCCCCTTCTCTACCCTTTCCCTCCCCTACTCCTATCTATCCTCCTTCTCTACCCTTTCCCTTCCTTACTCTATCCATCTCAAATAGATAAGCAATAGTGGAGGTGCACTCTGTCCAACTGTGGGTGCAGACGCTCGTGGGTTTTCCTTTGGAACCATAGCTTCGCAGAGGAAAAAAGGCATTGAGGGTCGCACTCCAAGAAATTAGAACAATTTTATTGTGATCCACACATCACACGTCACTTACGTGTGATGTGTGGATCACAATAAAATTGTTCTAATTTCTTGGAGTGCGACCCTCAATTGCCTTTTTTCCTCCTATCCATCTCTACTTCTCTACCCTTTTTTACATTATCTAAAATCGCATTTTCCCCCAAATTAGTGAATTCTGAGCAATAATGATTTTCTTATATTAATTTTAAATCTTGAAGTAAGGAAATTATTTTGCACATCTCAGAAAAATGCATCCGGCAATAATTAACTTCCTAGTTTTAATATAAAAACTATAGTAAGGGGCCATGTTATGAAGGCGCACTATCACTATTTTCTGATACCCCGTGATTATTTTACAAGTAAATAACGCAGCTATAAAATCTGTGCTGTAGCGGTGATTACAGCTACATTATTTACTATTCCTACTTCTACTACATTAACAACCGTAAAATACAGATCCACACGGCATTTCCACAGAAGTGCGTAGCACATCGGTCATATATGACTGGCAGTGGTATTGAACGGCCACAGTTGTAAATTTGTGTTTATAAATAAGGCACAAGGTTAGTATTTTATTCTGAATTCCAAGAGCACAATTTACATACTAAGGGGGAGATGGAATATTGCCCGCAAAAGTGTTAAAATGAGTAAACCCACAATTCCTGATGTAAGAACAGGTTGACGTGTGTAAAAGGGCATGTCCACCCTAATAAAACCTCTTTATATATTTAGTGGGCCCCTCGTAGGGTCACAACATCACTGTGAATAAGGTCAAGTGGTTTAAACCTGGTTATGTAGGAGTACTCTTGTAGCTTTAATACACAATCACATTTCATGGTGATAGGACAAGTTGACAGCATTAAAATCATTTGTCAGATTTCGCTTATCAGCTCCGGTAAACTGTCTACATGTTGGTGACCCAAGAGCCAGTGCCATAAATGAATACAGTTATTATGTTTATGGGTGACAGTCTCACTTGTTCCTTAACTGTACCGTAACTAGTCCCTTGGCAGGCCAATTCCTTTAATGATACTAGTCCACCTTTCAGTTCAGGAACATACAAGGACATCTGTCTTTACCTATACAGGCCCGACTGTCTGAGAGATAAATAAGGGGAATAAACACTTGGCTTTTGTGGCAGTCGCCATCTCAGGGTGCCTTACCCCATAATGCTGCCCCAAAAATAAAAAGAAAACTTGAACCAATTATCAAACCAACCCCTGATGAAACTGGCTGCAGTGCGTCGAGCCAAGACCATACAGGTCTGACCGTGCAGATACAAACATCAATGCGAATGATGTTTACAGGTGTTTATTGTCTTCTTTCCTTTAACTTTAATTCCAACATAACACGAACAATGTCACTTCCAACAATCTCATCACTCGAACACCTTTATCACCACGAAAACACCATCAACACTGTGAAAACACGTGACACCAAAAAACACCATCAAAGAGAGCACCGGAGCATAGACACTCCCGGCTAAAAAAGTATCCCCATAGCTGCAACAAACGTTCACACCAGGTAGATACTAAATTAACAACCTTATTCATAGAGGGTATACATCATGAAGAATCAAAAATTTGGACCAAATAAACCCACACCTACCTTCCTCCCACTCATCCCCACAAACATTGAATAAAACATAAACTTCAACACCTAAAACGCCACAAGCTAAGTGTCAGTGGGACACCCCCCTATCAGCACTTCAACATCATCTGGAGAGTCTAAGTCAGGGAGCGGTAACTTAGTATCCAACCATCGGCTGCTTCACGTGTACCAATAGCAGCTGCAATGTTCATACACTTTTAATCCAGACGGATATATGTGTCCACAAATGTAAATTCCAGTCTTATGTGTGGCAGTAACCAAAGTTGTATTTCCTCATTACAAATAAATATCAAAGTGCATCAACGTATCAAAATATCAGAGTCAAAATGTTATAGAGTTCCCCCGTCCAGTTTAAAGGTCAAGTGATACATAGAGGCAAAGGAAGTGAGCTTCCAACATCAAAGATTCATTTACATCCACAATGGTCCAATTACACTAATTCATATGCCTTATGGCCTAGGAAATACCTGAGATAAATCTATGGTATTGAACCAAATTATTTCGCATCATAGCTTTCAGTGGACCAACTAATTTACATCATGGCTTTCTCTAAATTTACAATATTCAAAACATGCTCAGATAGCAGGATTAAGACTTACAGTATTTATTGTTATAATTATTAAAAAATCGGAAGTTCACTCTCCTGGCATTGAACTATCTGTCCAAAACATGAAACATGAAACATGAAAAACATAATTCATCATTAAGACCACCGGGCTTTTTGTCGTAGGTTAAAAATCCACCTGCATTCTGCACTTTATAGTCTTTGGGTGACGTTACCTCCTCTAATCCCAAGGTTAATTTTTTCCAGGCCATAAAAGAGAACCATAACCTTCTACCCTCATGTCTTTCACACATATGTTTAGCCATTGCACTCACCTCCGGCTTACATTTTAACAGCTCATCACATGTTTCTTGTATCCTCTGTGTGAGCTTCCGTTTAATTTGGCACATATAAAGTCTCCACATTACCATTTATAATATATAACTTGATACGTTCGACATGTAATGTGGTCTTTTATCCACCATCTCCTCCCATCTGGGCCTTCAAACACCGCTAGCTCGTCCATCAATTCACATATACAGCATTTGCCACATTTTTGATTCCCTTTCTGGGAACTCTTCCCAACAAGAGTGTAAGGTCACATTTAGGTGCTTCAAGTGACTTCTGCTTAGTCTATCTTCAGACACTACTAGCTCTCCTTGCGTTAGGAGGGGTACAACCTTTTTCTTAATGGATGAACCAATATTTCGTTAGGATATCTCTGATATCCTGCCAGTTGGAATTATAAGTTGTTATTATCCTGGTTTATCATTATCTTTTACATTCTTTCCTTTGAGTGCCTTCCTTCGTACTTACACAGCATATCCTCTCTACTATCGTTTGGCCTGGCATATCCTCTGTCTATCCAGCCGTTAGGGTACCCCTAGCTTTAAATCTATTCTTAAGGATCCTGATTGCTCCACAAATACTTTCTCAGAAGAACAATTTCTCCTCATACGGATGAATTGTCCAACGCGGATGCCCTTGATGAGGGATGAAGGGTGGTGACTGTCCGCCTTAATAGGCTATTGGTGGCCGTGCTTTTTCTAAATGTTTAGAGCCAGCAGGACATTCTCTTTATAAATACATAAGTCCATGCTCCATTCGCCGTCAATTGATTGTTTCTTTCATTCTATTTCCTCTTCCGATCCACTCCAAAGAGCAGAGAACATCGTCTACATAACGTAGCCATAGAATGATTTTATCCTCACACAACAATTCGTACGCACCCTATTAACAATCCTCCATCTCCCATAATCCTAGACGAAGGCACGCATACGTGGGGGCGCAAACCGCCCCCATCGCTGTCCCCACGTATCTGTCTGTAATACTTTTGATTAAAGGTGAAAACATTGTTATTGAGTATAAAACACATAACTTCTACAACAAAATTAGTATGTTGCTGGAACTCCGTTCCTCTGGAACTCGAAATGCTCTAACTGCCCCCAGCCCCCTCTCATGGGGGATGGAGGAATATAGACCCTCAATGTCAAGGGCCACCATCAGTACATTACATCCATCCTAAACCATTTATTTTTTTAAGGACATCGCCCGTATCCAGGACGAAGGAGTCCAACGTCTGAAGGTAAGGATGTAGAATTTCATCACCGTACCTACCTGCTCTTTCAATCGGGCCCCCAATGCCCAATATTATGGGCCTGCCGGTGGGTAACTTTTCTTTTTATGCACCTAACTATCCGATCTACAAAACTAATTTGGTGTTTAAAAACGGACGGATCCAAACCCCTTAAATCCATGCGGCACCCCGTCTACAATACCTCCAAAACTTTATAAAGGAAAATAATTTATTAGACACCTGGAGATTAGAAATCCCACAAAAAGAGAGTATACATTTATTCCCCAGTACACAAAATTTATACCAGACTGGACTACATCTTCAAATCTCCTCAATTAATAGCCCAGTCCAAAATACATATATCTCTGAAATAGCATGGTCTGATCATGCATTTGTATCAATGACTATTAATGATATGATAAAAACCAACCACAACCCGTCTGGAGACTCAATGAATCCCTCCTAGCAAATGAAGAACATGTACAAACTTTAAAATAAAATATATTAAACTACTTCACAGAAAACAACACTGAGGACATAAAGAGCCCAACTTTATGGGCAGCTCACAAACCGGTGTTCGGGGGTACCTTATTCAATTAGCGGCCAGACTAAAAAAACAAAGAGAAATACAGATAATAAACTTACAGATAAATAAACTTATTAATATAATCAAAACAGGGGACAAAATATTAGCCAAGACCTTTAATGAAATAAAGCAATCGAAATACAAAAACGCTAGATCCGAACTCGGCAACTTCTATCATTAGAGCGGAAAGAGCCTTACGCTTCCCCAATCAAAGATACTATTACAAAAGTAACAGGCCCAATACTATGTTAGCAAACAAACTAAATCAAAAACTCACCCAGAATAGATTTCTCCACTACGAGACCACAAAGGTCATCTCCATCATGACCCAAACTACATCACCAACGCTTCGCCCGATACTACCAAACCCGATATAATGGCAAAACAGTGAAGAAAGATGTAAATATAGAAACTAATATCAACAAATACTTAACGGAAATAAAACTCCCCAAACTCACACAAGAACAAAAAATATATTACAAAGAGAAATTCAATCTCTGAAATCCAGGAAGTTATAAAACAGTTCAAAACTAGGAAATCTCCAGGCCCTGATGGGTTCACCGCACTATACTACAAGAGGTTCCAGTCCACCCTGTCCCCGTACCTACAAAAAAATCTGCAATGACTTAACAACTGGCAACTTCACGCTACCACCTGATATGCTCCAGCGCATATCACAGTCATACCTAAACCAGATAAAGACAAAACCCAAACATCTAACTACCACCCTATATCCCTTATAAACACTGATGTCAAAATTATTGCAAAGGTATAGCGAACCGACTGAACCCGATATACCAAAATTAATCCACTATGATCAAAACTGGATTTGTTAATGGAAGACGACTACTGACAATATCAGAAAAGCAATAACGCTAATGCAATAGGCAATTCTAACAAAATATCGTCATAATACTCTCCCTTGACACGAAAAGGCGTTCGACAGGGTGGACTGGACTTTTCTAAAGGACATCCTACACCAATATGATTTCCCCAACAGCTTTATATCTGGTATTTTCAGCCTATATGTCAACCCCACAGCGATAGTCAGAAATATGGGCTTCCCTTCAGATACCATATTTATAAAAACGGCACGAGGCAGGGATGCCCCTGTCCCCACTCCTATTTGCCTTATCGATTGAACCTCTTGCAACAAAAATTAGACATCCCCTGATACACTGGAATCACCATTGGTAAGATCCACTCAAAAATATCACTTTTTGCAGATGATACTCTTCTTTATCTCTCAACCCCTATATCATACCGATATATAAAAATTTAAAGGAATATGGGAGCCTATCAGGCCTTAAAGTCACCACTCTAACTCAGTAGCATACCCCATACACTTACCAGACCCTCTCTGCACCTTAATACATCAAACTTCCCGTTCACAATGGACCACAGATTCCTTCAATACCTAGGTATCCAACTAAGTTACAATATGGAAACTCTCCATAAACACAATTATAACAAACTTATCCCTGAATTGATAACCCAACTCAAAAAATGGACCCCATACCCCCTCTCATAGCAGGCAGAATAGCAGCTGTCAAGATGACAAACATTACCAAAAATATTAACCTTTTCAGAGCCCTTCCTATACAAGTAAACCACCAACTACTCAAGAAATTACAAACCGAAATGGGTTAAATTTATATGGAGGGGAAAAAGAGCTAGAATAAAGCAAGACAATCTGGCAAGACATAAGAACAAAGGAGGCTTTGGCCTACCCAAACTATACCAATATTTCAAAGCAGCACAAATAGCTCAAATTTCCCAATGGGTTCACGGCTCGAGAGAAAATTGCATGGGTAGATCTAGATCAAGCCTCCTTAACATTATGGAACAGAATCAACAGTCAATACTCATTTCTCCCTCAATTTTCAAAAGTAACCCCTATATTATACCACCAGTATCGCCAGTGGGACTTTCAGAAACAGAAAACCGTTACTGAATAAATTAGGTATAAACACTATAAAAGATCTTGTTAAAGAAAACGGTGCTCTAATGTCCTGGAAGGAGGCCTCCTTAAGATATCAAATACCAAGGACCAAATGGTTTACATTTATCAAAATCAGACACTTTGCTAAATCTATTTTAGAAAAAGCACCCAATCAACAAATAACAACCTTAGAAAAATGATTACTAACCCGACGGTATGCACAAAAGAATATCGAATATATACTCTTTACTCTGGTACGACACTCTCCAACTAAATCCGAAAACGTCATAAAATGGGAAAACAGGCTTAACCGAGAACTTACTGATCAACAATGGGCCCAGATATTCCACTACTCACACAGAAGCTCCTTAAATATTGTCACAAAGGAAAGAACATTTAAAATTACTGTATGACGGTACAACCACATGAATTCTTACACAAGATCAATCCTGCATTCCCTAATTACTGTTTTCGAAATGCAACAACCCAGCCTCACAACTTCACTGCTGGTGGGATTGCTCTGAAGTACAAAAATTCTGGGGGATAACTGAGAAATTAATTCAAAAATTTTAGGGCCCAATTTAAATTGTCTCCTAAACAGCACTGTTTAATCTCCCCACACAAGGATTTAAGAAAACAGCACAAAGACTAATAATACATATCTGCACTGCAGCGAAAAGTATATAGCTTCCACATGGAGAGGGTCCATCCCCTACCAGAAACCAATTAATTTCCAGAATTTATCAGATAAAATCCAATGATACCTAGGACACACCTTCAAATTCATTGAGACGGTGGTCTGAAACCTGGGATATCTGGGAAATAAAGATGCAAATATCATCTTCTATGGCAGATGATCATTGAAGCGACAGTCCCGGGGGCCCGGGGAGTCTAGTCCCGGGATACGCAATTACTTCCTATGTCACTATACGATAAGTGTCTCTAATTATTTGATTGTATTATAAACTTGTTTACTAATAATAATATCTAGAACAAGACTGCAGCACTGTTAAATGAACCTCTGTTTAATGTTAAAAAAAAAATAGGGAAAAAGTCTGATATGTAAGGAATGTAATTTATCTTTCTCTAACTTTTAATTAATACAAACTTATTGAACAAAAAAAAAAAAACTGACGGACATATTTTCAATAATTATGAAAAGTGCGATAATTATTAAAATGATGTCCGTTCACAAACTCTCAATTCGGCCATAACCCTCTATGTACATTTTGGCGAAAACCCTTAAATTCATCCTTTCGGCAATAACCCTGAGATGTATTATCAGAGATAATAGTCAAAATTGATACTCGTCGATAACCCTCCAGTGTGGTGTTCGGCAAAAAAAAACCTCGAATGTACAGTTTTCAGCAATAACTCCAAGAGCCATTCATTTTCGGTAACCCTTGAAAGTATCATTCCTGACAATTGCCGATTGTGACTGTAGTTACTGTTTAAACATGCTTCGGTGACGTGTTCCCCAGACCATTTCCCAGGTGCCATAAACCTTTATGGTAAGTCACCATTGTTATTTATCTTTTATTAATCCTAACTTTTCGAATTCTGTTCTCCCGTTGACTTTAATGGGTTTGAACTTCAGTAAAAGTTTGAAAACGAAAAGAACTTTAATAAGTTCGGCCATTCTTAGCGAGCAGTTTAGATATTGATGGTGTTGTGGTTGAATTATTTTGAGGGGACAGTAAATTACACTGATATACAAGCTGTTCCCCGACTACTACATTGTATCAAAGTGTCAGATCTTTAGTATTTTCCAGTGAAAATCTATACTAATAAAAGGCAAAGCCCTCACTCACTCACTCATTCACTCACTCACTCACTCACTCAACACTAATTCTCCAACTTGCCGTGGAGGCAGGCGGCTTAAATTTGGCAGGCCATTCATTGCACCTACTTACAAAGTTAAGGCAGGTTTTTTTTGAAAAGGCAAAGCCCTCACTCACTCACTCACTCACTCACTCATCACTAACTCACACTAATCTCCAACTTGCCGTGGAGGCAGACGGCTTAAATTTGGCAGGCTCATTCATTGCACCTTACTTACAAAAGTTAAGCAGGTTTCGTTTCGAAAAAGCAAAGCCCTCACTCACTCACTCATCACTAATTCTCCAACTTGCCGTGGAGGCAGATGGCTTAAATTGGCAGGCTCATTCATTGCACCTTACTTACAAAAGTGTAAGCAGGTTTCGTTTCGAAAAAGCCAAAGCCCTCCATCACTCACTCACTCACTCACTCACTAATCATAACTATCACTAATTCTCCAACTTGCGTGGAGGCAGACGGCTTAAATTGGAAGGCTCATTCATTGCACTTACTTACAAAAGTTAAGCAGTTTCGTTTCGAAAAAGCAAAGCCCTCACTCACTCACTCATCACTAACTCATCATATATTCTCCAACTTGCTATGGAGGCAGACGGCTTTAAATTTGGCAGGCTCATTCATTGCACCTTACTTACAAAAGTTAAGCAGGTTTCGTTTCGAAAAGGCAAAGCCTCCACTCACTCATCACTAAGTCATCACTAATTCTCCAACTTGCCGTGGAGGCAGACGGCTTAAATTTGGCAGGCTCATTATTGACCTTACTACAAAAGTTAAGTAGGTTTCATTTCGAAAAGGCAAAGCCTCACTCACTCACTCACTCACTACTAATTCTCCAACTGGCCTCACTCATACTAATTCTCCAACTTGCCGTGGAGGCAGACGGTTAAATTTGGCAGGCTCATTCATTGCACCTTACTTACAAAAGTTAAGCAGGTTCGTTTCGAAAAGGCAAAGCCCTCACTCACTCACTCACTCACTCATCACTAATTCTCCAACTTGCCGTGGAGGCAGAGACAGCTTAAATTTGGCAGGCTGATTCATTGCACCTACTTACAAAAGTTAAGCAGGTTTCGTTTTGAAAAGGCAAAGCCCTCACTCACTCATCACTCCTCATCACTAATCTCAACTTGCCCCCTCATCACTCACTCACTCACTCATCACTAATTCTCCAACTGCCTCACTCATCACTAATTCTCAACTGCCATGGAGGCAGGCGGCTTAAATTTGGCAGGCTATTCATTGCACCTTACTTACAAAAGTTAATCAGGTTTCGTTTCGAAAAGGCAAAGCCCACTCACATCACTCACTCACTCATACCTAACTCATCACTATTCTCCAACTTGCCGTGGAGGCAGACGGCTTAAATTTGCAGGCTCATTCATTGCACCTTACTTACAAAAGTTAATCGGTTTCGTTTCGAAAAGGCAAAGCCCTCACTCATCATCACTAAATCATCACTAATTCTCCAACTTGCCGTGGAGGCAGACGGCTTAAATTGTGGCAGGTCATTCATTGCACCTTACTTACAAAGGTTAAGCAGGTTTCGTTTCGAAAAGGCAAAGCCCTCACTCACTCACTCATCACTAATTCTCCAACTTGCCTCACTCTCACTAATTCTCCAACTTGCCGTGGAGGCAGACGGCTTAAATTGGCAGCCTCATTCATTGCACCTTACTTACAAAGGTAAAGCAGGTTTCGTTTCAAAAAGGCAAAGCCCTCACTCACTCACTCACTCATCCTAACTCATCACCAATTCTCCAATTGCCGTGGAGGCAGACGGCTTAAATTTGGCAGGCTCATTCATTGCACCTTACTTACAAAAGTTAAGCAGGTTTCGTTTAAAGGCAAAAGCCCTCACTCACTCACTATCACTAATTCTCCAACTTGCCTCAATCACACTAATTCTCCAACTTGCTGTGGAGGCAGACGGCTTAAATTTGGCAGCCTCATTCATTGCACCTTACTTACAAAGGTAAAGCAGGTTCGTTTCAAAAAGGCAAAGCCCTCACTCACTCACTCACTCATCACTAACTCATCACCAATTCTCCAATTTGCCGTGGAGGCAGACGGCTTCTTAATTTGGCAGGCTCATTCATTGCACCTTACTTACAAAAGTTAAGCAGGTTTCGGTTGAAAAGGCAAAGCCCTCACTCACTCACATATCACTAATTCTCCAAACTTGCCTCACTCATCACTAATTCTCCAACTTGCCGTGCAGGCAGACGGCTTAAATTTGGCAGGCTCATTCATTGCACCCTTACTACAAAAGTTAAGCAGGTTTCGTTTCGAAAAGGCAAAGCCTCTCACTCCTCACTAATTCTCCAACTGCCGTGGAGGCAGACGGCTTAAATTTGGCAGGCTCATTCATTGCACCTTACTTACAAAAGTTAAGCAGGTTTCGTTTTAAAAGGCAAAGCCCTCATTCACTCACTCACTCATCACTAATTATCCAACTTGCCGTGGAGGCAGACGGCTTAATTTGGCAGGCTCATTCATTGCACCTTACTTACAAAAGTTAGAGGTTTGTTCGGAAAAGGCAAAGCCTCACTCAATCATCACTAATTCTCCAACTTGCCGTGGAGGCACACGGCCTAAATTTGGCGGATCATTTATTGCACCTTACTTACAAAAGTTAGCAGGTTTCGTTCGAAATTCCACCTGTAATGGTGAGTATCTGACATTGCACTGTAACGGTGAGTACTGACATTGCACCTGTAACGTGAGTATCTGACATTGCACAGACTGGGTGGTCCAATTTCAACCAGTTTGTATGCATATACTCCTTTACCAGTAAAGTAACAAAATATTTTTTGTAAGTAAGGTGCAATGAATGAGCCTGCCAAATTTAAGCCGTGTGCCTCCACGGCAAGTTGGAGAATTAGTGATGAGTGAGTGAGGGCTTTGCCTTTTCGAAACAAAACCTGCTTAACTTTTGAAAGTAAGGTACAATGAATGAGCCTGCCAAATTTAAGCAGTCTGCCTCCACGGCAAGTTGGAGAATTAGTGATGAGTGAGTGAGTGAGTGAGTGAGGGCCTTGCCTTTTCGAAACGAAACCTGCTTAACTTTTGTAAGTAAGGTGCAATGAATGAGCCTGCCAAATTTAAGCCGTCTGCCTGCACGGCAAGTTGGAGAATTAGTGATGAGTGAGGCAAGTTGGAGAATTAGTGATGAGTGAGGCAAGTTGGAGAATTAGTGATGAGTGAGTGAGTGAGGGCTTTGCCTTTTCAAAACGAAACCTGCTTAACTTTTGTAAGTAAGGTGCAATGAATGAGCCTGCCAAATTTAAGCCGTCTGCCTGCACGGCAAGTTGGAGAATTAGTGATGAGTGAGGCAAGTTGGAGAATTAGTGATATGTGAGTGAGTGAGGCTTTGCCTTTTCAAACGAAACCTGCTTAACTTTTGTAAGTAAGGGCAATGAATGAGCCTGCCAAATTTAAGCCGTCTGCCTCCACGGCAAATTGGAGAATGGTGAGAGTTAGTGAGAGTGAGTGATGAGTGAGGGCTTTGCCTTTTTGAAACGAAACCTGCTTTACCTTTGTAGTAAGGTGCAATGAATGAGGCTGCCACAATTTAAGCCGTCTGCCTCCACAGCAAGTTGGAGAATTAGTGATGAGTGAGGCAAGTTGGAGAATTAGTGATATGTGAGTGAGTGAGGGCTTTGCCTTTCAAACGAAACCGCTTAACTTTTGTAAGTAAGGTGCAATGAATGAGCCTGCCAAATTTAAGACCGTCTGCTCCACGGCAAATTGGAGAATTGGTGATGAGTTAGTGATGAGTGAGTGAGTGAGTGAGGGCTTTGCCTTTTTGAAACGAAACCTGCTTTACCTTTGTAAGTAAGGTGCAATGAATGAGGCTGCCAAATTTAAGCGTCTGCCTCCACGCAAGTTGGAGAATTAGTGATGAGTGAGCAAGTTGGAGATTAGTGATGAGTGAGTGAGTGGGGCTTTGCCTTTTCGAAACGAAACCTGCTAAACCTTTGTAAGTAAGGTGCAATGAATGAGCCTGCCAAATTTAAGCCGTCTGCCTCCACGGCAAGTTGGAGAATTAGTGATGAGTTAGTGATGAGTGAGTGAGGGCTTTGCCTTTTCGAAACGAAACCTGATTAACTTCCGAAAACGGCTAAACTTTTGTAAGTAAAGTGCAAATGAATGAGCCTTGCCAAAATTTAAGCCATCTGCCTCCACGGCAAGTTGGCGATTAGTGATGAGTGAGAGTGAGTGAGGGCTTTGATTTTTCGAAACGAAACATGCTTAACTTTGTAAGTTTAAGGTGCAATGAATGAGCCTGCCAAATTAAGCCGTCGCCCCACGGCAAGTGTTGGAGAATTAGTGATGAGTAGTGATGAGTGAGTGATGTGACGGAGTGAGTGAGGGCTTTGCCTTTTCAAAACCAAAACCTGCCTTTAAAACTTGTAAGTAAGGTGGCAATGAAGAGCCTGCCAAATTTAAGCCGCATGCCCACGGCAAGTTGGAGAATTAGTGTGTGAGGAAGTGAGTGAGTGAGTGAATGAGTGGTGGGTGAGGCTTGTGCCTTATAGTATAGATTTTCACTGGAAAAATACTAAAGATCTGACACTTTGCTACAAGTAAAGTAGTTCGGGAAACAGGCTTGATAATCAGTGTAAATTACTGTCCCCTCAAGAATTTAATCAACAAAAAACAACAACCAATTCAAGATCTAAACTGCTCGACTAGAGATGGCCGAACATTATTTAAAAGTTCTTTCGTTTCAAACTTTTACTGAAGTTCAAACACCATAAAGTCACGGGGGAGGAGAGAACAAGAATTCGAAAAGTTAGGATTATAAAGAAAAATAACAATGGTGGACTTACCATAAAGGTGTATGGCAACCGGGAAATGGTCTGGGGAACACTGTCACCGAAGCATGTTTTTAAACAGTAAACTACAGTCACAATTCGGGCATTGTCAGGGAATGATACTTTCAAGGGTGTACCGAAAATGAATGGCCATCGTGGAGTGTATTGCTGCAAAAACTGTACAGGAGGTTTTTTTTGCCGAAAACACACCACCGAGAGGGTTATCGACGACGAAGTATCAATTTTGACTATTTATCTTGCATTAATACATCTCAGGGTTATTGCCGAAAGATGATTTAACGGGTTTCGCAAAATGTACATTCGAGGGTATGGCCGAAAAGAGAGTTTGTGAACGACATCATTTTAATAATTATCGCACTTTTCATAAAATTATGAAAATAGTCCGTCAGTTTTTTTTTTTGGTTCAATAGTTTGTATTAATTAAAAATGTTAGAGAAAGATAAATTACATCCTTACATATACAGACTTTTTCCCTATTTTTTTTTTTAAACATTAAACAGAGGTTCATTTAACAGTGCTGCAGCTGATTCTAGATTATTATATAGTAACAAGTTTATTTAATACAATTCAAATAATTAGTAGAAATTATCGTAAGGAATAGGAATAACTCGTATTGCGTGTATCCGGGGACTTAGACCCCGGGCCCCGGGCATCGTCGTTCAATGATCATTTGCTCATGTGAAGAGATTGCGCACTTTATTTCCCAGATGACCCGGTTCGACCAACCGTCTCAATGAATTTTGAAGGGTGTGTCCCTAGGATCTTGGATTTTATTCTGATAAATCTGGAACATTAATTGGTTTGGGAGGGTTGGACCTTCCCTGTGGAAGCGCAATCAGACTTTTCGCCTGCAGTGCGATGATGTTATTTATTAGTCTGGGTGCTGTTTTCTTCAATCCTTGTGTGGGAGATATTATAACCAGGTCTGTGTAAGGAGGACAAATTTTTAAAATGGGGCCCTTAAAAATTCTTGAATTAATTTCTCAAGTTATTTCCCCCAGAATTTTGTACTTCAGAGCTAATCCAACCGCAGTGAAGTTGTGAGGGCTGTGGGTTTGTTTGACAATTTTTCGAAAACTATAGTATACAGTAATTAGAGAATGCAGGATTGATCTTGTGTAGAATTCTAGGTGTGGTTACCAGTCATACAGATTTTAAATGTGTTACTTTCTTTGTGACAATATTCAGGGCTTGTTGTGGAAGTAGTGGCAAATACTGGGCCACATGTTGTCCGTAAGTTCTCGGTTTAGCCTGGTTTTCCATTTGTAGACGTTTTCGGATGTAGTTGCGGAAGTGTCTCGTACAGAGTAACAGAGTATATTATCGATATTTTTTGTTGCATAACGTCGGGGTTAGTAATGACATTTTCCTAAGGTTGTCTATTTTGTTGATGGGTGCTTTTTTAAAATAGATTTTAGCAACGTGTCTGATTTTGTAAATGAAACCATTTGGGTCCTTGGTATTTGATATACTTAAGAGCCTCCTTCCAGGACATTAGAGCACCGTTGTCCTTTCAACAAGACTTTTATAGGGTTTAAATATCTCATTTATCAGTAACGGTTTTCTGTTTATGAAAGTCCCGACCATGGCGTATGTGAGGATAATATAGGGGTTTACTTTTGAAAATTGAGGGAGGAAATGAGTATTGGCTGTTGTTCTGTTCCATAATGTGAAGGAGGCTGATCTAGATCTACCATGCAAATTTTTTTCCGAGACCGTGTGAACCATTGGGAAAATTGAGCTATTGTGCTGCTTTGAAATATGTTCTATGTTTGGGATAGGCCAAAAGCCTCCTTTGTTCTTATGTCTTGCCAGAGTGTCTTGCTTTATTCTTGCTCTTTTCACGCTTCCATATAAATTTACCATTACGGTTGAATTTCTTGAGGTAGTTTGGTGGTTTTTGATGTAGGAAGGGCTCTGAAAAGGTTAGTATATATTTTGGGGTATGTTGTCATCTGACAGCGGCTATTCTGCCTGCTAATGAGAGGGGGGTATTGGGGTCCCAGTTTTTTGAGTTGGGGTTTATCAATCGGGATAAGTTCTGTATAATTTGTTTTTATGGAGAGTTTCCATATTGGGACTAGGGATACCAGGTATTTTTGAGCGGAATCTGTGGCCTCCAATTGAACGGGAGTTTTTGATGTAATTAAGGTTGCAGAGGCAGGAGGGTTGGTAAGTGTAGGGGTATGTAACTGAGTTAGAGTGGCTTGACTTTAAGGACCTGATAGGCTCCCATATTCTTTAAAGTTTTATATTAATACTGGTATAGATATAGGGTGTTGAGAGATAAAGAAGAGTATAATCTGCAAAAAGTGATATTGTTGGAGTGAATCTACCAATGGTGATTGCCAGTGATATTCAGGGGCATTTCTAATTTTTGTTGGTGCAAAGAGGGTTCAATCATAAGGCAAATAGGAGTGGGCACAGGGGGGGGCATCCCTGCCTCGTCGCAGTTTTTATAACTATGGTATCTGAAGGGGAAGCCCATATTTAGACTATCGCTTGGGGTGACATATAGGCTGAAAATACCAGATTAAAAGCTGTTGGGGGGAAACATATTGGTGTAGATGTCCTTAGAAAGATCCAGTCCACCCTGTGAAACGCCTTTTAAGTGTCAAGGGAGAGTATTATTGACGATATTTGTTTTTTAGGATTTGCCATATGCACTTAGCGTTATGTGCTTTTATGATCTTGGTCAGTTAGTCTGTCCCATTAACAAATCCAGTTTTGATAATGGAGGGATTTTTGGTAATATCGGGTTCAGTCGGTTCGCTAATACCTTGCAATATAAGTTTGAATCAGTGTTTTATAAGGGAATAGGGGGGGTAGTTAGAGTTTGGGGTTTTGTCTTATCTGGTTTAGGTATGACTGTGATATGCGCTTGGAGCAATCAGGTGGTAGCGTGAAGTTGCCAGTTTTAAGAATTGAGAGTTTTTGTAGGGAAGGTGGACAGGGTGGATGGAAAACTACTTGTAGTTATAGTCGGTGGTGAAAACCATCAGGGCTGGAGATGTTCCGAGTTTTGAAACTGTTTTATAACTCCGGGATTTCAGAGATTGTATTCTCTTTGGTAATATATTTTTTTGTTCTGGGTGCGTTTGGGGAGGTTATTCCGTTTAAGTATTGTTGTGATATTAGTTTCTATATTTACATTTTCTTTCATGTTTGCCATTATATCGGGTTGGTAGTATCGGGCGAAGGCGTTGGTGATGTAGCTTGGGGTCATGATTGGAGAGTGACTTTGTGGTTCTCGTAGAAATGGAGAGAAAAATCTATTTCTGGGGGTGAGTTTTGATTTAGTTGTTGCTTACATAAGTATGGGGCCTGTACTTTGTAATAGATCTTGGAGTGTGATGAAGCGTAAGGCTCTTCGCTCTGAAATGATAGAGAGTTGCTGGAGTTCGGATCTAGGTTTTTGTATTTCGATTGCTTTATTTCCATAAAGGTTGGGCTCAATTTTGTCCCCATGTTTTGAGTATAATTAAAAGTTTATTATCTGATAAGTTTATTTTCTGTATTTCTCTTTGTTTTTTTAGTATGGCCGCATAATTGAATAAGGTACCCACGAATCACGGTTTGTGAGATGCCCAATAAAGTTGGGCTCTTATGTCCATCCCAGTGTTTTCTGTGAAGTGTTAAGTATATTTTTTTTTATGTTAAGTTGTACATGTTCTTCATTGGCTAGGAGGGGATTCATTGAGTCTCCAGACGGTTGGGTTGGTTTTTATTATATCATTCATAGTAATTGATACAAATGCATGATCAGACCATGCTATTTCAGAGATATATGTATTTTGGACTTGTGGCTATTAGATTGAGGAGATATTGAAGATTGAGTCAGTTGGTATAAATTTTGTTAGGGGGAATAAAATGTATACTCTATTTTTGTGGGATTTGCGAATCTCCGGTGTCTAATATAATAATATTTTCCTTTTAAAGTTTTGGGGGAGGTATTGTATGACGGGGGGTGCCGGGTCATGGATTTAGGGGTTTGGATCCGTCGTTTTAAAACACAAATAGTTTGTAGATCGGATAGTTCAGTAGGTTGCTATAAAAGAAAAGTTACCACGAGGCAGGCCCAAATATGGGCATTGGGGGCCCATTCGATGAAAGAGCAGGTAGGTAGGGGATGAAATTCCTACATCCTTACCTTCAGAACGTTGGACTCTCTCGTCCTGGAGACGGGCACGATTGTCCCTTAAAAAAATAATATAGGTGAGGGAGAATTGTCTGAGGATACCAGCTGAGGGCATGATGAGTCTATATTCTCCTCCCCATGAGAGGGGGCTGGGGATTGTGGAAGTCAGTTTTAGAGCTTATCTGGTTCCAGAGGAACCGGAGTTCCAGCAAACATACTTAATTTTGTAGAGTGATGTGTTTATATACTCAATGAATCAATGTTTAACCTTTAATACAAAGTATACAGACAGAACGTGGGGACAGCGATGGCGGAGGTTTGCCGCCCCCACGTATGCGTGCTTCGTCTAGGATTTGGGAGATGGGGGCAGTAATAGGGTGGCGGTAACGAAATGTTGGGGAGGATAAAATCATTCTATGGCTAGACGTTTATGTAGACGCTGCTTCTGCTCCTTTGGAGTGGATCGGAAAGAGATATAAGAATAGAATAGAAAAAAATCAAATATGACGGAGCCAGACCAGGAATGGAGCATGGACTTATGTAATTTATAAAGAGAATGTCCTGCTGGAGGCTACTTAAAACATTTGAACAAGCACGGCCCACCAATAAGATATAAGGGCGGACAGTTCACCCCCTCATCCCTCAATCAAGGGCATCACGGTTGGACAATTCATCGTTATGAGGAGACATTGTCTTCTGAGAAAGTATTTGTGGGAGCAATCAAGGCTTCCTTGAAGAATAGATTTAAAGCTAGGGGATTCCCTAACGGCCGGTATATAGACAGAGGGATATGCCAGGGCCCAAATAATCGTAGAGAGGATATTGCTTGGGTAGTACCGAAGGGGAAGGCAACTTCAAAGGAAGAAATATGTAAAACGATAATGATAAATCAGGATAATAACAACTTCATAATTCCAACGTGCAGGATATAAGAGATCACTCCTACAAATATTGGGTCATCCATTAAGGGGAAAAAGGTTGTACCCCTCCACGGCAAGGAGGAGATAGTAGTCTGAGAGATAGACTAAGCGAGAAGCACTTGAACACCTAAAGTGACCTTACATCTTGGTTGGGGAAGAGTTCCCAAGGGGAAAAAGGAAGCAAAAACATGTGGCAAATGCTGTGATATGTGAATGATGGACGAGCTAGCGGTGTTGAAGGCCGGATGGGAAGGGATGGTGGATATGAAAAGATCCACATTAACAGTGTTCAGGACGTATCTCAAGTTTATATATTTTACTAAAATGTGAATGTTGAGGACTTGATGTAGGCACCAATTAAAAGGAACGGCTCACCACAGGGATACAATGAAAACTTGTGGACTGATGCTGGTTAAAAAATGGTAGCGAAGCGAGGTTTGGAGGCAATGGCATAACATGATGTGGTGAAAAGACATGAGGGTAGTACGGAAGGTTAAGGGTCATCTTTCTAGGCCTGGAAAAAAACCTTGGGATATTAGAGGTACGGTTTAGGTAACGTCACCCTAAACAGACTATTATAACGTGCAGAAGTGCAGGTGGTTTATTTTAACCTACAGCAAAAAGCCCGGGTGGTCGTAATGACGCCTGAATTTGTGTTCATGTGTTCATGTTTCATTGTTTGTGGACAGATAGTTCATTATGCCGGAGGTGAACTAGATTTTAATAATTTAACAATAAATTACGTCAGTCTAATCCTGCTATCTGAGCATGTTTGATATTGTTAATTTAGAGAAAAGCCCATGATGTAAATTAGTTGGCCACTCGAAGCTATGATGCGAAAAAGTTTGGTCATACCATAATTTATCTACAGTAATTTCCTAGGCCTATAAGGGCATATGGAATTAGTGTAAGGACCATGTGATGTAAAATGAATCTTTGATGCTGGAAGTTAGCCACTTACTTCTGCCTCACTGTATCACGTGACCTTTAAACTGGACGGGGAACTCTATAACAGTTGTGACTCTATATTTTGATAAGTTGATCAGCTTTGCTTATTTCTTTGTCGAATGAAGGGGAAATACAACTTTGTTACTGACCACACAATTAGACTGGAAAGTTACATTGGTGGACACATAAGATCCGTCTTGATTAAAGTGTATGAAACATTGCAGCAGCTGCTATTGGATACACTGAAAGAAGCCGATTGGTGAGTATACTAAGTTACCGCTCCCGAATTGACTTCCAGATGATTGAGGGCTTGATAGGGGGGGTGTCCCATGAACTTAGCTGTGCTGTTAGGTTTAGAAAGTTAGAAGGTATTTTTGACAATGTTTGTGGGGGGGATAGAGTGGAGGAAAGGTAGGTGTGGGTTTGATTTGGGAAATTTTTGATTAATCAGTTTGTTTGTATACCGATATGAATAAAGGTGTTAATTTTAGTTCTACCTGGTCTGCTGAAACAGTTTGTTGAAGCTATGAGGGATACTTTTTTAGCCGGGGGAGTGGTTCTATTGCTACGCGTGCTCTCTATGATGGTGTTTTATGGTTGGTCAGTTGTTTCACAGTGTTGATGGTGTTTCGTGTGATAAAGGTGTTTCAGAGTGATGTGAGAGTGTGGACGTGAACAGTGTTCGCTGTTATGTTGGAATTAAAAGTTATAAAGTTAAAGGAAAAAGAAAGACAATAAACACTGTAAACATCATTCGATGAGTGTTTGTCATCTGCCGGTCCAGACTGTATGGTCTTGGCTCGACGCACTGAGCATCACAGTTTCGGGGTTGGTTGGATAATGGTTCAAGTCTTCTTTTATTTTTGGACGCATTATGGGGGGTAAAGGCAACCATGAGTGGCGGACATGCCACAAAAAGCCAAGTGTTTATTCCCCGTATTACTCCCAGAACAGTCGGGGCCTGTATAGGTAACGTAAGATGTCCTGTATGTTCCTAATGAAAGGTGGAGACTAGTATCCGTAAAGGAATTGGCTGCCAAGGACTAGTTCCTGTACAGTAAGGAACAAAGTGAGATGTCCAAACCATAAACATAATAACTGATTCATTGATGGCACTGGCTCTTGGGTAACAAACATTGTAGACAGTTTACAGGGCGATAAAGCGAAATTGACAAATGATGATTTTATGCTGTCACAACTGTTCCTATCAACATGAAAATGTGATTGTGTATTAAAGCTAAAAGAGTAACTCCTAAATAAACCGAGCCTGAAAAACCACTGGACCTTACACTAGTGAGTTTTTTTTATTGTGACACTACGAGGGGCCCACTAAAATATATAAAGAGGTTTTAGTTAGGGTGGAATGCCCGTTAAAACACAACCGGTCACTGTTTTACACTCAGGGAATTGTGGGTTAAACTCATTTAAAAACACTTTGCGCGGCAATATTCCCCTCCCCCTTAGATGTAAATTGATGGCTTTGGAATTCAGAATAAAATACTCAAACCTTGTCCTATATTTATAAACACAAAATTACAACTGTGGCCGGTTCAATTACACTGCAGGCAATATGACCGATGTGCGACGCACGTATGGAAATGCCGTTGTGGATCTGTATTTTACGGTTTGTAATTGTAGTAGAAGTAGGATAGTAAATATGTAGCTGTATCACCGTACAGCACAGTATTTTATAGCGGCGTTATTACTGTAAAATATCACGGGCGGGCGTGTTGGGTGGGTATCAGAAAATAGTGATAGTGCGCATTCATAAACATGGCCCCTTACTATGAGTTTTTATATTAAAACCGGAAGTTAAATTATGCCGGACGGCATTTTTCTGAGATGTGCAAAATAATCCTTACTTTCAAGAATTTAACATTATATATAAGAAACTCATTATTGACTTCAGAATTCACTAATTTGGGGGAAAATGCGGATTTTAGATAATGCTAAAAAGGGTTAGAGAAGTTAGGTAGAATGTAGAGATGGATAGGAGGAAAAAGGCAATTGAGGGTCGACACTCACAAGAAATTAGAAAAATTTTATGTGATCCCACATCACACGTAAGTGACGTGTGGTGTGAGGTGGGATCACATAAAATTTGTCTTTTTAAAAATTGTCTTGGAGGGCCGATACCTCGAATTGCCTTTTTTTCTGCGAAGCTAGTGGTTTCCAAAGGGAAAGAACCCACGAGGCGTCGGCACCCACAGTGGACAGAGTGCACCTCACTATTGCTTATCTTATTGAGATGGATAGATAGAGGAATGGAAGGGAAAGGGTAGAGGTAGAAGGGGATATGGATAGGAGTAGGGAGGGAAAGGGCTCACTAGAGAGGCGGAGATGGATAGGAGTAGGAAGGGAAAGGGTAGAGAAGGGGAGATGGGTAGGAGTAGGGAAGGGAAAGGGTAGAGAAGGGGAAGAGGGTAGGAGTAGGGAAGGGAAAGGGTAGAGAAGGGGAGAGGGATAGGAGTAAGGAAAGGGAAAAGGGTATATATTAGAGGAAGGGAGATGGATAGGAGGAAGGAGGGAAAGGGTTTAGAGAAAGGGGAGAGGGTAGGGGAGTGAGGGAAGGAAAGGTTTTTTAGAGAAGGGGAGGGAGATGGTTAGAGGGTAGGATGTAGGGAAGGGAAAGGGTAGAGGAAGGGGAGATGGGTAGGAGTAGGGAAGGGGAAAGGGGGTAGAGAAGGGGGATGGGTAGGAGTAGGGAAGGGAAAGGGTAAAAGGGAGAGAAGGGGAGATGGGTAGGAAGTAGGGAAGGAAAGGTAGAGAAGGGGAGATGGATAGGAGTAGGGAAGGGAAGGGTACGAGGAAGGGAGGATGGGTGGGTCTAGGAAAGGGAAAGGAAAGGTAGAGAAGGGGAGAGTGGATAGGAGGTTAGGAAGGGAAAGGGAGAGAAGGGGAAGGGAGATGGGTCATGGGAGTAGGGAAGGGAAAGGGTAGAGAAGGGTAGAGAAGGGGAGATGGGTAGGAGTAGGGAAGGGAAAGGGACGAGAAGGGGAGATGGGTAGGGAGTAGGGAAGGGAAAGGGTAGAGAAGGGGAGGAGAGATGGATAGGAGTAGGGAAGGGAAAGGGGAGGGGATAGGAGTAGGGAAGGGAAAGGGTAGAGGTAGAGAAGGGAGTGGGAGGAGTAGGGAAGGGAAAGGGTAGAGAAGGGGAGATGGATAGGAGTAAGGAAGGGAAAGGGTAGAGAGGGGAGATGGATAGGAGATAGGAGGGAAAGGGTAGAGAAGGGGAGATGGATAGGAGTAGGGATGGAAAGGGTTTTAGTAGAGAAAGGGGAGCTGGAATAGGAGCAGGGAAGGGAAAGAAAGGGTAGAGAAGGGGAGATGGATAGGAGGTAATGAAAAGGGATAAGGGGTTAGAGAAGGGGAGTGGGTAGAGTGGAAGGGAAAGGTAGAGAGAGAATCGAGAAAGGGGAGATGGGTAGGGTAAGGAAAGGGAAAGGGTTTAGCAGAAGTAGGTAGAGAAGGGGAGATGGATAGGAGTAGGTGAAGGGAAAGGGTAGAGAAGGGGAGATGGATAGGAGTTAGGGAGGGAAAGGGTTTAGAAAGGGGGAGAGGAGTAGGAGTAAGGAAGGGAAAAGGGGTTAGAGAAGGGGACGATGGATAGGAGGAGGGAAGGGCGAAAGGGTTAGTAGAGAAGGGGAGATGGATAGGAGTAGGGAAGGGAAAGGTAGAGAGGGGAGATGGATAGGAGTAGGGATAGGGAATGGGTAGAGAAGGGGAGATGGATAGTAGTAGGGAAAGGAAAGGGTAGAGAAGGGTGGAGATGGAATAGGAGTAAGGAAGGGAATGGGTAGAGAAGGGGAGAGGATAGTAGTAGGGAAGGGAAAAGGTAGAGATATTTAGAGAAGGGGAGATGGATAGGAGTAAGGGGAAGGGAATGGGTAGAGAAGGGGAGATGGATGTAGTAGGGAAGGGAAAGTTGTAGAGAAGGGGAGATGGATAGGAGTAAGGAAGGGAAAGTGTAGAGAAGGGAGAGGCGATGGAATAGGAGTAAGGAAGGGAAAGGGTAGAGAACGGGAGATGGGATAGAGTAGGGAGGAAGGGAGAAAGGTTGAAAGGTGGAGATGGGATAGGAGTAGGGAAGGGAAAGGGTAGAGAGAAGGGGAGATGGATAGGAGTAGGGAAGGGGGAAAGCTGTAGTAGAGAAGGGGAGTAGGAATAGGAGAAAGGAAAGGTTGAAAGGGTAGATGGTTAGAGAACAGGAGATGGAAGTAGTAAGGAGGGAACGGGTAGTAGATAGAGAAGGGGAGATGAGATAGGAGGTGGGAAGGGAAGGTTAGTCAGAGAAGGGAGATGGATCGCGTAGGAAAGGGTAGTAGGATAAGGGTAGATTGGATAGGAGTAGTAGGAAAGGGTAGAGTAGGGGAGATGGATAGGAGTTGGGAAGGGAAAGGGTAGTAGTTATTAGATTATTAGAGAGTAGAGAAGGGTAGATGGATTAGGGGTCGGAAAGGGTTTTAGAGAAGGGGAGATGTGCTAAGGAGTAGGAAAGGGTTTAGAGAAGGGAGATGGAAGGAGAAGGAAAGGGTTGAGGAGTAGGGGAGAGGGATAGGACGTTGGGGCAGGGAAGGGTAGAGAAGGGAGAGATGGATAGGAGAGGGAAAGCGTAGAGAAGGGGAGATGGATAGCTAGAAAAGGGTTTTAGAGAAGGGGAGATGGAGAGGAGAAGGACAAATCCATGGAAATGTGATCGAGAAAAGCAATTGTAGTACTGGCACAACATACCCAATCTTCACCATTTTCTTCCCTATAGGCAAAGTGTCATTGCTTGGGACGCTTGGCACCCAGGCACAGTTTGCTCCAGATCCAGGGATCGTAGATAGAATGCAGGTATCTGGTTGCTAAGGGTGGGGGATTACTCAAGTAGACAAACGCAAACAAGCCAAAATGGGCAGCTGGGGGAGAAACAGAACAGAGAGTACAGAGTACAGTAAGAGAGAAGACAAAGTCAGCAAATAAGCTTAATGGGTTATAATGGGAACGTTAGCCAATGACGTTTCCAGGACTACCTTCTTGCCCATAACCTATTGGATCCTTTGCAATCGGGATTCCATCCTGAGCATTCTACTGAAACGGACTGTAAGGTTGTAGAAATATCTGCAGGTTGCCAAAGGCCAATGGTCCACTTTTCTATTATATTCTGCTTGACCTCCTCCTCCGGCTTTCGACATCAGTCGATCATTTCACCCTATTGCAGATAGTTCAATCTATGGAATTTGGAAGTGGGGGTACTGCCAGGGGTGTTATTGGACCCGTATTGTTCTCCCTCTACACTATTTCCTCGGGAGAGCTCATAGCTCTTTGGCTTCAAGTATCATTTATATGAAGATGATACACAAATATACTGACCACCCCTACGCTCACCTCTGACATCCAATCAAGTGTATCAGACTGCCCATCCGTGCCACTCCCCTGGAGGTCCTAATGCTACCTCAAATGAAATCTTTCTTAAAAAATGGAACTGATCTTTTTCCCACTAAACAGGGGTCCTGTCCCATCTTTCTCCATCTCTGTTGAATTCCCCCATTCCATATCCCATCGGCACACTGCCTAGGCGGTAATTATTGACTCCTCTCTCTCCTTTTCTACCACAGTTACTATATTGCACAAAGTTGGGCTTTTCCTAACATATAGCCAAAAATCTGCAGACTATTGAACCTACTACTTCTAGTCTTCCCTTGCTTCCCACCTCTCTTCTCCCCCTACACAGTCTTATTTAAATCTGCAACACGTATTGTTTCGATCAATAATAAACAGTGACCCAAATCTCTTCTGCTACCCGAACAAAAAACCTGGCCCTGTTAAAAGCGCATTGTATTATTATAATCCTTCTCTAACATTAAATCCCTTCGCTCTGATGATCATCTCCTTATATGTCCTCTTTTAGTCTCCCATACGTTCCGCCCGTACCCTCCGCTCATACAGAACAAGGCTCTATTACAAGACCACCACTAGACTTTTCATCTCGTCTTAAACCTTTCTCTCTTGGGCTCCCATCCTCTGGATTTATTCCCCTCTATCTACGTCAAGAAAACCTCAATAGTGCAGATTAAATCTAACCTTACATCTGGATTATCTATTTCTATGTTTATATATTAGATATACTATATACAGTATGATATTGTATTGGGCCCTAGGAAGGTACATTGATTATTTCTATGTTTTATATATATAATACTAGTATTAACAATAATATGATATTGTATGGGACCTAGGAATGTACATTGATTATCTTTTCTATGTTTATTATATAGATATACTGTATATACAGATAATATGATATTGTTGGGACCTAGGAATGTACATGATTATCTTTTCTATTTTATATATATAATAGATATACTGTATATACAGATAATATGATATGTATGGGACCTAGGAATGTAATTGATTATCTTTTCTATGTTTATACATATAGATATACTGTATACAGATAATATGATATTGTAAGGGCCTAGGAATGTACATTGATTATCTTTTCTATGTTTATATATATAGATTACTTATATACAGATAATAATATTGTATGGGACCTAGGAATGTACATGTATATCTTTTCTATGTTTATATATATAATATACTGTATAACAGATAATATGATATTGTAGGGGCCTAGGAATGTACATTGATTATCTTTTCTATGTTTATATATATAGATATACTTATATCAGATATATGATTATTGATGGGACCTAGGAATGTACATTGATTATCTTTTCTATGTTTAATATATAGATATACTGTATATACAGATAATATGATTTATGGGACCTAGGAATGTACATATTGATTTTTTCTATGTTTATATATATATAATATATACTGTATTACAGATATATATATTGTATGGGGCCTAGGAATGTACATTGATTATCTTTTCTATGTTTATATATATAGATATCGTATATACAGATATATGATTGATGGGGCTAGGAATGTACATTGATTATCTTTTCTATGTTTATAATATAGATATACTGTATATACAGATAATATGATATTGTATGGGGCCTAGGAATGTACATTGATTATCTTTTCTATGTTTTATATATAGATTACTGTATATACAGATAATATGATATTGTATGGGGCCCAGGAATGTACATTGATTATCTTTTCTATGTTTATATATATTATAACTGTATATACAGATAATATGATATTTATAGGGCCTAGGAATGTACATTGATTATCTTTTCTATGTTTATATATATAGATATACTGTATATACAAGATAATATTGATTGATGGGGCCTAGGAATGTACATTGATTATCTTTTCTATGTTTATCATATAGATATACTGTATATACAGATAATCTTGATATTGTATGGGGCATAGGATATGTACTTGATTATCTGTTATGTTTGTTCACAGAACTTTCTTCTAGAAAAATTAATACATGACAATGTGTTTCTTTATAATATATGTGATTACTTAAGTTAATGCATATTAAAGAGTACATTTCTAGTTCATCGTATCAATATTAAAAAGGGCTATAAAGTGCATTCATCGTAAAAGGGCTTCTGTTTTTTTTCCATTTACTTAAATTATTTTTTTAACTGTATCTAGATAAATGCAAATTGGTCTGTTTTGTTATATAAAAAAACAGATCATATACAGTACACACCCTCAAATGTTTGTCAATTTTATATATACTAGCAAATACCCGCGCTTCGCAGCGAGATGTATTGAAATAACGTTTTTAGTAAGAAGCATAATGTATCAAGATTGCTGTAATCACTCGGCACTTGATATATTAACGAAAGACAATTCATAAGCTTACGATAATGCAACACTCATTAACTTTAATTTATATTATATTTTTTTATTCAGCTACGAAATTTTGGTGAAAATAACCCCCACCACCCTCCCCTCCGCCCACTAATACCCCCACTATTCCTCTCTGCACCCTCCAAACACTTCTCGTTACACCTCAGCCAGTCCCCCAGCACACACCCTGAATTTTTGGTAAAATCGGTCCAGCCGTTAGTGTGCAGGAGTTCAAAATTCTATCCCCCCATTCACCCCCACCCTAAAAAAAATATTTTGTTAACCTTTACTGGTAAAGGAGTATATTGCATACAAACTGGTTGAAATTGGACCACCCAGTCTGTGCAATGTCAGATACTCACCGTTACAGGTGCAATGTCAGATACTCACCGTTACAGGTGCAATGTCAGATACTCACCATTCAGGTGGAATTTCGAACGAAACCTGCTAACTTTTGTAAGTAAGGTGCAATAAATGACCTGCCAAATTTAGGCCGTGTGCCTCCACGGCAAGTTGGAGAATTAGTGATGATTGAGTGAGGGCTTTGCCTTTTCGAACAAACCTGCTAACTTTTGTAAGTAAGGTGCAATGAATGAGCCTGCCAAATTAAGCCGTCTGCCTCCACGGCAAGTTGGATAATTAGTGATGAGTGAGTGAGTGAATGAGGGCTTTGCCTTTTCAAAACGAAACCTGCTTAACTTTTGTAAGTAAGGTGCAATGAATGAGCCTGCCAAATTTAAGCCGTCTGCCTCCACGGCAGTTGGAGAATTAGTGAGGAGTGAGAGGCTTTGCCTTTTCGAAACGAAACCTGCTTAACTTTTGTAGTAAGGGTCAATGAATGAGCCTGCCAAATTTAAGCCGTCTGCCTGCACGGCAAGTTGGAGAATTAGTGATGAGTGAGGCAATTTGGAGAATTAGTGATATGTGAGTGAGTGAGGGCTTTGCCTTTTCAACCGAAACCTGCTTAACTTTTGTAAGTAAGGTGCAATGAATGAGCCTGCCAAATTAAGAGCCGTCTGCCTCCGGCAAATTGGAGAATTGGTGATGAGTTAGTGATGAGTGAGTGAGTGAGTGAGGGCTTTGCCTTTTTGAAACGAACCTGCTTTACCTTTGTAAGTAAGGTGCAATGAATGAGGCTGCCAAATTTAAGCCGTCTGCCTCCACAGCAAGTTGGAGAATTAGTGTGATGAGGCAAGTTGGAGAATTAGTGATGTGAGTGAGTGAGGGCTTTGCCTTTAAACGAAACCTGCTTAACTTTTGTAAGTAAGGTGCAATGAATGACCTGCCAAATTTAAGCCTTCTGCCTCCACGGCAATTGGAGAATTGGTGATGAGTTAGATGAGTGAGTGAGTGAGTGAGGGCTTTGCCTTTTGAAACGAAACCTGCTTTACCTTTGTAAGTAAGGTGCAATGAATGAGGCTGCCAATTTAAGCCGTCTGCCTCCACGGCAAGTTGGAGAATTAGTGAGAGTGAGCAAGTTGGAGAATTAGTGATGAGTGAGTGAGTGAGGGCTTTGCCTTTTCGAAACGAAACCTGCTTAACCTTTGTAAGTAAGGTGCAATGAATGACCTGCCACATTTAAGCCGTCTGCCTCCACGGCAAGTTGGAGAATTAGTGATGATTTAGTGATGAGTGAGTGAGGGCTTTGCCTTTTCGAAACGAAACCGATTAACTTTTGTAAGTAAGGTGCAATGAATGAGCCTGCCAAATTTAAGCCGTCTGCCTCCACGGCAAGTTGGAGAATTAGTGATGAGTTAGGTATGAGTGAGTGAGTGAGTGAGTGAGGCTTTGCCTTTTCGAAACGAAACCTGATTAACTTTTGTAAGTAAGGTGCAATGAATAGCCTGCCAAATTTAAGCCGCCTGCCTCCATGGCGTTTGAGAATTAGTGATGAGTGAGGCAAGTTGGAGAATTAGTGATGAGTGAGTGAGTGAGTGAGTGAGGGGGCAAGTTGAGATTAGTGATGAGTGAGTGATGAGTGAGTGAGGGCTTTGCCTTTTCAAACGAAACCTGCTTAACTTTTGTAAGTAAGGTGCAATGAATCAGCCTGCCAAATTTAAGCTGTCTCTGCCTCCACGGCAAGTTGGAGAATTAGTGATGAGTGAGTGAGTGAGTGAGTGAGGGCTTTGCCTTTTCGAAACGAACCTGCTTAACTTTTTAAGTAAGGTGCAATGAATGAGCCTGCCAAATTTAACCGTCTGCCTCCACGGCAAGTTGGAGAATTAGTTGAGTGAGGCCAGTTGGAGAATTAGTAGTGAGTGAGTGAGTGAGTGAGGCTTTGCCTTTTCGAAATGAAACCTACTTAACTTTTGTATAAGGTCAATAATGAGCCTGCCAAATTTAAGCCGTCTGCCTCCACGGCAAGTGGAGAATTAGTGATGACTTAGTGATGAGTGAGTGAGGGCTTTGCCTTTTCGAAACGAAACCTGCTTAACTTTTGTAAGTAAGGTGCAATGAATGAGCCTGCCAAATTTAAAGCCGTCTGCCTCCATAGCAAGTTGAGAATTAGTGATGAGTTAGTGATGAGTGAGTGAGTGAGGGCTTTGCTTTTTCGAAACGAAACTGCTTAACTTTTGAAGTAGTGCAATGAATGAGCCTTCCAATTAGCCGTCTGCCTCCACGCAAGTTGGAGAATTAGTGATAGTTAGTGATAGTGAGTGAGTGAGTGGTGAGTGAGGAGGGCTTTGCTTTTTCGAAACGAAACCTGCTTAACTTTTGTAAGTAAGGTGCAATGAATGAGCCTGCCAAATTTAAGCCATCTGCCTCCACGGCAAGTTGGAGAATTAGTGATGAGTGAGTGAGTGAGGGCTTTGCTTTTTCGAAACGAAACCTGCTTAACTTTTGTAAGTAAGGTGCAATGAATGAGCCTGCCAAATTTAAGCCGTCTGCCTCCACGGCAAGTTGGAGAATTAGTGATGAGTTAGTGATGAGTGAGTGAGTGAGTGAGTGAGTGAGGGCTTTGCCTTTTCAAAACAAAACCTGCCTTAACTTTGTAAGTAAGGTGCAATGAATGAGCCTGCCAAATTTAAGCCGCCTGCCTCCACGGCAAGTTGGAGAATTAGTGTTGAGTGAGTGAGTGAGTGAGTGAATGAGTGAGTGAGTGAGGGCTTTGCCTTTTATTAGTATAGATTTTCACTGGAAAATACTAAAGATCTGACACTTTGATACAATGTAAAGTAGTCGGGGAACAGCTTGTATATCAGTGTAAATTTACTGTCCCCTCAAAATAATTCAACACACAACCATCAATATCTAAACTGCTCGCTAGAGATGGCCGAACTTATTAAAGTTCTTTTCGTTTTCAAACTTTTACTGAAGTTCAAACCCATTAAAGTCAACGGGAGAACAAGAATTCGAAAAGTTAGGATTAATAAAAGATAAAATAACAATGGTGACTTACCATAAAGGTGTATGGCACCTGGGAAATGGTCTGGGGAACACTGTCACCGAAGCATGTTTAAACAGTAACTACAGTCACAATCGGGCAATTGTCAGGAATGATACTTTCAAGGGTTACCGAAAATGAATGGCTCATTGGAGTTATTGCTGAAAACTGTACATTCGAGGTTTTTTTTTGCCGAAACACCACACTGGAGGGTTATCGACGAAGTATCAATTTTGACTATTATCTCTGATAATACATCTCAGGGTTATTGCCGAAAGGATGAATTTAAGGGTTTTCGCCAAAATGTACATTCGAGGGTTATGGCCGAAATTGAGAGTTTGTGAACGGACATCATTTTAATAATTATCGCACTTTTCATAATTATTGAAAATATGTCCGTCAGTTTTTTTTTTTTGTTCAATAAGTTTGTATTAATTAAAATGTTAGAGAAAGATAAATTACATTCCTTACATATCAGACTTTTTCCCTATTTTTTTTTTAACATTAAACAGAGGTTCATTTAACAGTGCTGCAGTCTTGATTCTAGATATTATTATATAGTAAACAAGTTTATAATACAATCAAATAATTAGAGACACTTATCGTATAGTGACATAGGAAGTAATTGCGTATCCCGGGACTAGACTCCCCGGGCCCCCGGGACTGTCGCTTCAATGATCATCTGCTCATAGTGAAGATGATATTTGCATCTTTATTTCCCAGATATCCCAGGTTTCAGACCACCGTCTCAATGAATTTTGAAAGGTGTGTCCTAGGTATTCATTGGATTTTATCTGATAAATTCTGGAAATTAATTGGTTTCTGGTAGGGGATGGACCCTCCCATGTGGAAGCTAATAGACTTTTCGCTGCAGTGCAGATATGTATTATTAGTCTTTGTGCTGTTTTCTTAAATCCTTGTGTGGGGAGATTAAACAGTGCTGTGTAAGGAGACAATTTAAAATTGGGCCCTAAAATTTCTTGAATTAATTTCTCAGTTATCCCCCAGAATTTTTGTACTTCAGAGCAATCCCACCAGCAGTGAAGTTGTGAGGCTGGGTTGTTGCAATTTCGAAAACAGTAATTAGGGAATGCAGGATTGATCTTGTGTAAGAATTCTAGTGTGTTGTACCAGTCATACAGTATTTTAAATGTTCTTTCCTTTGTGACAATATTTAAGGAGCTTCTGTGTGAGTAGTGGAATATCTGGGCCCATTGTTGATCAGTAAGTTCTCGGTTAAGCCTGTTTTCCCATTTTATGACGTTTTCGGATTTAGTTGGGAGAGTGTCGTACCAGAGTAAAGAGTATATTATCGATATTCTTTTGTGCATACCGTCGGGGTTAGTAATACATTTTTCTAAGGTTGTTATTTGTTGATTGGGTGCTTTTTCTAAAATAGATTTAGCAAAGTGTCTGATTTTGATAAATGTAAACCATTTGGTCCTTGGTATTTGATATCTTAAGGAGGCCTCCTTCCAGGACATTAGAGCACCGTTTTCTTTAACAAGATCTTTTATAGTGTTTATACCTAATTTATTCCAGTAACGGTTTTCTGTTTCTGAAAGTCCCACTGGCGATACTGGTGAGTATAATATAGGGGTTACTTTTGAAAATTGAGGGAGAAATGAGTATTGACTGTTGATTCTGTTCCATAATGTTAAGGAGGCTTGATCTAGATCTACCCATGCAATTTTCTCCGAGCCGTGAACCCATTGGGAAATTTGAGCTATTTGTGCTGCTTTGAAATATTGGTATAGTTTGGGTAGGCCAAAGCCTCCTTTGTTCTTATGTCTTGCCAGATTGTCTTGCTTTATTCTAGCTCTTTTCCCGCTCCATATAAATTTACCCATTTCGGTTTGTAATTTCTTGAGTAGTTGGTGGTTTACTTGTATAGGAAGGGCTCTGAAAAGGTATAATATTTTTGGTAATGTTGTCATCTTGACAGCTGCTATTCTGCCTGCTAATGAGAGGGGGTATGGGGTCCATTTTTTGAGTTGGGTTATCAATTCAGGGATAAGTTTGTTATAATTGTGTTTATGGAGAGTTTCCATATTGTGACTTAGTTGGATACCTAGGTATTTGAAGGAATCTGTGGTCCATTTGAACGGGAAGTTTTGATGTATTAAGGTGCAGAGAGGGTCTGGTAAGTGTATGGGGTATGCTACTGAGTTAGAGTGGTTGACTTTAAGGCCTGATAGGCTCCCATATTCCTTTAAAGTTTTATATAATACTGGTATAGATATATGGGGTTGAGAGATAAAGAAGAGTATCATCTGCAAAAAGTGATATTTTTGAGTGGATCTTACCAATGGTGATTCCAGTGATATCAGGGGATTGTCTAATTTTTGTTGCAAGAGGTTCAATCGATAAGGCAAATAGGAGTGGGGACAGGGGGCATCCCTGCCTCGTGCCGTTTTTATAAATATGGTATCTGAAGGGAAGCCCATATTTCTGACTATCGCTGTGGGGTTGACATATAGGCTGAAAATACCAGATATAAAGCTGTTGGGGAAATCATATTGGTGTAGGATGTCCTTTAGAAAAGTCCAGTCCACCCTGTCGAACGCCTTTTCAGTGTCAAGGGAGAGTATTATTGACGATATTTTGTTAGAATTTGCCTATTGCATTAGCGTTATTGCTTTTCTGATATTGTCAGTAGTCTGTCTTCCATTAACAAATCCAGTTTGATCATAGTGGATTAATTTTGGTAATATCGGGTTCAGTCGGTTCGCTAATACCTTTGCAATAATTTTGACATCAGTGTTTATAAGGGATATAGGGTGGTAGTTAGATGTTTGGGTTTTGTCTTTATCTGGTTTAGGTATGACTGTGATATGCGCTTGGAGCATATCAGGTGGTAGCGTGAAGTTGCCAGTTGTTAAGTCATTGCAGAGTTTTTGTAGGTACGGGGACAGGGTGGACTGGAACCTCTTGTAGTATAGTGCGGTGAACCCATCAGGGCCTGGAGATTTCCTAGTTTTGAACTGTTTTATAACTTCCTGGATTTCAGAGATTGATATTTCTCTTTGTAATATATTTTTTTGTTCTTGTGTGAGTTTGGGGAGGTTTATTTCCGTTAAGTATTTGTTGATATTAGTTTCTATATTTACATCTTTCTTCACTGTTTTGCCATTATATCGGGTTTGGTAGTATCGGGCGAAGGCGTTGGTGATGTAGTTTGGGTCATGATGGAGATGACCTTTGTGGTCTCGTAGTGGGAGAAATCTATTCTGGGTGAGTTTTTGATTTAGTTTGTTTGCTAACATAGTATTGGGCCTGTTACTTTTGTAATAGTATCTTTGATTGGTGAAGCGTAAGGCTCTTTCCGCTCTGAATGATAGAAGTTGCCTGAGTTCGGATCTAGCGTTTTGTATTTCGATTGCTTTATTTTCATTAAAGGTCTTGGCTAATATTTTGTCCCCTGTTTTGATTATATTAATAAGTTTATTTATCTGTAAGTTTATTTATCTGTATTTCTCTTTGTTTTTTTAGTCTGGCCGCTAATTGAATAAGGTACCCCCGAATCACCGGTTTGTGAGCTGCCCATAAAGTTGGGCTCTTTATGTCCTCAGTGTTGTTTTCTGTGAAGTAGTTTAATATATTTTTATTTAAAGTTTGTACATGTTCTTCATTTGCTAGGAGGGATTCATTGAGTCTCCAGACGGGTTGTGGGTTGGTTTTTATCATATCATTAATAGTCATTGATACAAATGCATGATCAGACCATGCTATTTCAGAGATATATGTATTTTGGACTTGGGCTATTAATTGAGGAGATTTGAAGATGTAGTCCAGTCTGGTATAAATTTTGTGTACTGGGGAATAAAATGTATACTCTCTTTTTGTGGGATTTGCTAATCTCCAGGTGTCTAATAAATTATTTTCCTTTATAAAGTTTTGGAGGTATTGTATGACGGGGTGCCGGTCATGGATTTAAGGGGTTTGGATCCGTCCGTTTTTAAACACCAAATTAGTTTGTAGATCGGATAGTTCAGGTGCATAAAAAGAAAAGTTACCCACCGGGCAGGCCCATAATATTGGGCATTGGGGGCCCGATTGAAAGAGCAGGTAGGTACGTGGATGAAATTCTACATCCTTACCTTCAGACGTTGGACTCCTTCGTCCTGGATACGGGCGATGTCCTTAAAAAAATAAATGGTTTAGGAGTGGATGATAATGTACTGATGGTGGCCCTTGACATTGAGGGTCTATATTCCTCCATCCCCCATGAGAGGGGGCTGGGGGCAGTTAGAGCATTTCTGAGTTCCAGAGGAACGGAGTTCCAGCAACATACTAATTTTGTTGTAGAAGTTATGTGTTTTATACTCAATAACAATGTTTTCACCTTTAATCAAAAGTATTACAGACAGATACGTGGGACAGCGATGGGGGCGGTTTGCGCCCCCACGTATGCGTGCCTTCGTCTAGGATTATGGGAGATGGAGGATGTTAATAGGGTGGCGTACGAATTGTTGTGTGAGGATAAAATCATTCTATGGCTACGTTATGTAGACGATGTTCTGCTCCTTTGGAGTGGATCGGAAGAGGAATAAGAATGAAAGAAACATCAAATTGACGGCAGAATGGAGCATGGACTTATGTATTTATAAAGAGAATGTCCTGCTGGCTACTAAAACATTTAGAAAAAGCACGGCCACCAATAGCCTATTAAGGGCGGACAGTCACCACCCTTCATCCCTCATCAAGGGCATCCCGGTTGGACAATTCATCCGTATGAGGAGAAATTGTTCTTCTGAGAAAGTATTTGTGGAGCAATCAAGGATCCTTAAGAATAGATTTAAAGCTAGGGGATACCCTAACGGCTGGATAGACAGAGGATATGCCAGGGCCAAACTAGATAGTAGAGAGGATATGCTGTGTAAGTACGAAGGGAAGGCACTCAAAGGAAAGAATGTAAAAGATAATGATAAACTCAGGATAATAACAACTTATAATTCCAACTGGCAGGATATCAGAGATATCCTAACGAAATATTGGTTCATCCATTAAGAAAAAGGTTGTACCCCTCCTAACGGCAAGGAGAGCTAGTAGTCTGAGAGATAGACTAAGCAGAAGTCACTTTGAAGCACCTAAATGTGACCTTACATCTTGGTTGGGAAGAGTTCCCAGAAAAGGGAATCAAAAATGTGGCAAATGCTGTATATGTGAATTGATGGACGAGCTAGCGGTGTTTGAAGGCCCAGATGGGAGGAGATGGTGGATAAAAGACCACATTACATGTCAGACGTATCAAGTTATATATTTATTAAAATGTGAATGTGGAGACTTGTATGTAGGCCAAATTAAACGGAAGCTCACACAGAGGATACAAGAACATGTGAGAGCTGTTAAAAATGATAAGCCGGAGGTGAGTGCAATGGCTAAACATATGTGTGAAAGACATGAGGGTAGAAGGTTATGGTTCTCTTTTATGGGCCTGGAAAAAATTAACCTTGGGATTAGAGGAGGTAACGTCACCCAAAGACTATAAAGTGCAGAATGCAGGTGGATTTTTAACCTACAGACAAAAAGCCCGGGTGGTCTTAATGATGAATTATGTTTTTCATGTTTCATGTTTCATGTTTTGGACAGATAGTTCAATGCCAGGAGAGTGAACTTCCGATTTTTTAATAATTATAACAATAAATACTGTAAGTCTTAATCCTGCTATCTGAGCATGTTTTGAATATTGTAAATTTAGAGAAAGCCATGATGTAAATTAGTTGGTCCACTGAAAGCTATGATGCGAAATAATTTGGTTCAATACCATAGATTTATCTCAGGTAATTTCCTAGGCCATAAGGGCATATGAATTAGTGTAATTGGACCATTGTGGATGTAAAATGAATCTTTGATGTTGGAAGTTGCCACTTACTTTGCCTCTATGTATCACTTGACCTTTAAACTGGACGGGGGAACTCTATAACATTTGACTCTGATATTTTGATACGTTGATGCAGCTTTGATATTTATTTGTAATGAGGAAATACAACTTTGTTACTGCCACACAATAGACTGGAAAGTTACATTTGTGGACACATAATATCCGTCTTGGATTAAAAGTGTATGAACATTGCAGCTGCTATTGGATACACTGAAGCAGCCGATGGTTGGATACTAAGTTACCGCTCCCTGACTTAGACTCTCCAGATGATGTTGAAGTGCTGATAGGGGGGGTGTCCCACTGACACTTAGCTGTGGCTGGTTTAGGTGTTAGAAGTTTATGTTTTTATCAATGTTTGTGGGGATAGAGTGGAGGAAGGTAGGTGTGGGTTTATTTGGTAAATTTTTGATTATATCAGTGTATTGTATACCGCTATGAATAAAGGTTGTTAATTTTAGTATCTACCTGGTGTGAACAGTTTGTTGCAGCTTATGAGGGATACTTTTTTAGCCGGGAGTGTCTATGCTCCGGTGCTCTCTATTTGATGGTGTTTTATGGTGTTTCAGTGTTTTCACAGTGTTGATGGTGTTTTCGTGGTGATAAAGGTGTTCGAGTTGATGAGATTGTTGGAAGTGACATTGTTCGTGTTATGTTGGAATTAAAGTTAAAGGAAAGAAGACAATAAACACCTGTAAACATCATTCGCATTGAGTGTTGTATCTGCACGGTCAGACCTGTATGGTCTTGGCTCGACGCACTGCAGCTCAGTTTCAGGGGGTTGGTTGATAATTGGTTCAAGTTTTCTTTTATTTTTGGCAGCATTATGGGGTAAAGGCACCCTGAGATGGCGACTGCCACAAAAGCCAAGTGTTTATTCCCCTTATTTACTCTCCAGACAGTCGGGCCTGTATAGGTAAAGACAGATGTCCTGTATGTTCCTGAACTGAAAGGTGGACTAGTATCAGTAAAGGAATTGGCTGCCAAGGGACTAGTTACGGTACAGTTAAGGAACAAGTGAGACTGTCAACCCATAAACATAATAACTGTATTCATTTATGGCACTGGCTCTTGGGTCACCAACATGTAGACAGTTTACAGGAGCTGATAAAGCGAAATCTGACAAATGATTTTATGCTGTCAACTTGTCCTATCACCATGAAATGTGATTGTTGTATTAAAGCTACAAGAGTAACTCCTACATAACCGAGCTTTAAAACCACTTGACCTTATTCACAGTGATGTATGTGACCCTACGAGGGGCCCACTAAAATATATAAAGAGGTTTTATTTAGGGTGGACATGCCCTTTTAACACACGTCAACCTGTTCTTACATCAGGAATTGTGGGTTTAACTCATTTTAAACACTTTTGCGGGCAATATTCCATCTCCCCCTTAGTATGTAAATTGATGCTCTTGGAATTCAGAATAAAATACTAAACCTTGTGCCTTATTTATAAACAGCAAATTTACAACTGTGGCCGTTCAATACCACTGCAGTCATATATGACCGATGTGCTACGCACGTCTGTGAAATGCCGTGTGGATCTGTATTTTACGGTTGTTAATGTAGTAGAAGTAGGAATAGTAAATAATGTAGCTGTAATCACCGCTACAGCACAGTATTTTATAGCTGCGTTATTTACTGTAAAATAATCACGGGGTATCAGAAAATAGTGATAGTGCGCCTTCATAAACATGGCCCCTTACTATGAGTTTTTATATTAAAACTAGGAAGTTAATTATTGCCGGATGCATTTTTCTGAGATGTGCAAAATAATTTCCTTACTTCAAGATTTAAAATTATATATAAGAAAATCATTATTGCTCAGAATTCACTAATTTGGGGGAAAATGCGATTTTAGATAATGTAAAAAAGGGTAGAGAAGTAGAGATGGATAGGAGGAAAAAAGGCAATTGAGGGTCGCACTCCAAGAAATTAGAACAATTTTATTGTGATCCACACATCACACGTTATATATATATATATATATATATATATACTAATAAAAGGCAAAGCCCTCACTCACTCATCACTAATTCTCCAACTTGCCGTGGAGGCAGACGGCTTAAATTTGGCAGGCTCATTTATTGCACCTTACTTACAAAAGTTAAGCAGGTTTCGTTTCGAAAAGGCAAAGCCCTCACTCACTCACTCACTCACTCATCACTAATTCTCCAACTTGCCGTGGAGGCAGACGGCTTAAATTTGGCAGGCTCATTCATTGCACCTTACTTACAAAAGTTAAGCAGGTTTCGTTTCGAAAAGGCAAAGCCCTCACTCACTCACTCACTCACTCATCACTAATTCTCCAACTTGCCGTGGAGCCGCTGACTTTGGTAAGTAGGTGCAATGAATGAGCCTGCCAAATTTAGCCATCTGCCTCCACGGCAAGTTGGAGAATTAGTTGATGATTGAGTGAGTGAGGGCTTTGCTTTTTCGAAACGAAACCTGCTTAACTTTTTGTAAGTAAGGTGCAATGAATGAGCCTGCCAATTTTAAGCCGTCTGCCTCCACGCAAGTTGGAGATTAGTGATGAGTTAGTGATGAGTGAGTGGTGAGTGAGTGAGTGAGGGCTTGCTTTCAAAACAAACCTGCCTTAACTTTGTAAGTAGGTCAATGATGAGCCGGCCAATTTAAGCCGCCTGCCTCCACGGCAAGTTGGAGATAGTGTTTGAGTGAGTGAGTGAGTGAGTGATGAGTGAGTGAGTGAGGGCTTTGCCTTTTATTAGTATAGATTTTCACTGGAAAATACTAAATCTGACACTTTGATACAATGTAAAGTAGTCGGGGACCACTTGTATATCAGTGTAATTTACTGTCCCCTCAAAATATTCAACACACACCATCAATATCTAAACTCTCGCTAGAGATGGCCGAACTTATTAAAGTTCTTTCGTTTTCAAACTTTTACTGAAGTTCAAACACCATTAAGTCAACGGGAGAACAAGAATTCGAAAAGTTAGGATTAATAAAAGATAAAATAACATGGTGACTTACCATAAAGGTGTATGGCACCTGGGAAATGGTCTGGGAACACTGTCCCCGAACATGTTTAAACAGTAACTACAGTCAAATCGGCGCAATTGTCAGGAATGATACTTTCAAGGGTTCCCGAAATGAATGTGCCATTGGAGTTATTGCTGAAAACTGTACATTCGAGTTTTTTTTTTGCCGAAACACCACACTGGAGGGTTATCGACAAGTATCAATTTTGACTATTATCTCTGATAATACATCTCAGGTTTATTGCCGAAAGGATGAATTTAAGGGTTTTCGCCAAAATGTACATTCGAGGGTTAGGCCGAAATTGAGAGTTTGTGAACGGACATCATTTTAATAATTATCGCACTTTTCATAATTATTGAAAATATGTCCGTCAGTTTTTTTTTTTTGTTCAATAAGTTTGTATTAATTAAAATGTTAGAGAAAGATAAATTACTTCCTACAATCAGACTTTTTCCCTATTTTTTTTTTAACATTAAACAGAGGTTCATTTAACAGTGCTGCAGTCTTGATCTAGATATTATTAATAGTAAACAAGTTTATAATCCAATCAAATAATTAGAGACACTTATCGTATAGTGACATAGGAAGTAATTGCTATCCCGGGACTAGACTCCCCGGGCCCCCGGACTGTCGCTTCAATGATCATCTGCTCATAGTGAAGATGATATTTGCATCTTTATTTCCCAGATATCCCAGGTTTCAGACCACCGTCTCAATGAATTTGAAAGGTGTTGTCCTAGGTATTCATTGGATTTTATCTGATAAATTCTGGAAATTAATTGTTTCTGGTAGGGGATGGACCCTCCCATGTGAAGCAATAGACTTTTCGCTGCAGTGCAGATATGTATTATTAGTCTTTGTGCTGTTTTCTTAAATCCTTGTGTGGGAGATTAAAAGTGCTGTGTAAGGAGACAATTTAAAATTGGGCCCTAAAATTTCTTGAATTAATTTCTCAGTTTCCCCCAGAATTTTTGTACTTCAGCAATCCCACCAGCAGTGAAGTTGTGAGGCTGGGTTGTTGCAATTTCGAAAACAGTAATTAGGGAATGCAGGATTGATCTTGTGTAAGAATTCTAGTGTGTTGTACCAGTCATACAGTATTTTAAATGTTCTTCCTTTGTGACAATATTTAGGAGCTTCTGTGTGAGTAGTGGAATATCTGGGCCCATTGTTGATCAGTAAGTTCTCGTTTAAGCCTGTTTTCCCATTTTATGACGTTTTCGGATTTAGTTGGGAGAGTGTCGTACCAGAGTAAAGAGTATATTATCGATATTTTTTGTGCATACCGTCGGTTTAGTAATACATTTTTCTAAGTTGTTATTTGTTGATTGGGTGCTTTTTCTAAAATAGATTTAGCAAAGTGTCTGATTTTGATAAATGTAAACCATTTGGTCCTTGGTATTTGATATCTTAAGGAGGCCTCCTTCCAGGACATTAGACACCGTTTTCTTTAACAAGATCTTTTATAGTGTTTTATACCTAATTTATTCCAGTAACGGTTTTCTGTTTCTGAAAGTCCCACGGCGATACTGGTGAGTATAATATAGGGGTTACTTTTGAAAATTGAGGGAGAAATGAGTATTGACTGTTGATTCTGTTCCATAATGTTAAGGAGGCTTGATCTAGATCTACCCATGCAATTTTCTCCGAGCCGTGAACCCATTGGGAAATTTGAGCTATTTGTGCTGCTTGAAATTTGGTATAGTTTGGGTAGGCCAAAGCCTCCTTGTTCTTATGTCTTGCCAGATTGTCTTGCTTTATTCTAGCTCTTTTTCCGCCCATATAAATTTACCCATTTCGGTTTGTAATTTCTTGATTAGTTGTGGTTTACTTGTATAGGAAGGCTCTGAAAAGGTATAATATTTTTGGTAATGTTGTCATCTTGACAGCTGCTATTCTGCCTGCTATGAGAGGGGGTATGGGGTCCATTTTTTGAGTTGGGTTTACAATTCAGGGATAAGTTTGTTATATTGTGTTTTATGGAGAGTTTCCATATTGTGACTTAGTTGGATACCTAGGTATTGAAGGAATCTGTGGTCCATTTGAACGGGAAGTTTTGATGTATTAAGTGCAGAGAGGGTCTGGTAAGTGTATGGGGTATGCTACTGAGTTAGAGTGTTTGACTTTAAGGCCTGAAGGCTCCCATATTCCTTTAAAGTTTTTATAATACTGGTATAGATTAGGGTTGAGAGATAAAGAAGAGTATCATCTGCAAAAAGTGATATTTTTGAGTGGATCTACCAATGGTGATTCCAGTGATATCAGGGGATTGTCTAATTTTTGTTGCAAGAGTTTCAATCGATAAGGCAATAGGAGTGGGGACAGGGGCATCCCTGCCTCGTGCCGTTTTTATAAATATGGTATCTGAAGGGAAGCCTATTTCTGACTATCGCTGTGGGTTGACATATAGGCTGAAAATACCAGATATAAAGCTTTGGGGAAATCATATTGGTGTAGGATGTCCTTTAGAAAAGTCCAGTCCACCCTGTCGAACGCCTTTTCAGTGTCAAGGGAGAGTATTATTGACGATATTTGTTAGAATTTGCCTATTGCATTAGCGTTATTGCTTTTCTGATATTGTCAGTAGTCTGTCTTCCATTAACAAATCCAGTTTGATCATAGTGGATTAATTTTGGTAATTCGGGTTCAGTCGTTTCGCTAATACCTTTGCAATAATTTTGACATCAGTGTTTATAAGGGATATAGGGTGGTAGTTGATGTTTGGGTTTTGTCTTTATCTGGTTTAGGTATGACTGTGATATGCTTGGGCATATCAGGGTGGTAGCGTGAATTTGCCAGTTGTTAAGTCATTGCAGAGTTTTTGTAGGTACGGGGACGGGTGGACTGGAACCTCTTGTAGTATAGTGCGGTGAACCCATCAGGGCCTGGAATTTCCTAGTTTTGAACTGTTTTATAACTTCCTGGATTTCAGAGATTGATATTTCTCTTTGTAATATATTTTTTTGTCTTGTGTGAGTTGGGGGAGGTTTATTTCCGTTAAGTATTTGTTGATATTAGTTTCTATATTTACATCTTTCTTCACTGTTTGTGCCATTATATCGGGTTTGGTAGTATCGGGCGAAGGCGTTGGTGATGTAGTTTGGGTCATGATGGAGATGACCTTTGTGGTCTCGTAGTGAGAAATCTATTCTGGTTGAGTTTTTGATTTAGTTTGTTTGCTAACTAGTATTGGGCCTGTTACTTTTGTAATAGTATCTTTGATTGTGAAGCGTAAGGCTTTCCGCTCTGAATGATAGAATTTGCTGAGTTCGGATCTAGCGTTTTGTATTTCGATGCTTATTTTCATAAAGGTCTTGGCTAATATTTTGTCCCCTGTTTTGAATATTAATAAGTTTATTTATCTGTAGTTTATTTTCTGTATTTCTCTTTGTTTTTTTAGTCTGGCCTGCTCAATTGAATAAGTACCCCCGAATCACCGTTTTGTGACTGCCCATAAAGTTGGGCTCTTTATGTCCTCAGTGTTTTTTCTGTGAAGTAGTTTAATATTTTTTATTTAAAGTTTGTACATGTTCTTCATTTGCTAGGAGGGATTCATTGAGTCTCCAGACGGGTTGTGGGTTGGTTTTTATCATATCATTATAGTCATTGATACAAATGCATGATCAGACCATGCTATTTCAGAGATATATGTATTTTTGACTTGGGCTATTAATTGAGGAGATTTGAATGTAGTCCAGTCGGTTAAATTTTGTGTACTGGGGAATAAATGTATACTCTCTTTTGTGGGATTTGCTAATCTCCAGGTGTCTAATAAATTATTTTCCTTTATAAATTTTTGGAGGTTTGTATGACGGGTGCCGGTCATGGATTTAAGGGGTTTGGATCCGTCCGTTTTTAAACCAAATTATTTTTGTAGATCGGATAGTTCAGGTGCATAAAAAGAAAAGTTACCCACCGGCAGGCCCATAATATTGGGCATTGGGGGCCCGATTGAAAGAGCAGGTAACGTGGATGAAATTCTACATCCTTACCTTCAGACGTTGGACTCCTTCGTCCTGGATACGGGCGAGTCCTTAAAAAAATAATATGGTTTAGGAGTGGATGATAATGTACTGATGGTGGCCCTTGACATTGAGGGTCTATATTCCTCCATCCCCCATGAGAGGGCTGGGGGCAGTTAGAGCATTTCTGAGTTCCAGAGGAACGGAGTTCCAGCAACATACTAATTTTGTTGTAGAAGTTATGTGTTTTATACTCAATAACAATGTTTTCACCTTTAATCAAAAGTATTACAGACAGATACGTGGGACAGCGATGGGGGCGGTTTGCGCCCCCACGTATGCGTGCCTTCGTCTAGGTTATGGGAGATGGAGGATGTTAATGAGGTGGCGTACGAATTGTTGTGTGAGGATAAAATCATCTATGGCTACGTTATGTAGACGATGTTCTGCTCCTTTGGAGTGGATCGGAAGAGAATAGAGAATGAAAGAACCATCAAATTGACGGCAAATGGAGCATGGACTTATGTATTATAAAGAGAATGTCCGCTGGCTACTAAAACTTTAGAAAAAGCACGGCCACCAATAGCCTATTAAGGGCGGACAGTCACCACCCTCTATCCCTCATCAAGGGCATCCCGGTTGGACAATTCACCGTATGAGGGAAAATTGTCTTCTGAGAAAGTATTTGTGGAGCTCAAGGATCCTTAGAATAGATTTAAAAGCTAGGGATACCCTAACGGCTGGATAGACGAGGATATCCAGGGCCAACTAGATAGTAAGAGGATATGCTGTGTAGTACGAAGGAAGGCACTCAAAGAACAAGAATGTAAAAGATAATGATAAACGCTAGATAACAACTTATAATTCCAACTGGCAGGATATCAGAGATATCCTAACGAAATATTGGTTCATCATTAGAAAAAGGTTGTACCCCTCCTAACGGCAAGGAGAGCTGTATGTCTGAGAGATAGCTAAAGCAGAAGTCACTTTGAAGCACCTAAATGTGACCTTACATCTTGGTTGGGAAGAGTTCCCCAGAAAGGGAATCAAAAATGTGGCAAATGCTGTATATGTGAATTGATGGACGAGCTAGCGTGTTTTGAAGGCCCAGATGGGAGGAGATGGTGGATAAAGACACCATTACATGTCGAACGTTCAATTTATATATTATTAAATGTGAATGTGGAGACTTGTATGTAGGCCAAATTAAACGGAAGCTCACACAGAGGATACAACATGTGAGAGCTGTTAAAAATGTAAGCCGGAGGTGAGTGCAATGGCTAAACATATGTGTGAAAGACATGAGGGTAGAAGGTTATGGTTCTCTTTATGGGCCTGGAAAAAATTAACCTTGGGATTAGAGGAGGTAACGTCACCCAAAGACTATAAAGTGCAGAATGCAGGTGGATTTTTAACCTACAGACAAAAACCCGGGTGGTCTTAATGATGAATTATGTTTTTCATGTTTCATGTTTCATGTTTTGGACAGATAGTTCAATGCCAGGAGAGTGAACTTCCGATTTTTTATAATTATAAAATAAATACTGTAAGTCTTAATCCTGCTATCTGAGCATGTTTTGAATATTGTAAATTTAGAGAAAGCCATGATGTAAATTAGTTGGTCCACTGAAAGCTATGATGCGAAATAATTTGGTTCAAACCATAGATTTATCTCAGGTAATTTCCTAGGCCATAAGGGCATATGAATTAGTGTAATTGGACCATTGTGGATGTAAATGAATCTTTGATGTTGGAAGTTGCCACTTACTTTGCCTCTATGTATCACTTGACCTTTAAACTGGACGGGGGAACCTATAACATTTGACTCTGATATTTTGATACGTTGATGCAGCTTTGATATTTATTTGTAATGAGGAAATCACAACTTTGTTTACTGCCACACAATAGACTGGAAGTACATTTGTGGACACATATATCCGTCTTGGATTAAAGTGTATGAACATTGCAGCTGCTATTGGATACACTGAAGCAGCCGATGGTTGGATACTAAGTTACCGCTCCCTGACTTAGACTCTCCAGATGATGTTGAAGTGCTGATAGGGGGGTGTCCCACTGACACTTAGCTGTGGCTGGTTTAGGTGTTAGAAGTTTTTGTTTTATCAATGTTTGTGGGGATAGAGTGGAGGAAGTGTTGTGGGGTTTATTTGGTAAATTTTTGATTTATCAGTGTATGTATAACCGCTATGAATAAGGGTTGTTAATTTAGTATCTACCTGGTTGAACAGTTTGTTGCAGCTTATGAGGGATACTTTTTTAGCCGGAGTGTCTATGCTCCGGTGCTCTCTATTTGATGGTGTTTTATTGGTGTTTCAGTGTTTTCACAGTGTTGATGGTGTTTTCGTGGTGATAAAGGTGTTCGAGTTGATGAGATTGTTGGAAGTGACATTTGTTCGTGTTATGTTGGAATTAAAGTTAAAGAAAGAAGATACATAAACACCTGTAAACATCATTCGCATTGAGTGTTGTATCTGCACGGTCAGACCTGTATGGTCTTGGCTCGACGCACTGCAGCTCAGTTTCAGGGGGTTGGTTTGATAATTGGTTCAAGTTTTCTTTTATTTTTGGCAGCATTATGGGGTAAGGCACCCTGAGATGGCGACTGCCACAAAAGCCAAGTGTTTATTCCCCTTATTTACTCTCCAGACAGTCGGGCCTGTATAGGTAAAGACGATGTCCTGTATGTTCCTGAACTGAAAGGTGGACTAGTATCAGTAAAGGAATTGGCTGCCAAGGGACTAGTTACGGTACAGTTAAGGAACAAGTGAGACTGTCAACCCATAAACATAATAACTGTATTCATTTATGGCACTGGCTCTTGGGTCACCAACATGTAGACGTTTACAGGAGCTGATAAAGCGAAATCTGACAAATGATTTTAATGCTGTCAACTTTGTCCTATCACCATGAAATGTGATGTTGTATTAAAGCTACAAGAGTACTCCTACATAACCGAGCTTTAAAACCACTTGCACTTATTCACAGTGATGTATGTGACCCTACGAGGGGCCCACTAAAATATATAAAGAGGTTTTATTTAGGGTGGACATGCCCTTTTAACACACGTCAACCTGTTTCTTACATCAGGAATTGTGGGTTTAACTCATTTTAAACACTTTTGCGGGCAATATTCCATCTCCCCCTTAGTATGTAAATTGATGCGCTTTGAATTCAGAATAAAATACTAAACCTTGTGCCTTTTATAAACAGCAAATTTACAACTGTGGCCGTTCAATACCACTGCAGTCATATATGACCGATGTGCTACGCACGCTCGTGAAATGCCGTTGTGGATCGTATTTTACGTTTTAAATGTAGATAAGTAGGAATAGTAATAATTAGCTGTAATCACCGCTACAGCACAGTATTTATAGCTGCGTTATTTACTGTAAAATAATCACGGGGTATCAGAAATAGTGATATTGCGCCTCATAAACATGGCCCCTTACTATGAGTTTTTATATTAAAACTAGGAAGTTAATTATTGCCGGATGCATTTTTCTGAATGTGCAAAATATTTCCTTACTTCAAGATTTAAATTATATATAAAAAATCATTATTGCTCAGAATTCACTAATTTGGGGGAAATGCGATTTTAGATAATGTAAAAAAGGTAGAGAAGTAGAGATGGATAGGAGGAAAAAAGGCAATTGAGGGTCGCACTCCAAGAAATTAGAACAATTTATTGTGATCCACACATCCACACGTAAGTGACGTTTGATGTGTGGATCACAATAAAATTGTTCTAATTTCTTGGAGTGCGACCCTCAATTGCCTTTTTTCCTGCGAAGCTATTGGTTCCAAAGGGAAGAACCCACGAGGCGTCTGCACCCACAGTTGGACAGAGTGCACCTCCACTATTGCTTATCTATTTGAGATGGATAGATGTAAGGAAGGGAAAGGGTAGAGAAGGGGATATGGATAGGAGTAGGGGAGGGAAAGGGGAGATGGATAGGAGTAGGGAAGGGAAAGGGTAGAGAGGGGAGATGGGTAGGAGTAGGGAAGGGAAAGGGTAGAGAGGGGAGATGGGTCGGCATACCGGCGGGCCCCGGGTCGCCCGGGGATGCTCGCGTCCGGCCCCGGGCCGGTCGCGGGGCGCTGGTCGCGTGGCCCCGGGCCCTGGGTCGCGCCGGGGGCCTGGGTGGCGTCGGGACCGGGCCCGGGTCGCGCCGGGCCGCTGGGTAGGCGTCGGGGCCGGGCCGGGGTCGCGCCGGGGCGCTGGGTCGCGATCGGGCCGGGCGAAACCTGCTTAACTTTTGTAAGTAAGGTGCAATGAATGAGCCTGCCAAATTTAAGCCATCTGCCTCCACGGCAAGTTGGAGAATTAGTGATGAGTGAGTGAGTGAGGGCTTTGCTTTTTCGAAACGAAACCTGCTTATGGAGGGTGGACAGAGAGGAATAGTGGGGGGTATTAGGGGTGGACGGGGAGGGGTGGTGGGGGTTATTTTCTCCACTGGCACATCCCCAATTACATGCTGTCCTAGCATCAACATTGCCAGAAGAGAATCCGAACACCCAAGAGCATCCGTTACAATTAACAGCGAAACATAACAGATTTTTCTGTTGTTGTAATTATAATTACAGCAATCTTGATACATTATTGCTTTCTTACTAAAAAGGTTATTTCAATACATCTCCGCTGCGAAGCGCGGGTATTTTGCTAGTACTAGAATATAGAAGTCCAGCGCACCCCTTTAACTGGAAGAAGAAAGATTAGTCTGCTTACTGCACACACAGTCCTGCACACACAGTCCTTAACACAGTACAAACAATCCTTATTTTCAAACTTATTTTCAAACTTTCACACACACCATACAACCATCAAATGATTAAATGTCCTTCTTTTTCTATGTCCTTGAGAGCAACTTCCTTTTGTTATCAGCATTGTTCCACACATTGGAAACCTATAAACTTAGAATTAAAACACTTTAATATACTTTAAATGACTTATCATATTTGGGTCAGACGCCTTATTGTGAAACTTTCCATCCTGTAAGCAAGAAGGTTAACAATAAGCGCAAAGTAAGCAAGCTCAGCAAATTAACAAATTTGACAGACAAAACTGTTACACATAAAACACACAAGACATACAAAGGTAAAGTCTCTTAATGTTCCGTATAATGCTAGCTAGCAAAGAAACACAACTCAGAAGTTCGAACTTCAAATGAAACGGACCACACTGTCCGTTCTATAAATGGTTAATTGGTTAAGCAATTCTAGCATAATTCTTTACATGTTTCTTTCCCACCCTCCCCGCAATAAGTTCAAATGCAGTGACACCCTCATGGTCTTCCTCTCTCATCTTACTTTTATTCTGACCTATTTTAGCCGTTTACAATTAAATCTGAATTGCAATTTATTCTACTTTGGCTAAACCTTCGGCGGGGATCTACAATCACAGAAAATGGGCTCTGTTCCTGTCCTTACCTGAGACAGTTCGCACACCTGTTGGAATTTTAAACCAATACAATCTGATTCCACTGAAAAATGGGCATTAAGTCGATAATACAGAAATTGGGGAAACACCCACAGTACAGGTTTGTAGCCCAGATATGATGAGGGGTAGCCTTTTGAATGTCTCCTTATTTTTATAAGTCTTCAACCTTGTGGACTAATTCCAAACAGTAAACCACATACACAATCAACACATGACATATCCTCCCAAGTCTGGTGGGAATATCTCGGACGCGATCTTACAGTGAACAGAGACACCTTAGATACTCAGGTCTAGGCACGTCATGGTACTTTGCACACAGCTTCACCACTTCTCAGGACCACCACTCGCATCGACAGTCACAAAGATCAGTCGGTCAGAGAAATTCCCTGTCCTGGCCACTCAAACCGACAGTCACAAAGATCAGTCGGCCGGGGAAATTCCCTGTCCTGGCCACTCACACCGACAGTCACAAAGATGGAGTAGCTATGGAGCTACTGACCCTTCTCTCAGTGATAGAGACACATTCACATATTTCTATCACACAGTACAAAGTGATAAATCCAATCTTTATTATATTATACAGATCAGTTATGGAGCTACTGACCCTTCTCTCAGTGATAGAGACATCCTATTTTATAAGTCTTCAACCTTGTGGACAATTCCAAACGTAAACCACATATACACAATCAACACATGACATATCCTCCCAGTCCTGTGTGGAATATCTCGGACGCGATCTTACAGTGAACAGAGACACCTTAGATACTCAGGTCTAGCAGCCTCATGGTACTTTGCACACAGCTTCACCACTTCTCAGAGACACCACTCCGCATCGACAGTCACAAGATCAGTGGTCAAGAAATTCCCTGTCCTGGCCACTCAAACCGACAGTCCCAAAGATCAGTCGGCCGGGAAATTCCCTGTCCTGGCCACTCACAACCGACAGTCACAAAGATGGAGTAGCTGGGCTACTGCCCTTCTCTCATGATAGAGACACATTCCATATTCTCACACCGTACAAAGTGATAAATCCAATCTTTATTATACAGATCAGTTATGGAGCTACTGACCCTTCTCTCAGTGATAGAGACATTCCCATATTTCTATCAGACAGTAAAAAGTGATAAATCCAATCTTTATTATATTATACAGATCAGTTATGGAGCTACTGACCCTTCTCTCAGTGATAGAGACACAGGCTCATTCATGCACCTTACTTACAAATGTTAAGCAGGTTTCGTTCCGAAATACACACCTGTAACGGTGAGTATCTGACATTGCACCTGTAACGGTGAGTACTGCATTGCACCTGTAGTGAGTATCTGACATGCACAGATTGGTTGGTCCGATATCAACCAATTTTGTATACATATACTCCTTTACCAGTAAAGGTTAACGAAATTTTTTTTTAGGGTGGGGTGAAATGGGGGGGGATAAATTTTGACTTCTGCACACTACACGGCTGGACCGATTTTTACCAAAATTTCAGGTGTGTGCGGGACTGGCTGAGTTGTAAGGAGAAGGGTTTGGAGGGTGGACAGAGAGAATAGTGGGGGTATTTAGGGGTGGACGGGGGGGGTGGGGGGTTATTTTCTCCACTGGCACATCCCCATTACATGCTGTCCTAGCATCAACATTGCCAGAGAGAATCCGAACACCCAAAGCATCCGTTACAATTAACAGCGAAACATAACAGATTTTTCTGTTGTTGTAATTATAATTACAGCAATCTTGATACATTATTGCTTTCTTACTAAAAAGGTTATTTCAATACATCTCCGCTGCGAAGCGCGGGTATTTTGCTAGTACTAGAATATATAAGTCCCAGCGCACCCCTTTAACTGGAAGAAGAAGATTAGTCTGCTTACTGCACACACAGTCCTGCCACACAGTCCTTAACACAGTACAACAATCCTTATTTTCAAACTTATTTTCAAACTTTCACACACACCATACAACCATCAAATGATTAAATGTCCTTCTTTTCTATGTCCTTGAGAGCAACTTCCTTTTGTTATCAGCATTGTTCCACACATTGGAAACCTATAAACTTAGAATTAAAACACTTTAATATACTTTAAATGACTTATCATATTTGGGTCAGACGCCTTTTTGAAACTTTCCAACCGGAAGCAAGAGGTTAACAATAAGCGCAAAGTAAGCAAGCTCAGCAATTAACAAATTTGACAGCCAAAACTGTTCACATAAAACACACAAGACATACAAAGGTAAGTCTCTTAATGTTCCGTATAATGCTAGCTAGCAAAGAAAACAACTCAGAAGTTCGAACTTCAAATGAAACGGACCACACTGTCCGTTCTATAAATGGTTAATTGGTTAAGCAATTCTAGCATAATTCTTTACATGTTTCTTTCCCCCCCTCCCCGCATAAGTTCAAATGCAGTTGACACCCTCATGGTCTTCCTCTCTCATCTTACTTTTATTCTGACCTATTTTAGCCGTTTACAATTAAATCTGAATTGCAATTTATTCTACTTTGGCTAAACCTTCGGCGGGGATCTACAATCACGAAAATGGGCTCTGTTCCTGTCCTTACCTGAGACAGTTTCGCAACCTGTTGGAATTTTAAACCAATACAATCTGATTCCACTGAAAAATGGGCATTAAGTCGATAATACAGAAATTGGGGAAACACCCACAGTACGGTTTGTAGCCCAGATATGATGAGGGGTAGCCTTTTGAATGTCTCCTTATTTTTATAAGTCTTCAACCTTGTGGACTAATTCCACACATAAACCACATACACAATCAACACATGACATATCCTCCCAAGTCTGGTGGGAATATCTCGGACGCGATCTTACAGTGAACAGAGACCCTTAGATACTCAGGTCTAGGCACGTCATGGTACTTTGCACACAGCTTCACACCACTTCTCAGGACCACCACTCGCATCGACAGTCACAAGATCAGTCGGTCAGAGAAATTCCCTGTCCTGGCCACTCAAACCGACAGTCAAAGATCAGTCGGCCGGGAAATTCCCTGTCCTTGGCCACTCACAACCGACAGTCACAAAGATGGAGTAGCTATGGAGCTACTGACCCTTCTCTCAGTGATAGAGACACATTCACATATTTCTATCACACAGTACAAAGTGATAAATCCAATCTTATTATATTATACAGATCAGTTATGGAGCTACTGACCCTTCTCTCAGTGAAGAGACTTCCCATATTTCTATCGACCAGTAAAAAGTGATAAATCCAATCTTTATTATATTATACAGATCAGTTATGGAGCTACTGACCCTTCTCTCAGTGATAGAGACACATTCCCATATTTCTATCGGACAGTAACAAAGTGATAAATCCAGTTATTTTGTTAAGTAAATTATTAAATTTTGGCTGGACCTGGGTTGGGATTATCACATCTGATGATGTCAGTGGAGAGAAAGAAGGTCAATGTTCACAACTATCTGTCTGAGTGAGAATCTGTGTTGAGTTTTCTATAATTAAACAATGAATTAATGAAACACAACAGATTAAAATACTGATTGATAATTCAACAGCTGGAGTTGTTATTCTTTGCGGGACTATGGATCTGGTATTGAAGACCAGACAAGTGATCTGATGGATCTTCTCATGACAAGACCATAATCCTGACATCTTTTTATGGAGAAATAATTTTTTTTTCATGTTTATGTCATTTGCGTCCACGGCAGTTTGTCACTTTATACAATGTACTCATAACCATGAATACTACAGAGAACAAGTATATCTAGAGACTCTTCATCCCCAAACTATCCAGGAGACAATTACTTGAGGATATTTGGCTACTGGATTTAGATGTTTCACAGAGACAAAACCAGAATAAATTTTCTCAATTATATGGTTCTAAAAAATGCTCGGGGGAAGAACTTTATTCAAACCCTCCATATTCAGGCTATGACCCATTCCCTCGCGTGTATCTTGCAGTTGATTTGATGTCTCGGGCATTAACGAGATGCAAATCTCACAAAGTTAAGTCAAGGGTATCGAAACAAGGTAATATTACCAATCTTCTACCTGTCCTATACATGTGTTTTGTACAGCTAACTAGAAATGTAGTTATCTTGAAATGATTTGTATGTGAATAAAAGAAATTGATCACCATAACTCTTCATGGCAGCAGATAATACAACATATGATCTTATCATAAGGGGTCTGAGTGCTGCACATCGTGTGTTTACAATACTAACTACTTGGAACCTGTTAGAAGTGGCTCTGTGTCCAATAATAGTGATAGCATTTTACATATTTTATAATGCATAAATTATTCTTATAAATCACGTGAATGTTACTTACAGATATTTGGGTTCATTTGTTTAGTTTTTTTGGGGTGAGTGTACCATTTCTTAAGGATTTTGTAGCTTTTTTTCTGTATTATGGTGTTTAGGGAACATTGTGCATGTTTTGAAATATTTCTGAACACGTGTTCCAGTCTTATATTTTGGTTAAAGGTATCTCCACTCATACTTTCAGGTTGGGAATCCAGTTCTATTGAAGAACGGGAGGTAGGAGCTGTGCCTTACCTTCCGTTCTCAATAGAACAACATAAGACTGGAGAGAAGTATGGAAACTTGCTCGCCTCGCTCCCCCGGCGAGTAGTCTGACGGTCCACGGGACCTTGTCTTCTATGCGCTGCGCATCTCCTGCGCATAGAAACAAGATCCGTTGGGACCTGTCAGACTAAGTCCGGGGGAGCGAGCGAGCGGTAGTTTCCTAACTTCTCTCCACTCCTGTGTGTTCTATGTGAAGAACGGAAGGTGGCAGCTCCTTTACCTCCCGTTCTTCATAGACTGGATTCCCAAACCTCGAAAGCATGAGTGGAGATACCCTTTAAGTGTGTTCTCCAGAATTGCATTGGGTGGTTTTATCTTGTGTTTGAAATGGTTAATTAGTGAATACATTTGTGGATTAGTTTATTTTCTGTTGTTTTGTTAGCATATCTCTTCGAGGGGAGTGAGGTTTGCTGATTGAACATCCTGTATTATTTTGAGTGAAAAGTGGTGATGTGGATAGCGAGCCATTCTGTTTGAGGGACTTTTAGTTGGGTCTGTGCCATTTCCCATGTCATTATTTGTTGAGCGTTGATTAGTTTGGCACGTACATGATATTTTTGTCTATCCAATTTTTCAACGTTTTGTCAAGCCCCTGGGGAAAGTCTGGGTTATGAAATATGAGGGTCATTGTAGAGGTTTATGGGATATGAGTTTGTATGCTCTTTTAGGTTTTCCCATATAGAGATTGAGTGTTGAATGTAAGGGTTGTCCAACCACGGTTTTCCTGTTTCTTTCTGGTTTTTGGTCCAAAGAAGATTGATGATGTTGGTGGGATGAGTGATGGCTGAAACTCTGCGTTTGTTTTAACCTTTAGTTCAAAAAAGTAAGACTTACAGCGCTTCTTTTAGGTAGCTGAGAATGATTGGGGGCGGATAGTCCACATATAAACACGATCTACATTGGTCTACATGTTTATCTTCTCCTCCACTATTCGAATTTGGTGTTTTTTCCTTATTATATCACATATGCTCTTACATCAACCTACATGAACATAAAGCACATCCATGAGATATATTGCTGCCAACACATAGCACCAAACATGTTTAACCAAACACTGGCGTGCGTTCGTCTCAACAACCTTATTACACCACCTTGGTGCAGGTGTCCGTGTAAACCTGGGAGGCCAGGCATGTAGGGCAGGCACTAGCCCAATCCTAAAACACCCATACTCCTTTCTTATATAAACTTAAGCTTCACCCCACCTAGAAAGATCACAAAAGGCCCCATTTGTTCGAGTTGGGGCCACTGATGTAGGAAGGTAGCAGAGGGTACACTGATTTACTCAGAGTCACTGCAATAGTGTCCAGTGACTTGCTAGCCAGTTTTTTGCTTACCAGACGTTAATTGCATATCACCGTTGGATGTGCAGGTAACTCTTGCTATTCAATCATCGGTTTGCGCTGTTTCAGTGCTGGATTTTAACACCAGCTAATATGTTGGCGTTAAAATCCCGCAGTGGAAAATCCCTTACCGGGATTTACCCACATTTGCAAACGTGATATTGAATCACCAAAGGAGCATTTACCCAAAGAGAGCCTTTGTGTATATAGTTTACCTCCATGGGTGGAGTTTTCCATTTAATTAGTGAGATATGGTGTCAATGTCGGTATATTACTGAGCAGCCATGGAACTAATTGTACTCACAGGTGGAGAGTTACAGAACTCACAGATGATGTCACCAATCTTACAATTTCAGGGCACAGTTATAGTTATAGTGACTGTTAGATAGATAGTTTATAGGGGATATTTATTAGAGCATTGGCGCTCCCTTTACCTTCCTGGTCCCACAATCGCTAATTACCGGTGCTGGTTACTGGCCCAGCATAACGTCTCCCTTTAGTTACTGTTCATTTTTATGCTACTTTTGCATTGGATGTCTGTTAAAGGGATCTTTTACCCCAACTATAAAATTGATATACTGTAGTCCATCCCCCAAACCCCATTTACGCTATACTTACATGGATAAGAGATGCTCCCAGTTGTTATATATCACCTTACATACATCACCGATCCCACGCTTGGTCCAGCCTCCCCCTGCAGCGTTTCCTTTACATGTGTAAGCCGCAGCCGTGGGGCTCGTCTGGTAGTGGCCGTTAGCCATTGGTCGTGATGTCCACTGTCACAGCTTGTGACTGTGGCCATTACCAGTAAGTAGCATGGAGCCTCTCTGTTGGATCGGTGATTTGTAAGTGAATGTCTAACTCTGGGAGCATCTCTTCTATGTAAGTATACGTAAATAGGGTTTTGGGGGTGGACTTTTCACCACTGTTTAAATAGCGAAAGTCCAAAAAGTTTGGCGTAACAGGCAAAATAATTTAACACAAACCTTTCTAAATATGCCCCTTAGTTTGTCTTTCTCTCCTATCTTACAAATTTCCCATAATTTAGTAGTTTGTCTAGAGAAAATTTTTACTGAATGCTAGAGCATATATGCCACTAATGTCCTCCTGGAGACCTAGCTGCCTCAGGTCCTCTCCTTTCAGTCTACAGACCACCAGCACCAAGCCAATCTTTCTGGTATCCAGAGGGTCCTACCACAACCACCCTTGACACGTCCAATTGGCACTGGAGGTTCTTGGGCTAGAGACATTAGGCGGAAAACCATGGCCGTCTTGGCAAATGATGGCCATCACTGAAGCCTTTCTTTAAAATTTTCTTCATCCTACCATATTAGAGGGAATAGAGGAAAATGTATAACAGATTTCCCCCCCAAAACGCTGGAAGTGCATCCACGACATGAATCTGTCGCATAGAACTCTTGCACTTTCTTTTTGAGATATTGCCATAAGATCTTACGTGCTTAACCGATCTGGCCACCAGACTCGAGATACAGATCAGCTATGGAGCTACTGACCCTTCTCTCAGTGATAGAGACATTCCCATATTTTTTTCGGACAGTACAAAGTGATAAATCCAGTTATTTTGCATTAAGTAAATTAATTAAATATTTTGGCTGGACCTGGGTTGGGATTATCACATCTGATGATGTCAGTGGAGAGAAAGAAGGTCAAATGTTAACAAACTATCTGTCTGAGGATGGAATCTGTGTTGAGTTTTCTATTAAATTAAACAATGAATTAATTGAAACACAACAGATTAAAAATACTATTGATAATTCAACAGCTGGAGTTGTTATTCTTTGCGGGACTATGGATCTGGTATTGAAGACCAAGACAAGTGATCTGATGGATCTTCTCATGACAAAGACCATAATCCTGACATCTTTTTATGGAGATAATAATTTTTTTTTCATGTTTATGTCATTTGCGGTCCACGGCAGTTTGTCACTTTATACAATGTACTCATACAACATGAATACTACAGAGAACAGAGTATATCTAGAGACTCTTCATCCCCTAAACTATCCAGGAGACAAATTACTTGAGGATATTTGGCTACTGAGATTTAGATGTTTCACAGGAGACAAAAACAAGAATAAATTTTCTCAATTATATGGTTCTAAAAAATGCTCGGGGGAAGAACTTTATTCAAACCCTCCATATTCATGGCTATTGACCCATTCCCCTCGCGTGTATCTTGCAGTTGATTTGATGTCTCGGGCAATTAACGAGATGCAAATCTCACAAAAGTTAAGTCAAGGGTATCGAAACAAGGTAAATATTACCAATCTTCTACCTGTCCTATAACATGGTGTTTTGTACAGCTAACTGAGAAATGTAGTTATCATTGAAATGATATTGTATGTGAATAAAAAGAAATTGATCACCATAACTCTTCATGGCAGCAGATAATACAACATATGATCTTATCATAAAGGGGTCTGAGTGCTGCACATCGTGTGGTTAACATACTAACTACTTGGAACCTGTTAGAAGTGGCTCTGTGTACAATAATAGTGATAGCATTTTACATATTTTATAATGCATAAATTATTTACTGATATAATCACGTGAATGTTACTTACAGATATTTGGGTTCATTTTGTTTAGTTTTTTTGGGGTGATGTACCATTTCTTAAGGATTTTGTAGCTTTTTTTCTGTATTATGGTGTTTAGGGAACATTTGTGCATGTTTTGAAATATTTCTGAACACGTGTTCCAGTCTTAATTTTGGTTAAAGGGTATCTCCACTCATACTTTCAAGGTTTGGGAATCCAGTTCTATTGAAGAACGGGAGGTAAAGGAGCTGTGCCTTACCTTCCGTTCTTCAATAGAACGAACTACAGACTGGAGAGAAGTATGGAAACTTGCTCGCCTCGCTCCCCCGGCGAGTAGTCTGACGGTCCACGGGACCTTGTCTTCTATGCGCTGCGCAATCTTGCGCATAGAAACAAGTCCGTTTGGAACCTGTCAGACTAGTCCGGGGGAGCGAGCGAGCGGTAGTTTCCTAACTTCTTCTCCACTCCTGTGTGTTCTATTGAAGAACGGAAGGATGGCAAGCTCCTTTACCTCCCGTTCTTCATAGACTGGATTCCCAAACCTCGAAAGCATGAGTGGAGATACCCTTTAAGTGTGTTCTCCAGAATTGCATTGGGTGGTTTTATCTTGTGTTTGAAATGGTTAATTAGTGAATACATTTGTGATTAGTTTATTTTCTGTTGTTTTGTTAGGCATATCTCTTCGAGGGGAGTGAGGTTTGCTGATTGAACATCCTGTATTATTTTGAGTGAAAAGTGGTGATGTGTTATAGCGAGCCATTCTGTTTGAGGGACTTTTAGTTGGGTCTGTGCCATTTCCCATGTCATTATTTGTTGAGCGTTGATTAGTTTGGCACGTACATGATATTTTTGTCTATCCAATTTTCAAGCGTTTTGTCAAGCCCCTGGGGAAAGTCTGGGTTATGAAATATGAGGGTCATTGTAGAGGTTATGGGATATGAGTTTGTATGCTCTTTTAGGTTTTCCCATATAGAGATTGAGTGTTGAATGTAAGGGTTTTCCAACCACGTTTTCCTGTTTCTTTCTGGTTTTTGGTCCAAAGAAGATTGATGATGTGTGGTGGATGAGTGATGGCTGAAACTCTGCGTTTGTTTTAACCTTTAGTTTCAAAAAAGTAAGACTACAGCGCTTCTTTTAGTAGCTGAGAATGATTGGGGGCGGATAGTCCAGCATATAAACACGATCTACATTGGTCTACATGTTTATCTTCTCCTCCACTATTCGAATTTGGTGTTTTTTCCTTATTATATCACATATGCTCTTACATCAACCTACATGAACATAAAGCACATCCATGAGATATATTGCTGCCAACACATAAGCCACCAAACATGTTTAACCAAACACTCGTGCGTCGTCTAACAACCTTATTTACACCACCTTGGTGCAGTGTCCGTGTAAAGCCGGGGGCCAGCATGTAGGGCAGGCACTAGTCCCAATCCTTAAAACACCATACTCCTTTCTTATATAAACTTAAGCTTCACCCCGCCTAGAAAGATCACAAAAGGCCCCATTATGTTGCGAGTTGGGGCCACTGATGTAGGAAGGTAGCAGAGGGTACACTATTTACTCAGAGTCACTGCAATATGTCCAGTGACTTGCTAGCCAGTTTTTTGCTACCAGACGTTAATTGCATATCACCGTTGGATGTGCAGGTAACTCTTGCTATTCCAATCTCGGTTTGCGCTAGTTTCAGTGCTGGATTTTAACACCAGCTAATAGTTGGCGTTAAAATCCCGCAGTGAGAAAATCCCTTACCGGGATTTACCCACATTTGCAAACGTGATATTGAATCACCAAAGGAGCATTTACCCAAAGAGAGCCTTTGTGTATATAGTTTACCTCCATGGGTGGATTTTCCATTTAATTAGTGAGATATGGTGTCAATGTCGGTGATATTACTGAGCAGCCATGGAACTAATTGTTACTCACTAGGTGGAAGAGTTACAGAACTACAGATGATGTCACCAATCTTACTAATTTCAGAGGGGACAGTTATAGTTATAGTGACTGTTAGATAGATAGGGTTTATAGGGGAGATTTATTATGGAGCATTGGCGCTCCCTTTACCTTCCTGGTCCCCACAATGCAGTAATTACCGGTGCTGGTTACTGGCCCAGCATAACGTCTCCCTTTAGTTACTGTTCATTTTTATGCTACATTTTGCATTGAGTGTCTGTTAAAGGGATTCTTTACCCCAACTATAAAATTGATATACTGTAGTTACCCCAACTATAAAATTGATATACTGTAGTCCATCCCCCAAACCCCATTTACGCTATACTTACATGTAGAAGAGATGCTCCCAGTGTTAGATAATTTACGCTATACTTACATGTAGAAGAGATGCTCCCAGTGTTAGATATTCACCTTACAAATCACCACAGCTGTGACTGTTGGCCATTACCAGTAAGTAGCATGGAGCCTCTCTGGTGGATCGGTGATTTGTAAGGTGAATAAGTAGCATGGAGCCTCTCTGGTGGATCGGTGATTTGTAAGGTGAATGTCTAACTCTGGGAGCATCTGCCCTACTAACTCTTTATTGAATGCTTTTAGTGCACAACTTATTGCTCTTCTAAGGCAATAGAAAATGGTGGTACTTTATTTGCTCCAGAGACTGCCAGCGTTTTCCAAATTCTATGCATAAAACTCTTACTTATTAGGAGTGGGCCCTCGCATATGTTGGAGGCAGGGTCTTGCTAAACTACCACTCTAGGTAGAATGCAGTAAATGGGGGCCAGTGGTTCTTGGACTTAAACAGTATCTTATTTATTAACAGACCAATATTAATAAGAATTTACATGAATACTCACAAACCAGAGGGATCAGAAACAGCATAAATAACAATCAGCTTGTTAGTGCCACCCCAGCTCTCAGGTCACTGTAGTGGAATATTCTACCCCTATGTCTGGCACTATGTCCCTATTCTTGGGTGGTATATCCAGGACTCTAGTCCTTACTAAATCTCCTTGTTGGAGCTCAGGCTGCTCACTAGCTACCCTACTCCTATCTATTACTCCTAGAATGATCTATAACAAGGACTAATCTTTCACTAACTGGGCCTACCTGTTATCTAGGTCCCAGGCTCTTCCCCAATCCTCTAGGTATACTCTAGGAAGTCAGAAAGAGAGTGAGTACATAAGTGCTCTCCCTTTTATACTTTTACAAAGTGGCCCCTACTGGCCAAATCCTGCCAGAACAAGAAGACTAAAGTGTAATTAGTTTATAGTTTCCTACATTCTTACAGTATTTCTAAGATGTTAAAGGACACTCCTTTCACTGATGCGACCCCTAGAGTGGGTCTGTCTACCATAAGGGTTCCCAATCTGCTTCAAACTGTTACTTGCTACTTGTTCCTTTATATTGTTTTGCTTACTTAGTGTAATGAATGTGGTCTTGATGGCCGGGGTACTCACAAATATGCTTTTAGGAGGAGACAAGGTAAGTAGCTGGATACAGGCAAGATAAGGCAGGTAGCTGGGTACAGACAAGGTAAGATAAATAGCTGGATACAGTTACTGGTTGCTGATACTCATGGAAGCCTGGGGTAGCGCAGCTACAATCAGGCAATGGAAGGAGAGAGACGCCGCCTTTTCAAAGTTCACACCAGGAGATGCGTTGGCATTGTGACGTCATCACGCCGGCTGTGCTAGCCCGGCTGAGACCAGAGCAGCGCTGGATCGGAGGAACAGGTAAATTCTTGACAGTACCCACTCCTCTACGGGGGCCATCGGTACAATGTAACCAAGAAAAGATACTTGAGGACTCAAAGAGACATTTTTTTAGTTTGGCATATAAGTTATTTTTCCTTAATCGTGCTAAAACCTGCAGCACATGGAGACGATGTGTAGGCAGATCTTGAGAATAGACTAAAATGTCGTTGAGATATACGACCACTGAAATACCCAAAAGATCTCAAAATATGTTGTTCACAAACTCTTGGAAAACCGATTGAGCGTTACAAAGGCCAAAAGGCATCACAAGATATTCGTAATGGCCATCACGAGTATTAAAGGCCATTTTCCACTCTTTGCGAATGTGGATTAGATTATATGCTCCTCGAAGGTCTAATTTAGTGAATATTTTAGCTCCTTTGATCTGGTTGAATAATTCAGAGATGAGTAGTAGAGGGCAACGTTTTTTTATTGTGATCTTATTCAAACCCCTATAATCAATACGGCCCGGCTGGAGAACTGGAAGGTCTAATGAATCCCCGGGCCAAATGTTCTTCTATAGTCTTTCATGGCTTTGGTTTCTGAGGGGGTTAGAGGGTATGTGCGTCCCCGAGGTGGCATGGTACCAGGAAGATCAATGGGGAAATCATAAGGGCGGTGTGGAGGAAGTTTCTCAGCCCGTTTCTTACAAAAAACATCAATAAATTCATGGTAACATTCAGGAAGAGTTTCCATTGGTTTAATTTCACAATTAATGGAAGAACAAAGAATAGGAAAAGAAGGGAGACATTTGGAAAAAAGAACTCGAAAATCCAAAATATTGTTAGACCAGTCTATGACAGGGTTGTGAACATGGAGACAGGGAAGTTCTAAGATCAAAGGAGCAGATGGACTGTGGATCACCAAAAAAGATAAACGTTCTTGATGGAGTATGCCAATATGTAATAAAACTTTGTACGTAGACTTGGAGATGAATTCAGAGGCCAAGGGGCAGTTGTCAATGGCCAGAACCCAAAGAGGTTGATGCAGGTGAAGAAGAGGAAGCCCCACTTGTGCTGCGAAGGTAGAGTCAATGAAGTAGCTGGTTACAGTAACTGGTTGTGATACTCATGGAAGCGGAGCTACAATCAGGCAATGGAAGGAGAGAGACGCCGGCTTTTCAAAGTTCACGCCGGGAGATGCGTAGGCATCTTGATGTCATCTCTCCGACGGCGCTGCCTACCCGGAAGTGCCCGGCTGAGACCAGAGTGGTGCTGGATCGGAGCAACAGGTAAGTTTGTGACACTGGGAGAATGACTAGGTTTGCTTTTGTGTCAAATTCCGCTCCCAAATAAACCATCTTCTGCGTTGGCCTATAAGGGAAATTCCAATAATGTGTATGACAAAGGATTGCTGAAGGGAACCTAAATGGATGTTAAGGGTTTCAAGTAAAACTGTATTAATGACGTTATGAGACACTGCAAGAAACCAGGTGTACTGGAATCAGGTGCTGATGGATTTAGGTTCATAGGAAGTACAATCAACAATATTGTAAGTTACGATCGGAGCCTTCCTGTCTCTGGCCGAAGAGAGACCAACCTCTCAATAGGCAAGGTCGTGTGTGACAATGCCACCAACATCCTGCCTGCCCTTCGCATGGGCAGAGTCACACATGTTCCTTGCCTGGCACACGTTTTCAACCTGGTTGTCCAGCGATTCCTCACCAAGTACCCTGGTCTGCAGGAGGTACTGAGGATGGCTAGGAGGGTGTCCAGTCACTTCAGGCGGTCATACATGGCCACAACTTGTCTGGCCGAGTTTCAGCAGCAGCACAGTCTACTGCAGAACCGCTTGATTTGTGACACCCCCACCCACTGAAACTCTAGTCTTATGATGCTGCTGGGGGTGGTGGTGGTGGTGGTGGTGGTGGTGCGCTTAAATGATTTCGCACTTTATGCGCCTTTAAGTCTCTGTGCATGGAAATCAGGAGCCTCTCCCCCATGTCATCCTACCGGCGCTAGCGTGATGGTCCCGTGCTGGTGGTGGAGGGGAAACTGCAGGTCTTATCTGGGGTCCTTGGTGGGGGTGATCCACCTTCCTCACTGCCAGAAACAGATCCCTCATCTGCAAATTTTTATATAAAAACGTAATTATTTATAATAATAAATAATAAAAATATTAATAATAAATAAATAATAATGAAAATATTGTAAATATTTTTGTGTACTTGTCCTTTAACTAACATCTACTAACATTAACATTTACTAATACTTTTACTAAAACATTAACTAACAGTTACATTAATTAATACTAACACTAACTAACATTACCTAACATTAACTAACAGTTACATTTACTAATACTAACATTAACTAACAATTTTTTTTTTGGTGTTTGGGTGGTGTGGTATGGTTTGTGAAATATTTTCTTTTTGTGTTGGTTGGCTTTTTTTTCACACGTGTTCCAGCTTAATTTGGCTTGTTTAAAGGGTATCTCCACTCATACTTTCAAGGTTTGGGGAATTCCAGTTCTATGAAGAACGGGAGGGTAAAGGAGCTGTGCCTTACCTTCCGTCTCTTCAATAGAAAAACATAAGATGGAAAGAGAAGTTAGGAAACTTGCTCGCTCGCTCCCCCGGCGAGTAGTCTGACAGGTCCCGACGGACCTTGTCTTCTATGAGCATGCGCAATCTATGCGCCATAGAAGACAAGATCGTTGGGACCTGTCAGACTAAGGACGGGGGAGCGAGCGAGGCGGGTAAGTTTCCTAACTGCCTCCAGTCTACTGTGTGTTCTATGAAGAACGGAAGGTAAGGCACAGCTCCTTTACCTCCCGTTCTCATAGAATGGCTTCCCAAACCTCAAAAGCTTGAGTGGAGATACCCTAAGTGCGTTCTCCCCAGGATTGCATTGGGGGTGGGGTTTATCGTGGGTGTTTGAATGAAATGGTTAATTAGTGAATACATTGTGAGATTAGTTTATTTTTGTTGTTTTGTTGGCATATCTCTTCGAGGGGAAGTGGAGTGAGGTTTTTGCTGATTTGAACATCCTGTATTATTTTGAAGTTGAAAAGTGTGATTGTTGTGTTATAGCGAGCCATTCTGTTTGAGGGACTTTTAGTTGGTCTGTGCCATTTCCCATGTCATTATTTGTGAGGTTGATTAGGTTGGCTACGGACATGATATTTTTGTCTATCCAATTTTTCCAAGAGGGTGGGTCAAGTCCTGGGGGAAAGTCTGGGTTATGAAATATGAGGGTCATGTTAGAGGGTTATGGGATATGAGTTTGTATGCCTCTTATTAGGTTTCCCATTAGAGATTGAGGGTGAATGTAAGGGTTGTCCCAACCACGGTTTTCGTTCTTTCTGGTTTTTGGTCCAAAGAAGATTGATTGATGTTGGTGGGATGAGTTGAGGCTGAAACTTCTGCGTTTGTTTAACCTTTAGTTTCAAAAAAAGTAGATATAAGCGCTTCTTTTGTAGCGGAGAAAGTATTGGGGCTGTAGTCACAGCATATAAACACAGAGATCTACAATTGCGTTACTTACATGTTATTTGTTTCTTCTCCTCCACCTATTCGAAGTTGGTTGGTTTTTCCCTTATTCTATTCAATATTGCTCTTACATCAACCTACATGAAAATAAAGCACATCCATGAGATATGATGCTGCCACACATCAGCCACCCAAACATTGTTTGGACCAGACACTGCGTGTCTGTCGTCAATACAAACTCATATTTTACATCACCTTGGTGAAGTGGTCTCTGTAAATCCTTGGAGGCCTGCATTTTAGGGCAGGAACTAGTCACCATCCCTTTTCAAAACACCCCATTCTCCTTTTCTAAAACTTAAGCTTCACCCCCCAGCCTAGAAAGATCACAAAAGGCCCCATTTAGGTTGCGAGTTGGGGCCACTGATGTAGAAGGTATCAGAGGGTACACTGATTTACTCAGAGTCACTGGGCAAATATATGTCCAGGTGACTTGCTAGCCAGTTTGTCTACCAGACGTTAATTGCATATCACCGTGGGAGGTGAGGAACTCGTGCTATTCAATATCGTGTTTGCGTAGTGTCAGTGCTGGATTTTAACACCAGCTAATAGTTGGCGTTTAAATCCCGGCCGTGAGAAAATCCCTACGGGGATTTTACCCCACATTTGCAAAGTGATATTGAATTCACCAAAGGAGGCCATTTACCAAAGAGAGCCTTGTGGTATATAGTTTACTCCAGGGTGGATTTTCCATTTATTAGTGAGATATGGTGTAATGTCGGTGAATTGACTGAGCAGCCATGAGCACTAATTGTTACTCAATAGGTGGAAGAGTTACAGAACTACAGATGATGTCACCAATCGTACTAATTTCAGAGGGGACAGTTATAGTTATAGTGACTGGTAGATAGATAGGGTTTATAGGGGAGATTTAGATTTATTATGGAGCATGCGCTCCCTTTACCTTTCACTGGTCCCCACAATGCAGTAATTACCGGTGCTGGTTACTGGCCCAGCCATAACGTTCTCCCTTTAGTTTACTGTTCATTTTTATGCTACATTTTTGCATTGAGGGGATCTGTTAAGGATTCTTTACCCCAACTCTAAAATTGATAACTGTAGTCCCATCCCCCACGAACCCCATTTACGAATTACTTACATGTTAGAAGAGATGCTCCCAGTGTTAGATATTCACATTACAAAATCACGATACACCAGGATTGGTCCAGCCTTCCTCCTGCTGAAGCGTTTCCTTTAATGTGTTAAAGCCGCAGCAGGGGAGGCTCGTCTGGTAGTGGCCGGTTGCCATTGGTCGTTGATTGTCACGTCACAGCGTGTGACTGTTGGCCAGTACCAGAAGTAAGTGGAGGGCCTCTCTGGTGGATCGGTGATTTGTTAAGGTGAATGTCTAACTTGGGAAGCATCTCTTCTAAATGTAGTAACGGTAAATAGGTTTTGGGGCGGTGGACTTTTCACCACTGGTTTATTAAATAGCCGAAAAGTCCCAAAAAAGTTGGCGTTAAACAGAGGCAAAATAATTGTAAACAAAACCTTCTAAAATATGCCCCTTTAGTTTGTTCGTTTCTCTTCCTAATCTTACAAAATGTGCCCATAATTTTATGTATTGTCTTAGAAGAAAATTATTACTGAATTTCCTGGATTCAATAGTGCCACTAATTCCTCCTGGAGACCTAGCTGCCTTCAGTCCTCTCCTTTCAGTCTACAGGACCACCGCGACAAAGCAAAATCTTCCCTGGTATTCCAGAGGTCCGACCACAACCACCCTGAACGTCCACATTGGCACTGGAAGGGTTCTTGGGCTAGAGGACATTAGGAGCGGAAACCCATGGCCTCTGGACAAAAATGATGGCCTCACTGAAGGCCTTTTCTTTAAAATTTTCTTCCATGACCACCATATTTAGAGGGAATCGAAAGGAAAAATGTATAACAGATTCCCCCCCCCAAAACTGCGGAAGGCATCACGACATGTGAATCTGTGCGCAGAGAAACGCTTTGCACTTTCTGTTTTTGAGATATTGCCATAAGATATACTGAGCTTAACCGATCTGGCCACCAGGACTCGAAAGATCCTCTGATGAGACTCACCACCCCTGGATGAATTTGACCTTGCCTCAAAAAATTGCCTTGTCTCCCTATAAGAGATAAAGCGCTGAGAGTGAACAGCTTGTCTTTCTGCCAAACTGCATGATTGGTTCTTATCTCCCTTAGAAGGGGTTCTGATTTTCTTGGGTCCACCTTGTCGATTTAAGTATGCAACAGCTGTTGAAATTTGCCGACCTAAACTGATATATTTACAAATGCCCTACACTCTTATGAATGCTTTAGTGCACAAACTTATTGCTCTCTAAGGCAATAGAAAATGGTGGACTTTATTTGCTCCAGAGACTGCCAGCGTTTTCCAAATTCTATGCATAAAACTCTTACTTATTAGGAGTGGGCCCTCGCATATGTTGGAGGCAGGGTCTTGCTAAACTACCACTCTAGGTTAGAAGACAGTAAATGGGGGCAGTGGTTTGGACTTTAAACAGTATTCTTTTTATTAACCAGACAATATTAATAAGAATTTACATGAATACTTCCACAAAACCAGAGGGACAGAAAACAGCATAAATAACAATCAGCTTGTTTAGTGCCACCCAACTCTCAGGTCACTGTAGTGGAATATTCTACCCTAGTAGTTGGCAAATGTCCCTATTCTGGGTGGTATTCCAGGATCTAGTCCTTACAAATCTCCTTGTGGAGATCAGGCTGCTCACTAGCTACCCCTACTCCTATCTATTACTCCTAAATGATCTATAACCAGACTAATCTTTCATAACTGGGCCTACCTGTTATCTACGGTCCAGGCTCTTCCCCAATCCTCTAGGTATACTCTAGGAAGTCAGAAGAGAGTGAGTACATAAGTGCTCTCCCTTTTATACTTTACAAAGTGGCCCCTACTGGCCACATCCTGCAGAACAAGAAGACCTAACTAAAGTGTAATAGTTATAGTTTCCTAATTCTTACAGTATTTCTAAGCTGTTAAAGGACACTCCTTTCACGATGCGACCCCTAGATGTGGGTACATGTCTACCATAAGGGTTCCATCTGCTTCAAAAAATGTTAACTTGCTACTTGTTCCTTATATTGGTTTGCTTACTAGTGTTAATGAAGGTGGGTCTTGATGGCCGGTGGTACTCAACAATATTGCTTTTAGGAGGAGACAGGGTAAGTAGTGGATACAGGCAAGATAAGGCAGGTAGCGGGGTAAAGACAAGGTAAGATTAACATAGCTGATACAGGTACTGGTTGCTGATACTCATGGAAGCCTGGGTAGCGCAGCTACCATATCAGGCAATGGAAGGAGAGAGACGCCGGCCTTTTCAAAGTTCACACCAGGAGATGCGGTTGGCATTGTGACGTCATCACGCCCGGCTGTGTAGCCCGGTGGACCAGAGCAGCAGAGCTGGATCGGAGGAGGAACAGTTAAATTCTTGGACAGTACCCACTCCTCTACGGGGGCCACGGACCCAACGGCCCCAGTCTTATCCGGAAAGCTCAGCTGGGGAAATTCTTGATCAAGGGGGAGCATGCAGATCTGAGTGTTAATACAAGTTATCTTTCCTTCAGCGGCCAAAACCTTTCTAATGACTAGTATATGGGAGGATCATCCAAAAAGAACCTAGAGTTCAGAAACGCTTTCACCGTAAATTGGGGGTGGAGGCTGAAGAGGGGGTAGCACTAAGAAATTGTTGAGATAGGGGTTTAATGAGATTTGTTTGGAAATATGGAAACACATTAAGAATCCGCATAAGTAGGAGTTGGAGGGCGAACAGCAGTGAGCCAATGAAAAAGGACAAAAATGTGGGTCCCCAATTTAGCAGAGGGAAACACATAGATTAATATGGGCAGAAGAAAGCCACACTTTATTTCCAATAGAGTAAGATGGGTTCCCTTCGGATCCTGTCAGCAGCATTTTTTGTGCAAGGGCGGATTTCTGGAGGCAGATTTTCAGTAGAATGCCAAATGAGCCTGACAATTTGGGCAACTGAGTCCTGTCATCGCAGCAGGAACCTGTGTGCAAAGAGAAAATCCATGAGGAAAACATTCTTGGATTAGTGCCGAAGACACACAAAAAAGGAAGATTTTCCAAGAAGAGAGGCAATGGTGGCATTGTTGGTGGGTCCAATTCACCCAGGCAGGAGGTCAGACCAATCATCTTGGGGTATAGGAAATATGAAACAACCTGAGGTACGTTCTAGAGACTGAAAATGGGTTCAGTAGCACCATTGGACTGTGGGCGATAAGCAAGAAGAAAATTGTAATCTGATTCCCATGGTATTACACAATGCTCTCCAGAACTTAGGTTGCCGACAGGACAAACTCATTTGAAGTCCCATGGAGGCGAAAAATATTGAGAGATAAATAATTGATTTAATGGGCCATTTTAAATAAGGGGTCTACAGTTAACCAAAGGACGTGTTCTGTTTGAGGAGGAAGCTCAACAATGAAATCCATAGACAATGGGTCAGCAGGTCAGTGATGGTTATATGTTTGAGGTTTTGGAGATTTTGTTGAAGAAGCTGGGTTACAACGAAAACAGCTAGAGAAAAGTCCTTAATACTCCCTTCTCATGGTTTGGCAACCAGGATAGCAGGCAAAAGGATCAAACATTTTATTCATCCCAGGGTGGTGTCTGCCCTATCAAGCAATAAGTATGCCGAAGGATGGTATTCGAAGTAAATAGGTACAAGATTCTACCAGACGTGTGGGGTCAGGGAGGAGCAGACTCCTGAGCTGCTTGGATTAGAGACAGAGTTGGGGTTAACGAGAGGCCAGAATCTTGGTTTGCGGGATACAGGACCCTTCTCTGGTCAGAGCATCAGAAGTAGTGTGAAAGGTTGGGAGAGCTTTTATGTTTTTGGAAACCTGATGGTAGGCCAATGATTATAAAACTGAACTTGAGAAAAGAACAAGGACCAACATGCTTGGCGAGGATTTAACCTTTTAAGGTTTTGGATGTATGCAAAGTTTTTAGGCTGGAAGATGCTATAGAAGGGCTTTAACAAATGTCTCCATCCTGTGAGACCAACTGTGAGGCCAGCAGTTCACGATTACCCCAACTATCCATAATTCTTTTCAGTGGGTAGAAACCTTCATTAGAAAAAAATAGGCACCAAGGTGGAGTTCCGGTTTGATACCTTTCTTTGTCGAAAGGGACAGCCTGCTCAGACATTTCAAGTCAAGAGGCATCAATGTCAATAAGAAGGGGAGGGTCGTGGGAGAACTACAATGGGGGCAGAGGCAAAGGCTTCTTTTAACTGGGTAAATGCTTGGAGGCAGCAGGAGGACCAAAATGGGGTCTACACACCCTTTTTGAAAGTGAGGCCAAAAGGATAGGAAGAAATGATAATCGAAGAGAATCCTAATAATGGTCTATAATAGCCAAAGCTGATAAACCTTTTAATGGTCTTTGCGTTTCTGGTAGGAAGAGGCCAGTCTTGGACGGGTGAAACTTTGACAGGGGTCCATCACAAAAACCTTGGGCACGTACAATGTAACACAAGAAAAGATACCTTGAGGGCTCCTCTAAAGAGACAAAAGTTTTTTAGTTTGGCAATATAAGTATTTTGCCTTAATCGTGCTAAAACCTGCAGCACTTATGGAGACGATGTGTAGGCAGATCTTGAGAATAGACTTAAACATGTCGTTGAGATATACGACCACTTGAAATTACCCCCCCAAAACAAAGGGGGAAATGCCAAACATATGTGTTCACAAATCTTGGAAAACCGATTCGAGCGTTAACAAAGGCCAAAAGGACATCACAAGATATCGTAGTAATGGCCCATCACGAGTATTAAAGGCATTTTCCACTCTTTGGCGAATGTGGATTAAGATTATATGCTCCTCGAAGGTCTAATTTAGTGAATATTTAGCTCCTTTGATTGGTTGAATAATTCGAGATGAGGAGTAGAGGGCAACGTTTTTTATGTGTGATCTTATTCAAACCCTATAATCAATACGGCCGGCGCTGGAGAAACGGAAGGTCATAAGGAATCACCAGGGGCCAAATGTTCTTCATAGTCTTTCATGCTTTGTTCGAGGGGTTAGAGGGTATGTTGAGTCACCCGAGGTGGGCATGGTACACGGAAGACTCAATGGGGAACATCATTAAGGCGGTTGTGGAGTAGGAAGTTCTAGCGTTTCTTACAAAAAAACATTAAGTAAAGTCATTGGGTAAACATTCAGGAAGAGTTTCCATTGGTTTAATTTCACAATATAATGGAAGAACAAAAATAGGAAAAAGAGATGGAGACATTTGGAAAAAAGAACTCGAAAATCCAAATAGTTTGTTAGACAGTTATGACAGGGTTGTGTGAACATGGAGACAGGGAAAGAGTTAAGATCAAAGAGAGCGATGGACTGATGGAGCCCCCCACCCAAAAAGATAAACGTTGTCTTGATGGAGTTGCAACAATAGTAATAAACTTGTACCGTAGACTTGGAGATGAATTCAGAGGCCAAGGGCAGTTGTCAATGGCCAGAACCCAAAGAGGTGTGATGCAGGTGAAGAAGAGGAATGCCCCATGTGCTGCGAAGGTTCAGAGTCAATGAAGTAGATGGTTACAGTGAAATGGTTGTGATTTACTCATGGAAGCGAGGTAGCTACACAGCAATGGAAGGAGAGAGACGCGGCTTTCAAAGTTCACGCGGAATGCGTACGGCATCTTGTGTCATCTCTCCGCGACGGCGCTGCCTACCCGGAAGTGCCGGATGAGGACCAGAGTGGTGCTGGATCGGAGCAACAGGTAGTTTGGTGACACTGGGAGAATGACTAGTTTCTGTGTCAAAATCCGCTCCCCAAATAAACCATCTTCTGCGTTAGAGCCTATAAGGGAAATTCCAATATGTGTATGACAAAGGCATGCTGAAGGAACTAAATGGATGTTAAGGGTTTCAAGTAAAAACTGTTTAATGAGCTTATGAGGACACTGCAAGGAACCAGGTTGTACTGGAATCAGGTGCTGAGTGGATTAGGTTCATAGGAAGGAATCGCAATTTGTAAATTACATCGGACCCCCCTTTTTTTCCCTGTCTCTGGCTGAAGAGAGACCAAGATTATTTATATTGGTCTATGTAGATCTGAGGTAGGGTCAGATATAACCACATGGCCAGATAGGACTGCGGGTGAGGGGCTGCAAGCCAGGTTATTTATAAGATTGGAATGTAGGAATGGATGTGTTTGTACCTTTGGTATAACAATTATATGCATGGGATGGCTGGCCATCACATATATACTTGTATGTATTAGAATATTTATTCCTTGTCAACCTCCTACATAAGTAATATATATTGCCGCATATGGTGATTGTTATTTGGACCATAGCCTTAGAAAACTGGTCTTGATTCTCTCTCTCTCCTAATAGTGACAAACCATTTACTGTTGGCTGAGGAGAGCTGCTTTGCAAGATAATTGTAGCGCAATAAAGGTGTACTTTCTTTCATCAAATTGGTTCATCCCAGAGTTATTTTGCTGTAACACATTTGTTTTATTTAATTTAGAACACAGCCAAAATTAAGGCCCAAGACCACCTCTGTACCTGTGGGCCTCTCTGCTTCTTGACTTGATCTTGCCCTCATTAGGCAACATGGTCCAAGTAGTGAAAGATGATTCCTTCTTTACTTAGCTTGCGGCTAGGGAACTAGCACCATTTGCTGACTCTTGGGAAATTGAGCCAACCCGAAAGAAGATAAGTGATTGTGTTGCAGATCCCCTAGAGGACTACTTAAAATCTGATCTTCTTGGCAAAGGGTAATGGATTAATGAAACTGGCATCTGCAGGTCTATTGATATCAACCAGGCTTTTCTGGTAAAACTACCTTTATTATTTAAAACAAAAGACTCAGCTGAACATTCTTTTATCCCATGTAGCCAACACATATCCTTCAGCTCTCATGCTCTTATTGCTTCTGTGCCCTTTTGACCAGCGAAACAGACGGAAATAAAATCATCTTCTCTTCTATTGCCTGCCAGACAAAATAATAGTTTGATATAATATACTCTTATATTGAAGACTTTCTTATCTTGACACAGTATATCCCTTTGTAAAAGTAAAATGAAGTCTGCCTTGGAGGTTCAGGAAATCGAGTCTGATCTCCATCTTGTTATAACACCCTCGATCTGAAATTGACGCCCAAACCTCTGTAAAAACTGGAGGGTTGCCACCAAAATTGGTTGAGGATGAGCCAGCGACTCTACCGTATTGCTGATTATAGAGTCCTTCTCCGAGGGGCCAATTGTATCTTTTCCCCCCCTACCTTTTCTCCCTCTGTCTCCAAGGTTTTCTGTTCTTCACTGCATGTCTGGAACAATCCTTTCCTGGACATTATTTTATTGAGATAAAAAAAACTCACTCTACGTATCTCTAGATAGCCAGAGAGCCTACGCGCCCTTGCACTATTATATTTCCAATTACTGAGGCAGGAAGGACATCTACCCCCAGAAGCTTACTCAATCAGACAGATTAACGTGAGGCAAAAGCTATCTCTCTTCAACAGTGAATCTGACATTAGATTGGCAGTGATGCTGTCGTCTCTGCAAACATGTTCTTCAAGTCACAAGGTACTCATTGCGCAACCAACAGGGCCATGGCTCTTGCCAACAGAATACCAGATCTCTACGAGGACTCTGCAAAAAATCCTACGGTACTGACACCTGCTAGCATCTCCAAGAGCTTTTTGGTCTTTTCAATTTGTACTATTGGTGAAAAATTTCGTATCCATATTAAGTTGCTCTGGAACCGAAGTTAAAGTCAATGCAGGCCTGATAGTAGCAACTAGATGATAAATTTTTTTCATGAGGCGTGTACTCCATGCGCTCCTCTATGGGATCCCTAAATACTGCCAAATCATCCACGGGGAGAGCTGTCCTGTGGGCCAGCCTCACTATGGGAGCATCCACCTTCGTAGGATTGTCCCACACTTTTGCATATTTTTCATCAAACGGATAAGTCTTAATGAATTTCCTAACACCGCTTGTTTCTTTCATCTTTTTCCATTTCGCTGAAATTACTGCGTCCATGGAAGAGTGACTGGGAATCCTGACATCTTGTCCTAATGTTCTGGAAATAATTAATTGAAGTAGACTTACAACGGTATTCTATTTCGACCACCTTATTAATGCCCATTTACTGTATAATTGAAGCCTGAGTTGATTTCCCTGAAATCTATCATTGTACAGAAGGTAGGGATGAGTATTAATCCTATTCTTCCCATTTCTCTCATTCTTAAGTAGAGATGGCCTAGAACCCGAACCGAACAGATCCGGACTTCTCGAACTATCCCGGACTCGGACTTTTGATATTTTCTGGACTTTCGATAATTATCGAATGTTTGGCCATTCGATGATTGCGGATTTGAGATTATCAAATTTAATGATGCCCCACTGTTCCTAAATCACCCAATGTGAGCTAATTTGAGCATTGCCAGCCCCCTGGGTATAAAGGCAATGGGACCAGCGCCCATTTTTGTCAGTGTGTTTAGTGGAGACCTGACAGTGTGGAGTTGGAGAGAGATTTTTAAGCTTTCTGGCTCTGTGTGTGGATTTCAGTGTGGTGGTTTAGCACTGTTGTTACCACACCCCTTGTATTCAACACATCTTGAGACGCCAACAGTTTTAAGGACTAAACTTCCTTGTTAGAGCCAACAGTCCTTTTAAGGACTAACCCCCCTATAAATCCTTTGGACAAAATTTGTGTTAGACCTTCTTAGGGCTAGGTGTCCTGTTTTTTTGTTTGTCTTTCTGTATCTGTTGTCAGTGTCTGTGTGTTTGTGTAGCTGACAGTGCTCTGCCTTTAGACAGAATCAGCAGCTTTTGCTGACGTAATCTGCTGTTTGCTGTCAGTTGTGTCTGTGTCCTATTTGTGCTTTAGTGTAAAAAAAAAAAAACAAAAAAAGCTTTGGTGTTTATTTGTTGCTGTCTGGTGTTTTGTTCCTTGTGTGCGTTTTGTCGCTGGTTCTTTTGTGCCAGCACTCTGCCGGCCGGGGTTGAACTCTTAAAACCGAGACACGAAAGAAGCTGAAAACATTGCAGGATCATTCCGTTTCTATCCTGGCATGAAGCATAGGCGGTCTGGAGGGGCAGGTGGTTGTGGTGTCAGGCAGAGTGGGGTGGGGTCAGCCACACTTTCAGCCTGCTTGCAGGCTGCAAGGGCAAGGCTGAGTAGGTGGCTGACCCCACACCACCTCTCAATAGGCAAGGTCGTGTGTGACAAGCCACCAACATCCTGCCTGCCTTCGCATGGGCAGAGTCCACACATGTTCCTGCCTGGCCACACGTTTTCAACCTGGTTTCCAGCGATTCCTCACCAAGTACCCTGGTCTGCAGGAGGTATATGAGGATGGCTAGGAGGGTGTCCAGTCACTTCAGGCGGTCTACATGGCCACAACTTGTCTGGCCGAGTTTCAAGCAGCAGCACAGTCTACTGCAGAAAACCGCTTTGATTTGTGACACCCCCCCACTGAAACTCTAGTCTTATATGCTGCTGTGGGGGTGGTGGTGGTGGTGGTGGGTTGGTGCCGCTTAAATGATTTCGCACTTTATGCGCCTTTAAGTCTTGTGCATGGAAATCATGGAGCCTATCCCCAGTCATCCTACCGGCGCTAGCGTGATTTCCTGATTGGTGGTGGAGGGGAAACTGCAGGTTTATCTGGGGTCCTTGTGGGGGATCCACATTCCTGCACTCAAAACAGATCCCCATTGCAATTTTATATAAAAAAGTAATTATTATAAAATAAAATAATAACAAATATTAATAACAAATTAATAATAATGAAAATATGGTAAAATTTGTTGGTGTACTTGTCCTTAAACAACATCTACTAACATTACAGTTTACACATAACTTTTTAAAACATTAACTACACAGTTACAAATAAATAATAACACTAACTAACACATCCACATTAACTAACGTTACATTTACGTAAACTAACTTAACTAACAGTACATTTACTAATCCTAACATTAACTAATGTAAAGATAACAGTACATTTAACTGAACAACTACATAAGCTAACAGTTACATTTACTAATACTACCACCTGAACAACATTAACTAACAGGTACCAATTATTAATATCTAACTAACTAACTTTACATTACATAAACTTTACATTACTAATACTAACACTAACTAACAGTTAACTAACAGTTAACAGTAACACTACATTTACTAACTACAACCACGAACTAACATCTAACTAACCAGTTACATTTACTAATACTAACACCCCTAACTAACATCCTCAACATTAAATAACAGTACAGTACTAATACTAACATAACTAACATTAACTAAAACAGTTACATTACTAATTACTAACATTAACTAACATATACTAACAGTTACATTTACTAACACTACACATTAACAAACAGTTACATTTACTAATACTAACATAACTAACATAACTAACAGGACATTTATAATCTAACACTAACAACATTACTTAAAATTTAATATAACAGTTACATTACTAATACTAACACTACTACAAACTAACAGTTTACATTTTACTAAACTAACATTAACTAACATTAACTAACAGGTACATTTACTATACTAAACTAAAGAACACAACTAACATTAACTAAAAAGTTACATTTACTATACTAACATAACGACATTAACTTAACTAGTAACTTTACATTTACTAATACTAACACGAACGAACCTAAAACAGTGTACATACAATACGAACATAAACATACCGAACTATAAACTACAACATTAACGACAGTAACTAACAGTAACTAACAGTACATTACTAAAACAAACTAACATTAACAAAAATTACTTTCAGTTACATTTACTAATCCAACATTAACAACATTAACAAACAGTTACATTGTACTAATACTAAACACTAATAACTAAACAGTTACATTACTAATTACTAACACTAACTAACATAAATAACAGTTACATTTATTAATACTAACACTACAACATTAACCAAATTAACTAACAGGTACCATTTACTAATATACAACATTAACTAACATTAAAACAGTTTACATTTACAATTACTAACATTATCTAACATTAACTAACAGTTACATTACAAATACTAACACTAACTAACAAATTAAACTAACAGTACTTTACAATATAACACTAACTAACATTAAACTACGTACATTTATAACTACTACACTAACTAACATTAACAAATTAACTAACAGGTACATTTACTAATACTAACATAATACAACATTAACTAACAGTTACATTTACAAACTAACATAACTAACATTAACTACAGACAATTTAACTAATACTAACATACACTCTAACATTAACTAACGTTACATTTACGTAACAAAACATCTAACATACTAACACGTACATTTAAATACTAAACACTAACAATAAACATAACTAACAGTTACATTTATAATACTAACACTAAATAAAATAACTAACATTAAATTAACAGGTTAACATTTACTAATACTACATTAACTAACATAAAACTAACAGTTACATTTACTAATACTAACATACTAACTACACCAACATTAACTAAACAGTTACCTAATACTACACTAACTAACATTAAATAAAATTAAAAAACTAACAGTTACTTTACTAATACTAACACGAACTAACATTAACTAAGGTCTTACATGTTATTTAATTACTAACACATACTAACATATAACTAACATTAACTAACAGTTACATGTACTAATACTAACACTAACTCACATAACTAACATTAACTAACAGTTAATTTACTATACTAACACTAACTAACATAACTAACAGTACATTTATTATACTAATACTAACAACATAAACTAACATTAACTAACAGTTACATTTACTAATCTAACACTAACTCACATTAGATAACATTAAAACTATACATTAACTAAGTTACATGTATAAATAACACAACAACTTAACTAAAGTTTCATTTACTAATAGTAACATAACTACATTAACTAACAGTTAACTAACAGATACATCTCACAATACTAACACAAACTAACATAATAACTTAACTACAGTTACATTTACAATACTAAACACTAACTAACATTAACTAACAGTACATTTTAACGAAACTAAATTAACTAACATTAACTTACATTAATAACGTACATTTTACTATACTAACACATAACTAACATTAACTAAACAGTTTACATTTACTAATACTAACACTAAACTAACATTAATTAACATTAACGTAACAGTTACATTTACTAATACTAACACTAACTAACATTAAACTAAAACAGTTACATTACTAACCACTACACACTTAAACAACACTTAACTAACAGTTACATTTACTAATACTAACACTAAATAACATTAACTAACAGTTACATTTACTAATACTAACACTAACTACATAACTAACAGTTAATTACTAATTACTAACATAAAAACTAACAATTAATTAACATAACTAACAGTTACATTACAATACTTACACTAACTACATTAACTAACAGTTACATTTACTAACACTAACATTAACTAACATTACTACATTAACTAACAGTTACATTACTAATAACACTAACTAACATTAACTAACGTTACATTACTAATCTAACACTAACTAACATAACTAAGCAGTTACATTTACTAATTACTAACACTCTGAACACATTAATTAAACATTAAACTAAACAGTTAGATTTACTAATATAAGACTAACTAAAAACTAGAAACTAACGTACATTACTAATACTAAACAATACTAACATAACTAACAGTTACATTACTAATACTGAACACAACAACATTAACATAACAGTTCACTACATTACTAATACTAACACTACACTAACATAATTAACATGAAACTAACAAGTTACATATAACCAACATTAACACATTAACATTTCTACAACATTTACTATACTAACACTAACTAACATTAAACTAACAGTTAACTTACATTACATACTACTAACTACTAACTAACATTAAAACACGTACATTACTTAATTAACTACAACAGTGTACAGTATACTAAATTAATTAGACTAACATAACGACATTAACTAACAGTTACATTACTAATACTAAACACTAATAACATTAAAACTAAGTAAATATGTACTAATACTAACACGAACGAACATTAACTAACAGTTACATTACAATTTTTAATAACACTCAATATGCACTTGAGGGACGGTAAAAACTACAAGGCCCTGCAAGTCTTGTGCGCTATCTCCAATCCACAAGTGCTATAAAAAGTAACAAGGAAAGTGGCAAGTAACTTCTATATAGTGGTTATACATAGACAGAGCTTGTCAGAAAGATCTGCCGCAGAACCGCCCTGATTAGTGGTGCAAAAGGTGGGTGTTTTAATACAACCCAATCCACGTTCATTATATATATAACATGTGATACTTGCCCTTGGGACATTCTGATGGATGCCCTGGACGTAGTTCACGCCGCTGTTGCTTGAGGTCTGACCACTCTTTGGAGTGTTAGGGTGGTCAGATCATTGTGAAACTGAGCTCGCAGTGTAATTATGCCGTTGGCACATTATGCGCCGTTTGCGCTCCTTAATATTGGCGTGGTGCCGATTGGAATCCGTCAAACCCCGCCCGGCATCGGCATCCGCAAGTAAAAGGCCTATTATAACCTATACGGGTGAGTATCGAATATCCGCAAGTAAAAGTCTTATTATACCTATAGCGAGCCATCGAATCCGCAAGTAAAATTCGATTATACCTATACGCGTAGCATCGACTCCGAAAGTAAAAATGTTCTATTATACCTATACGCGAGGCACGAATCCGCAAGTAAAATGTCTATATACCCTATACGCGAGCATCGATATCGCAAGTCACAATGTCATTATACCTATACGCGAGCATCGAATTCCGCAAGTAAAAGTCTATTTTTACCTATACGCGAGCATCGATCCGCGAGTAAAATGCTGTATTATACCTATACGCGAGCATCGAACTCCGGCGAGTAAAATGGCTAAAATGTCTATTATACCAATACGCGAGTAAATATCAAATTATCGAATTCGCAAGTAAAATGTCTATTATACCAATACGCGAATAAATATCAAATTATCGAATTCGCGAGTAAAATGTCTATTATACCAATACGCGAGTAAATATCCTTAAGTCGTTTCTGGGATAATTATCGAATGTTCGAATGCGGAGCTCAAAATTAGCGCGCGTGAGAGTAAAATAGATTTTTCAAAAGTCCTGGATATTGGAACATGTTCCCCAGACCATTTCCCAGGTCCCACAGCCATTTACATTAAGTTACCATTGATATTTTAATTGTATTTCATTAGAACTTTTCAAACTATTTGACTCCCATTGACTTCAATGGGTCTGTTTTCGAACTTTCAAACTCTCCATATAGTTTGAATGTTCGAAAACGGACCGAACATTCCAAAGTTCGGCCATCTCTATTGTTAATTAGTACTAGCAGAATCAATAAATAAACTTTGCTTTGAGTGCTCAGACTTCTTTCTCTTCTATCTGCAGGGGCAAATACTTATATACATTCATAGTCGTTCTAATCAAATTTCAAAGGTCCACCTAAAATTGAAAAGCATATCCATCTTCACCAATAACATTTAAAAGCAGGCTGAGCCCCTGACACATGTCGCTTTACTTACCTTATGCTATGCATAACGTAAATTACACATACAGCAACAGGATGTGTCCACCGCCCCGTGAGGGATCAGGCTGTATACCTCCCATCATTTGGAAAGTTGAATGAGGGAATGTGTGAGCGCCCGCCAGAAAAATTGGGCCATGCCTATTTCCCAAAACCACACCCACTTTTTGAGGTAATGTCCATTTTAAAGACCACTAATGTAATTTTACATTGTTGAGCTGACTACACTGGGTAATAAACTGGAGGGCTGACTATACTGGCTAAAGAACCGGAGGGCTGACTAACACTGAGTAATGAACTGGAGAGCTTACGAACACTGGCTAAGGAACTGAAGGGCTGAATATACTGGGTAATGAACTGGAGGGCTGATTAAATGGGCTAATGAACTAGAGGACTGACTAACACTGGCTAATAAACTGGAAGGCTGACTACATTGGGTAATGAACTGTAGGCTCTGCCTAAACTGGGTAATGAACTGAGTAATAAATGTGGTTATATCCCTGAGACCCACATTCATTGCTCTGCTTTCAATTTCCTTCAAATGCTTCCCAGACTGTCATACAGTAATGAACATGCTAGACAAATTATGAGTTTTGGGCCCCATCTTTGTTCATAATATTTAATCATCAACCAATTTACTTCCCTTTAAGACAGGCAATGCCTCATTAAGTTCCTCTAAAACACAAATAACGTTTACTGTATTATTCATTTCTGTACATTTATTTCTGTACTGTACATATCTCACTGCTTATTTGTTTAAGGACAATTTTATTACCATTGCCCTGATCCATTCCTGCAAAGTACCTAGGGTGAGGACCTAAAACGCTAAAGTACCTCTGGGTACTTTACAAAAGTCCCGCACTACTTACTTGTAATCTCCCTCGTCGCTCCGGTTGGATCCTCCCCACTGGCACTGTCAGTGACAGTCAACAGTCCGGGAGGCAGCCAATGGGAAGACACACCTACTTGCAGAGCACGTCTTCCCATTGGTTGCCTCGCGACCTGCCAATGGGAAGACGTGCAAGTAAATAGTGCAGGAGTTTTGTAAAGTACCCAGAGGTGAGGACTTAGCGTTTTAGGTCCTCACGCTAGGTACTTTGCAGGAGTGGGGGGAAAGGAACGAGGGGGTAATAAGTATAATTGTCCTTTTAATGTTTTACTGTGGTCCAGCTTCTGGCTTGTGGAGGTGTGTGTGGTGGGCTAATTGGGTGAACTAGGGGGCTGACTTGACATTGGCTGGTGAACTGGAGGGCTGTACTAATAGTGGCTGCTGAACCTTACGGTCCTCCAGTTCACAGAAACTGTTACGTCGGTTCTTCAGTTCAGCAGACACTTTTAGGTGAGGCCTCCATTTTAGCAGACATGGTTGTGCCAGCCCTACAGTTCAACAGGCACTTTTAGGATAACCCTCCAGTTCACCAGTCACTTAGGTCAGCCCTCTAGTTCACCAGCCAGTTTTGACTTAACAGTGTCTGGTGAACTGGAGGGCTGACCTAACAGTGTCTGTTGAACTGTAGGGCTGACCTAACAGTGTCTGGTGAACTGGAGGGCTGAACTAACAGGAGGGCTGACATATATGTATGTATGTATTTTATTTCTTATATATATATAGGACATATATATGCCCTAGCACATTCCCAAGCAGAGACTGGTACATACAATTATGCCCACAGTGGGACTGGTAAATTATACAAACCGTGATTGGTCAATAGAAGATGCCCACAGTGACTTATAGGATGCCTACATTAACTGGTCAATACAAGATGCCCAAACTGACTTGTCAATACTAGGTACACTGCCATAACCAGGTTGAGGGAGATAGCCAAACCCCCTCACACCAAGGTAACACTGCCATAACCAGGTACAGGGGGACAGTCAACCCCCTTACACCAAGGTAACACTGCCATAACCAGGTACAGGGGTACAGCCAACCCTCTCATACCAAGGTAACACTGCCATAACCAGGTACAGGCGACAGCCACCCCCTTCACACCAAGGTAACACTGCCATAACAAGGTACAGGGGGACAGCCAACCCCCTCACACAAAGGTAACACTGCCATAACAAGGTACAGGGGGACAGCCAACCCCCTCACACCAAGGAAACACTGCCATAACCAGGTACAGGGGACATCCAACCCCCTCACACCAAGGTAACACTTTAATAACCAGGTAATGGGGGACAACCAACCCCCTCACACCAAGGTAACACTGCCATAACCAGGTACAGGGGAGCAGCTAACCCACTCACACTTAGGTAACACTGCCATAACCAGGTACAGGGGGCCAGCCAACCCCATTACACCAAGGTAACACTGTCATAACCAGGTACAGGGGGACAGCCAACCCCCTCACACCAGGGTAACACTGCCATAACCAGGTACAGGGGGACAGCCAACCCCCCTCACATCAAGGCAACACTGCCATAACCAGGTACAGGGGACATCCAACCCCCTCACACCAAGGCAACACTGCCATTACCAGGTACAGGGGGACATTCAAACCCCCATCACACCAAGGCAACACTGCACTACAGGGTACAGGGGGACAGCCAACCCACTCACACCAAGGTTAAAACTGCCATAACCAGGTACGGGGGACAGCCACCCCCTCACCCAAGGTAACACTGCCATAACTAGGTACAGGGGGACAGCAACCCCCTCACACCAAGGTACACACTGCCAAACCAGGTTCAGGGGGACAGCCAACCCCCTCACACAAGGGTAAACAACTGCCATAACCAGGTACAGGGGACATCCAACCCTCTCCATCAAGGTAACACTGCCATAACCAGGTACAGGGGGACAGCCAACCCCCTCCACACCAAGGTAAAACTGCCATAAAACCGGTACAGGGGGACAGCCAACCCCCTCACACCAAGGTAACACTGCCAAACCAGTACAGGGGAAAGCCAACCCACTCACACCAAGGTCAACTGCCATACCAGGTAGAGGGGACATCCAACCCCTCACACAAGGAACACTGACTCATCCAGGTAAAGGGGAGCAGCCAACCCCCTCACACTATCGGTAACGTAACACACTGCCATAACCAGGTACAGGGGGACAGCCAACCCCTCACACCAATAAACACTGCCATAACCAGGTACAGGGGGACAGCCAACCCCCTCACATCAAGGTAACACTGCCATAACCAGGTACAGGGGGACAGCCAACCCCCTCACACCAGGTACACTGCCATAACCAGGTACAGAGGGACAGCCAACCCCATCACACACCAAGGTAATACTGCCATAACTGGTACATGGAGACAGAACCCCCTCACACCAAGAACACTGCCTACCCAGGTACAGGGGTAAAGCCAACCCTCTCAACCAAGGTAACAACTGCATAAACAGGGTCAGCAACAAGCCAACCCTCTACACCAAGGTAACACTCCATAACCGGATACAGGGGGACAGCCAACCTCTCACACCAGTAAGGTAAACACTGCCATAACCAGGTACAGGGGACAGCCACCCCCTCACACCAAGGTAACACTGCCATAAAAGGTAAAGGGGAGCAGCCAACCCCCTCACACCAAGGCAACACTGCCATTACCAGGTACAGGGGGACAGCCAACCCCCTCACACCAAGGTAACACTGCCATAACCAGGTACAGGGGGACAGCCAACCCCCTCACACCAAGGTAACACTGCCATAACTAGGTACAGGGGGACAGCAAACCCCCTCACACCAAGGTAACACTGCCATAACCAGGTACAGGGGGACAGCCAACCCCCTCACACCAAGGTAACACTGCCATAACCAGGTACAGGGGACATCCAACCCTCTCACATCAAGGTAACACTGCCATAACCAGGTACAGGGGGACAGCCAACCCCCTCACACCAAGGTAACACTGCCATAACCAGGTACAGGGGGACAGCCAACCCCCTCACACCAAGGTAACACTGCCAAAACCAGGTACAGGGGAAAGCCAACCCCATCACACCAAGGTAACACTGCCATAACCAGGTAGAGGGGACATCCAACCCCCTCACACAAAGGTAACACTGACATATCCAGGTAAAGGGGAGCAGCCAACCCCCTCACACTGAGGTAACACTGCCATAACCAGGTACAGGGGGACAGCCAACCCCTCACACCAAGATAACACTGCCATAACCAGGTACAAGGGGGACAGCCAACCCCCTCACATCAAGGTAACACTGCCATAACCAGGTACAGGGGGACAGCCAACCCCCTCACACCAGGGTTACACTGCCATAACCAGGTACAGAGGGACAGCCAACCCCCTCACACCAAGGTAATACTGCCATAACTAGGTACATGGAGACAGTTAACCCCCTCACACCAAGGTAACACTGCCATACCCAGGTACAGGGGTACAGCCAACCCTCTCATACCAAGGTAACACTGTCATAACAGGGTACAGGCAACAGCCACCCCTCTCACACCAAGGTAACACTTCCATAACCAGGTACAGGGGGACAGCCAACCCTCTCACACCAAGGTAACACTGCCATAACCAGGTACAGGGGGACAGCCAACCCCCTCACACCAAGGTAACACTGCCATAACCAGGTACAGGGGGACAGCCAACCCCCTCACACCAAGGTAACACTGCCATAACCAGGTACATGGGGGCCAAACCAACCCCTCACACCAATGCAACACAACTGCCATAACCAGTACAGGGGGACAGCAACCCTCCCATACACCAACGTAACACTGTCTCAACAGTTACAGGGGGACAGCCAACCTCTCACATAACCAAGTACACTGCCATAACCAGGTACAGGGGGAAAGCCAACCCCCTCACACCAAGGTAACACTGCCATAACCAGGTACAGGGGGACAGCCAACCCCCTCACACCAAGGTAACACTGCCATAACCAGGTACAGGGGGACAGCCAACCCCCTCACACCAAGGTAACACTGCCATAACCAGGTACAGGGGACAGCCAACCCTCTCACACCAAGGTAACACTGCCATAACCAGGTACAGGGGGACAGCCAACCCCCTCACACCAAGGTAACACTGCCATAACAAGGTAAAGGGGAGCAGCCAACCCCCTCACACCGAGGTAACACTGCCATAACCAGGTACAGGGGGACAACCAACCCCTCACACCATGATAACACTGCCATAACCAGGTACAGGGGGGCAGTCAACCCTCTCATACCAAGGTAACACTGTCATAACCAAGTACAGGGGGACAGCCAACCCTCTCACACCAAGGTAACACTGCCATAACCAGGTACAGGGGGACAGCCAGCAATTGTCATGTCTGCAGGAAGGAAACATATTACAGTGGTTGTTTGTGTGAGTGATGTCCAGCGTCTGTGTTTAGTAACAGGCAGTGTGTCCTCTCCTTAATAACTTACTGACCTGGGTAAGGAAGTTCATTTAGTTAGGAGAGTTCTGTCTGTTACACAGGAGATGGAGACGGCAGTTTCACAGCAGCAGTACAGGTAGCCTGATGTGTGACTGACCTCACATGTCTGTCTCCTGCAGTCTAAACCAGCAGGGTCACAAACAGCCAAGCCCCGCACTGGTGTGACAATCGTAGCTATGCCATAATTGATTTCAGATCTAGTAAATTTACACATTAGCATTACCAGTACAAGATAAAAGCCAGGTCATAGTAGAATCAGCGGGTGAAAATGCTAAATCATAGCATTAGACGACGTGGTTCATCTGTTCATCATATACATCACACAAATGAATGACATTCATTTTACATTATCTCTTGGTTATACTGCCAAACAATGTAGTCCATCATGCTTGTGGGCTAGCCAATTCTTAATACCTGGAAACATGATTCCAAACCACATACAGGGAAAAGACTCAAAGTTTCCTTTTGATTTTTCCGTGAAAATGACTACAATCAATATTAAAAATGAATTTACCTTGGTTGTTTGGTTCTACAGACATCTAGGCCCTACTTTAAAAAGGATTTTTGTTGGGTTGAATTTATTGTTTTCCTATGTAACAGTAGCATGATATTCTTGGCTGCAAGTGGTGTTTAAAATGAGAATCCTATCGGGTATAGAACTGCACACCACCAATAGTATAAATATGCCTCCATCCCTTTAAAAAAAAGTGGTTATGGTATAATTTAAAGGGGGTTATGGGCAAAAGGCCATTGAATAACTGGAGGTTTGTCTGACCAAATAAACCAGGGAGATTCAATTAAAAGTTATATATTAAAATGTGCTTATTTTTGCCCCAACAATAAAATTATATAAAATTGAACGGTAAACATCTGATTGGTTGGGCAAAATTAGCACCATTGTAAATGATAAGAATACTTTTGAATACCCTGAATGTGTTCTATTGCATTACCGCCAACTTACATGCACAAGCGATGGGGGCGACTTTTGACCACACATATTCCTGCCTACATTTAGGGAGATTGGAGAGCAGTAAGTTTCTGAGCCTATGGACGAGGGTCATGGGGAGACAGTATCCTTCTATGGCTGAGATATGTGGATGACAAAACTCATTCTATGGAAGGGCCCAGTAAAAAATTGGAGGCCTAAGTCTCAATACGGAAATACTTAAACATTTAATAACAATGGATGAATAAGGCAAATATTAGTTGTTGGATACTTGAAATAAAAAAAAAAAAACATAGGAAATGGTGATCAGAAGATATAGACAAAATGACAGCAGTAAAGGCAGTCTTGAGAGCGGACAGTTACCATCCCAGAATTAAATAAATGCAGTATCTATGGGAGAATTTCTGAGGCTGTTGCAGTAACTGTAGTGGTGATGATGTGGGGATGATGATTTTTTTTTTTTTTAGAACAAGCAAGAAAATTACTCTAAGATTTAAAAGAAAGACGGTACTCCAATACAGTGATAAAAAAGAGGCTTTAAAAAGGGCCTGGTTACACCTAGAAACCGCCTACTTTGAATACCCAACCAACAGGGGATACAGTAAGGCAGATTCTTAAGAAGCACTGGGGAACTTTTTGGAACGGATAAGATCCTTAAATACAAAGTAGAGAATCCAAGTCATCACAGCTAAAGAGCTGACAAGTCCTAGCACGAGATGCTTGGGGGCCAATCGACAGGGAGTAGGGAGTACAAGAAACATCTGAGGAAGGGGAGTAGAAAATGTGGCCAATGTAATATGTGTAATTATATGTCAATACTGACAAATAAAAAGGGGAGTCCAGATGGAGTTGAATGGAAGTGAGAGAATGAAGTAAAATGGCCAAAACTTGGAGTAGTTTATTTGGCAATATGTCATTGTGTTCGGGTAAATATATTGGCCAAGACATCAGCAAAAGAACATCCGACTGAGGAATTAAAAGAGTCAGGTAAAAGTAAAGTCAATCTTACCTAGTTCAATTGGCCAAACATGCCTTAGAATCTCATCAAGGAAATTTCAAAGGATTGCCCTGTGTAGGTGTGCTAGGGGTGAGACTATGGAGAAGGGGGGCAATCTGAATAAAAAGCTGGTGCAGGTCGGAGCCAAATGGATTGTAAAACTAAAAGTCATGCTTCTCATGGATGCAATGAGGAAATTCCAGTTTCCTGCTTTTAATGAGTTGTAATGTGTTTAGCCTCCTGTTGAAGTGATAACGAGTTTGCATGAAAGAAGAGCCATTTATGTTATTTTACCAGTACTAAATGTTTGTCTCAACCCACATAAAGTAATCACATGGGCACCACAGTAGATTTAAACATGGGACTTAATGGCACATGTGTCTGAAGAATTGTTTTTAATTTATATTCTTGCCTGTTTTTGGAGTGAAAATTCGGGGCTTGATTGACATATTCCCCTGGACCCACTTCTCCGACATGGTAACAGGTTTTTCCTTAGGAAAGTCTCCAGTCCTTTCAACTATTCTAAATGTAGGCCTATGGCCTGTCCCTTTCATAGGCTAAAAGGAGGTTGTACAAAACTCTTTACTTGGAAATGGATTTTCGAAGTAGATGGCCAATTTTGTATGCCACTTTCTTTAGTTTATGAATGCCAACTGTATAATCAATAACAAGTGGATACGATTCAATAGCGTGTTTTGGGGGATTGTTTGTGAGTGTCCCTTTTCTAGGACTAACAGGGTCATTTATGTTTAAATTTTGATACATATATTCATAAGGGTATGTCAGGCTTCAATGTTCACATCTCTTTTACCAATGAAATGGATCAGAATTTAGTGCTTTCAATGCATAGGATTGGAAAGTTACCACACAGTAGCCAGTGATTTCATCAGTCGGTGGGAATAGAGCCTCAGCCATGGGTTCTTTTTTACAACCAACATCTAAGAACCAATTGGTTGATCACTATGATTCATTAGTGAAAAACTGATGTACGATGATAGAATACCAATCTGTCACAAAAGACCTGAAGAGATCCAATGCCACCACACATGATACAAGAAATAGAGCTACAAAACAGTGGGTTAAAGTTCTAAGTGCTCCGGGTTCTGTACGGGGGTCGTCTTTTAATCTAGTCTAGTATTGAGTTTGAAATAAGACATATGTCAATCCAGTGCAACCTACCTCAACAAGAAATGACCAGAAGGGGCATTGAGAGCAAGGTCTCTGTGTTTGCTTATAATCATTAAACACATAAATGGACTATGTACTGTTATACAGAACATATGGGTAGGGTATAAAGGTTGGACTAGATAGATGGAAGGATGTCTTTATCAACCTCCAATTACTATGTTACGATGTAACTGTTATACAGAATATGGGTAGGGTATAAAGGTGGGGACTAGATGGACGTATGTCTTATACAACCTCCAATACTATGTTTACTATGTAAACGTTTACACAGACATTATGGGTGGGTCTAAAGTTTTGGATAGATGGACGTATGTCTTTATAACTGTCATAACCAGGTACAGGGGGACAGCCAACCCCCTCACACCAAGATAACACTGCCATAACCAGGTACAGGGGGACAGCCAACCCCCTCACACCAAGGTAACACTGTCATAACCAAGTACAGGGGGACAGCCAACCCCCTCACACCAAGGTAACACTGTCATAACCAGGTACAGGGGGACAGCCAGCCCCCTCACACCAAGGTAACACTACCATAACCAGGTACAGGGGACATCCAACCCCCTCACACCAAGGTAACACTGCCATAACCAGGTACAGAGGGACAGCCAACCCCCTCACACCCAGGTAACACTGCCATAACCAGGTACAGGGGGACAGCCAACCCCCTCACACCAAGGTAACACTGTCATAACCAGGTACAGGGGGACAGGCAACCCCCTCAAACCAAGGTAACACTGCCATTACCAGGTACAGGGGGACAGCAAACCCCCTCACACCAAGGTAACACTGCATCAAACCATGTACAGGGGGACAGCCAACCCCCTCACACCAAAGTAACACTGCCATAACCAGGTACAGGGGGACAGCCAATGCCCTCACACCAAGGTAACACTGCTATAACCAGGTACAGGGGGACAGCCAATCCCCTCACACCAAGGTAACACTGCCATAACCAGGTACAGGGGGACAGCCAACCCCCTCACACCAAGGTAACACTGTCATAACCAAGTATAGGGGGACAGCCAACATTGTCATGTCTGCAGGAAGGAAACATATTACAGTGGGTTGTTTGTGTGAGTGATGTCCAGCGTCTGTGTTTAGTAACAGGCAGTGTGTCCCTCTCCCTTAATAACTACTACTGACCTGGTAAAGGAAGGTTCATTTAGTTAGGGAAGTTCTGTCTGTTACTGGAGACAAACACAGGAGATGGAGACGGCAGTTTCACAGGCAGCTACAGGTAGCTGCCTGATGTGTGTAACTGACCTCACATGTCTTGTCTCTTGCACTGTCTAATACCAGCAGGTCCGCACATAACAGCCAAGCCCCCAGGCACTGAGTGACACTTACAATTACCTTATAATAATAATAATAATAATAATAATAACAATAATAACAATAATATTAAGTTCTAAGTTGTTGCTAAAAAAATTAGGCTAAAAAGAAAGAATAGTATCACTGAAAAATGTAACTTGGTTACAGAAAACATTCTACAAATTGTCTGGACCTTAATCCTTTAGCAGAAAATATTAAATATTTACATTTTTATGCTCATTGAATACTGTAATGAGATGTTTGGCACCATTGTTTGAATGGTACTTTAATAGCTATTAGTTCATGGTAAATGATAGAATTCCTTTCTGATATTACTGGAGACAAATCCAAGAGGATAAGAAAGAGGTAACCTGAGGTGGAGGTGCCCTCTATCCCAATCAGGGGGTGCAGGCACCTCAAATGGTTTTCCCTCAAAACCAAAGGTATCACAGGAAATAAAAGAACTGAGGGTCGTACTCCAAATATATTACAGGTTTATTGTGAACCACACATCACACAAACTTACACCCCCGAAACGTGCTTTGTGTGATGTGTGGTTCACAATAAACCTATAATTTATTTGGAGTGCGACCCTCAGTTCTTTTATTTCCTAGGATAAGAAAGAGCCTTATATCCAAATTGCAGTGAAAGAAAGGTCTCCACGGAGGTTTTGGAAGCATCAACTACAATAAAAGGAAGAGACACTCTGGGAAGATTGGAGAAAGGGACAATAATTAAAAATAATTTTACCGTATATACTCGAGTATAAACTGACCCGAGTATAAACCGAGGTACCCAGTTTTACCTAAAAAAGGAGAAAAAATAGATTGACTCGAGTATAAACTGAGGATGTAACCCCTACTAGTATTTGCCACTTAAGATGTTTGGAAGCTACAACTCCCAGCATGCTTTATTGCTGGGAGTTGTAGTTTTCAAACATCTTAAGTGGCAAATACTTGCAAAAGTCTAAGAAGTCAGCGGACGCTAAACTCACTGTGTCTACCCTTCTGCCTTGGCTAATGCTTCACTTCAACTTGACACTTTGGTCTCGATATTAAACCAGATGCATAGTTCCAACCATTCTAAGAAACCGCAGCATTCTATGGGAAGATGATCTTGCTTATCAGTCAGAATTATACAAAGTAGAATTACTAGAAAAGTACTGTGGTATTCTCCTACCTTGCCCGGCGGCCCCTCGCTCCACATCCTCTGCGCTTAAGGATGATGTCACTACTCGGTGCCACAAAGTGAGAGGCGCCAGGTAGTGACGTCATCCGGAAGCGCACTGAGGATACGGATTGCGCGGCCGCCGGACAAGGTAGGAGAAAGACTCAAGTATAAACAGAGGTAAGATTTTTAGGCTTTTTTTAAAGCCTGAAAACCTCGGTTTATACTCGAGTATTTACGGTAATTTATAAAATGCTAGTGAGCCTTGGTGGAACACTGGAATTTAGAATAATGTTTAGTAATGTTTGTAATAGGAAAGATAATAGCAGCTTTTTAAATTATTTAATATCTTGTAGAAAACCAATGCATCACTGAATATTCTTCTTATCAGTAGGAACAGGAGAACATCTTGGAAATATCAAGAATATCCTGGCTCATGTTTATATAAGGGCAGTGGCGTAGCTACAGACTTATGGGCCCTGGTGCAAAATTTGTGCTTGGGCCCCCCAACACTGCCGCAAACACAAATCGGCACTGAAAACCAAATAATCATTGGTAAAATGCTTTGTATATAACCACTGGTAAAACAGTTGGCACAAAGACTTGTTAAATGCTTGGCACACAGACAATGGTAAATGCTTTGTACACAGATCACTGATAAAACAGTTGGCACACAGACTGGTAGTTTTGGAACCTTAGCACAAAATGGGGCCCCTTCTTGGCCAAGGGCCCTGGTGTGGTCTCATCCCCTGCACCCCTGGTAGCTACGCCCCTGGATAAGGGTTAAATGTATACATGGAAATTTTGCACCCAAATGTAATTTTATAGAATAGTTAGGGTTCAATTGAGGGGGAGAATGCTCTTCCCTTTAGTACACAGGGTCGGTCTCTTGAATTTTTGGACACAATTTAGTATCTGGTTCATTGGGATTAACATTAATTAACATTAACTAACAGTTACATTTACTAATACTAACACTAACTAACATTAACTAACAGTTACATTACATTTACTAATACTAACACTAACTAACATTAACTAACAGTTACATTTACTAACACTAACATTAACTAACATTAACT